>JANAVB010003199.1:1320000-1745000 GCA_029216955.1 Iris pallida
ACTAAATATGTGTGTGTGTGTGTGTGTGTGTGTGTGTGTGTGTGTGTGTGTGTGTGTGTGAGACTATATATTGGAACACTTATATATTTATATGAAAATCCAAATAAAAATTTCATAAATTCTTCAACACTAAAGAAAAAAATAATTTGTCTCTAATTTTGGCAAAACTAAGTTGTACAAATAAAATTTAACGTTATTTATATACTAGCACTATTATTTAAAATATAGATATAATTTTTTTATCATTATTAACTAACTATCAATAAATATAAAAATGCCAGAAATATATTAAAAATAAGTTATAACAAAATTTATAAAAATAAGGGAGTTTACACTTTACATCGTACCAAACTTATAAGAATTTTGTCCTCGAAATTAAATCTAAAGATGGGGTATGCAATGCAATGCAAAAGAAAATTAACATATAAAAATCGTATCTTGGGTTTCGAACAAGTGAGGGTAGCGGTTTCGGATGCCGTCCTCTTGTTCGCAAGTAGACTCTTCTAGGAGTGATGCTTCCAGGCTACGCAAACCAATGGTGTAAGCCCCCTAAATTTTCACTATGGATTATTTTAAAATAAATAAATTTCTGGCATTGATTTTTTTTTTTTTGATATTTTTACGTCGAGTGCGAATACGTACATGCAAGGTATGTATTTTTATAAAAATCTCTATTATAGATTTCTAAATGTAAAAAATAAATATACTTTTAAAAAAATAGAATAAGCTAAATACTTTTATTTACTTAAAGTTGTAAAGTGCGTCGCATCGTGATTTGGCAACTTTATTTATTATTTAGCTATTATAAAAATACTATTTTATTTTATTGTGCAAAGTATAAGTAGTAATTTAGAAAAGCTATGTTTCATATTTTTGCATGCGAGTACATCAAATTAAATTCATAATTTCTAAATTAATTATTATCATTATTTTATTATTAAAAAAAGATATTTTGAAATTTTGTTTGATTTAATATTTAAATTAATTATGGAAATTAAATTGGAAATTGTTTTCGTGGATTTATTAGTTTTAATTTTAAAACAAAGATATCTAGTTTTAATTGGATTAGATTTGATTGAATTAGTTTAAAAGCTATTTAAATTAACTGATAATTTATCTTATGGAAATTTAAACAATCCAGATCCTTATCCAACTAGGGGCCTTCACCTCCTATAAGGAGATCCCCATTGCTCTTCCTTATAGAAATTTTCATAGCCAATTTTCTCCACCACGAGCATCGTGTCTGTGTCCAACTTTTCTCATGTCAGCCGTAACGGCCTCGGGTCCGACCCCGGTGTCTTTCTAATAAATTATGTATACATATACTTTTTCTCTCATGTCGGTCACACCCCCGACACAATCAAATCCTAATCCTAACCCCTGTCCTATCTGCCGCCTCCTCCATACCCGTCTCCCTTTACCGCCAGATCCCAGCCCTGGCCTTGCTGCCCCATGTCCAAACCGCCCACAATATCATTGTCACCACCCTAACGGCCAATATCGCCGCCACTATCCCTAAACTCCTCCACCTCTGTCACCATGCCACCTTCGTATCCGCCCCGCCTCACCCAAAACCACCAGGAAAGCCCTCGCCGCACTAGTGCGCGACCAGCCTCGCTACCACCCTGAACAAAACACCCCATCAATAACACTAAAACCTCATCATCTCCTCTTCCACCCCTGCTAACAGCGCCATCCACATTACGACGATTGCTGGCACCCGACCTCCAGACCATCCCCCATCACCACATCCAATACACCACCGCTATGCTTTCTGCCAACCAACAACCACCCTTAAAACCCAACCACCACAACCACAACCACAGTGCCTTTCCGACCAGTACACAACACCGCCGACGACTTCGCCAAATCCACCCTCACCCCAGAGAAAAAAATAAGAAAGAAATGGGTACAACCAACCCCTCACCTTCCTGCCCGCGGCCGCGGCGCCGAGATCCCCACCTCCGCTGAGCTGAGAAACCCCTCCTTCGGATGATCGCCGTTTGGCAGTGTCACGCCCTAGAACCAGAATACTGGAGAGCGGGGGGATGACTCAGCCAGCTACGTATTACGGGTAGATGAATACCGTATAATACGATCAATGCTGTCTAACCAGACGAGGGAGTGCATACTACATAAAAGTCCTACTATGGTCACTTCACATCTATTGTCTCAATCATTCAAACAAGGAACAGAAATAGAGAACATGTAAGATAAAGCAGTAAGGCGTCCCAAACGCTTTGTCAAAATGTTCTTGACATCTGGCTTTACAAAACATAGCCAGATGATGTAGTAAGGTATACACAATTGTTATCAGCTGCAGTCTGACTTTAGTTACAATTATGTAAAAAGTAAGTACAAGACAATCCGACTAACATGTCGGTGCCAAACGGCAAAGTATAAAGTATTTTAACAAAACGAGCGGGGAAGTAAGAAAACCCACTCGAGTCCTCCTGCGATCATCCTTCTAGTGTTGACCATCTTGGAGGTAGAAGTAATCTGGATCCTCGGAGACTGGCTCTAAATCTGGCCATACAAAACCAGAGAGGTTAGACCTCTAATAGCAAGTACCACAAGGGAGGACGATATAAAGGACTAAACCAGTAAGTAAGAGAATATAATAATAGATCTCTGTTTGCTACTAGGACTCACATCACATCAAGACACTTCGAACCAACCTCCCAACCAAACAAGGACAGAAGTTGGCCCGTCATGTCCTGACATTCTGATCATCCCAGTTAGGTAACAGAGTATAGTGCACAAACAAATCATCTTGAACGGCCAATCAACTCCTACGGCTTGCTATTATGAGTTCCAAGTTATCCTGGAATAATGCAATTAGGGATTCCTCAGTTCTTACTATGTGCAAGCAAGGCTAGTCTATCCAGTCAATCAATTGGCCCATGCATGAATTAGACGAGTCCTAGCAGGACGCTCGTCAATATATAATATACAATAATAATAAAAGCAGATACTGTTCCCTGCCCGTGTGGCAGATTTACAGTATCTGTGGGAACCAGCTGGCCCGTCGGGTACTACTCGTTCCTAAGGGGGCTGCCATGTAAGAATTCGGGAATCTATTCTCTCCATGCAATCATTATTTTATTTAACTTAATAGTCCCTACGTTGAGTGAAATCCCATGCCGTGGATTATGGTCATTCAAATGAGTACTTTCGTACGGGGTACGATATGCACAACCCTACAACGATACCAGTGCGGTTAGGTTGCAGGTCTTACATAGCGTAATTCAACAATCAAATCTAACCACGGTAATCATGCCTTGACCATAAAGTACACATACTTCTTTCGTAGAAAAATAACTAAATAATTAAATAAATAATTTGAAGCCTGCATGTGCCTGTATGTCAATATTCGAGATTAGCCAGTCAGTTACAATAGTTCATTTCATGAACGTGTCTCATTCATTCAATTCAATAAGACGACTAGCCAGCCTCTTTAGTTCCAACTAGGAACGCAGGATCAATTTTAGTCAAGCTAACAATTATTATCAATGGTGATAAGGCATGATCAATTATTAATCAAGATAACAATCAATGTTAATTACTGCCAAATTCGGGAAATAAAAATTCATTTCAATTGTGTCAATCAAATCGTAATTTACCAAGTTCAGGACAAAAGGCGTAAGGATATAAAATGGACATAAAATATCTAATAAAATATCAATATTCAGGGCTATAGAATAGTCATACGGCTAAGTCTAATGCGGCCAGGATGGAAAAGGAGTCGGGTTCATGCGGCTCAGGGGGTAAAGGCACATGCGGCTGAAGAGGCGGGAACCTATGCGGCTGGGGAGTGGGACTAGCTCCCATGCGGCAAGCGGAAGGGATGTTCCATGCGGCTAGGATGAATTGGGCTCATGCGGCCGAAAAAGACAAGACACATGCGGTCAGCGGAAAGGGTACTCATGCGGCTGGCGGGAGGGGGGAGTTCATGCGGTTTATAAGGTTCAGGACCTAATGCGGCCAGCGAGTGAGTCTGGTTCATGCGGCTGGGTAGGAAAGAAATCCATGCGGTCAAGAAAGGGATTCAGTCCTATGCGGCTGAGAGTCCCATGCGGCTGAGTTTACTTGCCGCAGGAAGTGTCATGCGGCCAAGTCAAGTCCATGCGGCCAGGAGAAGGAGTACAAGTTCATGCGGTTTAAGAAAGACGAGGGCGCATATGCGGTTAAGTGGGGAAAGTCCATGCGGCTGGGAATCACTTGCCGTATGATTTATTCATGCGGTCAAGTCAAGTACTGTTATTCTTCTCCAAGTTTCAGAGAAGAAGAACACCATGAACCCAAGCTTCAAAGTTCCATAAAACCTTCATCCAGAGTCTGAATTTGAACTTCCTTAGGTCAAAATTGGGTAGAACGAAATTCTCTACAACATGGAACCATCAAAACTTGAAGATATCAAAGTTTACTAGATCAAAACCTAATAAACCCAAAATGTAACAAACTTAGATCTACAACAAATTAGCCATGGAAATTGAAAATGCTAAGTACTAAAGAGACTTATAATCAAATAAGGAGGATGATGGAACAATAATAATGGGGATCCATCAAGAAGCAAGTTGGCACTTGCCTACGATTTGGTAGGTGGAGAGAGTAAAGAAGAAGAAGAAGAATAATGGTGAGAATGAGTAATGAGGAGAGAGAATGGTGAGGGTGGCTTTAAATATGGAAGGGGTGGTAGGTAGGAGTTGGCCGGGTCCAATGGGTCCAATGGGTCGGGTTGCACGGGTCCAACAAGGCTAACCCGAAAGTAAGACTAAAGCAGGAAATAAAATGCAGGTAATAAAATTACAGGAAGAAATATAGAAATAAAATTGCAGGAAATAAATTAACATAAGAATTAAAGAGCAGATAATTAATTAACATGAAGTTATAGGAATTTAAGTACAGGATACTACATGATAAATACTAAATAAATACACATGAGTGGTACATGAATCAGACTACGCATTCTGGGAACGGGGAGTGACAGGCAGCATCAGTGTTGCGGCCGTCCCTATCTCCTACATAGAGATTCGATCGACCAGCGCGCAAGTGGCCATGCTCAGCGAATCAACCACCGAGCGCCACCGCGGGATGCGACCTCCTCGGGAGCGTCCAGCCGCTCGCCGTGGCCGAAGCCTCCGACCCCTCGACCTTCAGCTCCGACGACGAGCTCTGGTAAACCCTCTCCTCGATCCTTCCTCTCCGTCTCTCGTCCCCCTCTCGATTTCTCTCCTCTCCCTGCTCTCAAACTCACCCCCTCATTTTATTCCTTCTTCTTCTTCTTCTTCTTCTTCTTCTTCTTCTTCTTCTTCTTCTTCTTCTTCTTTTCTTGGTTTATTTACTTTTTTACTTTGCTTCTTCTCTTTTTCCACATAAAAGCATTTCCTTTCTCTCTTTATGATAGGTTTTTTCTAAGGGCACCACCCTTTTTGCTAGGGGCTAGCCCAAAAACTTCTAAAATATTACAAGTTTGCCATCAAAATTTTTTACTTGGGGCTAGCCCAAGGAAAGGTATAAATACCAACTTTTATTTTCATTTTCTCTCTCCCTCTTCTCTTTTCTTTTCTCTATCAATTCTTTTCTTCTCTCCCTCAACTCTACGTCTAACAATTTAACCCAACTATTTCTATTCTCCCTACATTTTTTTCAAATTGTTCTCTCCCTCAACTCTAGGTCATTGACTTCTCCCATTTATTGGTAAGTCAATGAATTAATACATGTTTAATGTTTTAAACATGAATTCCACATATAAAAGTTGAATTATGTGTTTAATGTAGAAAAATATTGAACATGGAACAACCGGGATCATCAAATGTTCCTGCCACGTCCGAAGAACATGTTCCCGCCATGTCCGAAGACCACTTTGATGCATCGGAAGCCCTCTTGGTAACTAAATTTTAATTTTTCATCGGATTAAAATTTGTGTTGTGACACAGAGGACTGCCAACACTCTGGCAGTCCCAATCATAGATTAGGACTGCCAGAGATGTAGCAGTCCTTCACATATGAAGGACTGCCAGGGCCCTAGCAGTCCTACACATATGTAGGACTGTCAGCGTCCTGGCAGTCCTTCATATGTGAAGGACTACCACATCTCTGGCAGTCCTAATCTGTTATACCTGAATACAGAGTTTTAGTTTGCTATTTATGGGCACCAATTGCTGCTATTAACACAATTTGTTATTTATGGACACCAATCTTATGCACGGTCCTAATCTATGAAAGCTATTTGCTTTATGATGTCTAATTGTACTAACTTTTAAGTTCTATTGTAGGACTTAAGATCTACCAATTTTGCGGTACCGGCTCCAATTACAGTCAATGTAGTCCATTTATTCTGGACCGATCTTTGTTTTGAATCAAGCGAGGGTGCGGTACATTGGTGTCGAGAAGTTGGACGGGAAAACAACATAGTGCTAGTGATATCCAGATCGGCCCAAAATTGACCGGGACGACAAACTGTGGTGGCTGACCACTACGACGGCAAAATCGACTAAGTATGGATATATTTACAGTTTGACATTTTGTATATGGAGGACCACTTTTGTATACAGAGAAATATAAAGTCCATTAATCTATATGGAGTAAATTTTGTATACATTGAAATATGAAGTTCAGTATGTTATATGTGTTTACATGTGTGCTATCTGTGTTATATGTGTCTACCTGTGTGCTATCTGTGTTATATGTGCCTACCTGTGTGCTATCTGTGCTATATGTGTTTACGTGTGTGCTATCTGTGTTATATGTGTTTACATGTGTGCAAGTATGTGTGGCAAAATATACCAATTTGTTAAAATATCTGTGTTATATGTGTTTACATGTGTGCAAGTATGTAAGTCTCTGTGATGAGAGTTTTGAAACTCTCTATCACAGAGAGTTTCAATTAGGACTGCCACCCCCTGGCAGCCCTACACAAAAGGAGGACTGTCAGGGTGCTGGCAGTCCTAATTGAAACTTGCCATTCTCAGTGTAATTTAGCACGGAGAATGGCTATCTGATCCAGTATAAGGACTGCCATCCCCCGACAGTCCTAATTAAAACTTGCTGTTACAGCAAGTATCAATTAGGACTGTCAGCACCCTGGCAGTCCTATTTGTAAGTCATTGAATTAATATTTGTTTGCGATTCTAAAATTTCAAAAAAAAGTGCTAAAACGGAGGTCCAAACATCATTTTTTTGCGATTCTAAAATTTTGAAAGGCCATTTAACGGTGAAACGGTTAATCTCAGCCTCCTCGAAGATACGCTCATTTTGCGACAAACCGGGTCACGTTTCGACCTCCAAGTCAAAAGTTATGGCCCCCCAAAGTTTTAAATGACCATAAAATGCACCGAAATGACCATTCTCCGTCTTAATTTACACGGAGAATGGCCATTCCCAGTGTTAAAATGTAGGTGAATGACCATTCTTTGTGTTAATTTACATGAAAAAAATGAACATTCTCTGTGCTCCGTGCTCCGTGCTAAATTACAGAGACTTACAAATAGGACTGCCACCCCTTGGCAGTCCTACATTGAATTAGGACTACGAGGGTGCTGGCAGTCCTAATTTAATGTAGTACTGCTAGGGGGTGGCAGTCCTGATACTAGATCAGATAGCCATTCTCCGTGCTAAATTACATGGAGAATGGCCATTCTCCGTGCGAAATTAAGAGTTTTCAGTTCAGGAGCTCCTCACAGAGTTTGATAAGTAGGACTGCCACCCCCCTGGTAGTCCTATACTGAAGTAGGACTGCCAGGGTACTGGCAGTCCTAACTCAAACTTGCTGTTGCAGCAAGTTTCAGTCAGGACTGCCAGCACCCTGGCAGTCCTACTTTAGTGTAGGACTTCCATGGGGCTGGCAATCCTACTTATCATACTCTATGAAAGAGTTTTCAGTTGAGGAGCTCCTCACAGAGTTTGATAAGTAGGACTGCCACTCCCCAGGCAGTCCTATACTGAAGTAGGACTGCCAGGGTGCTGGCAGTCCTAACTCAAACTTGCTGTTGCAGCAAGTTTCAGTCAGGACTGCTAGTACCCTGGCAGTCCTACTTTAGTATAGGACTGCCAAGGGGGTGGCAGTCCTGATACTGATATTATGTACAGAAAAAACAACAATTCATCACAAGTACATAAACAACAATAATTCATCACAACTACATAAATATTTTACATCCAACTTAAGATTCATCACAATAATTCATCACAATAATCCAACTACAATAATTCATCCCAATAATTCATCACAACTACAATAATTCATCACAAGTACTTAAGTTTCAAACATTACACATCCAAATTAAGTTTTAAACAAGTACATAACTATTCTACATCCAACTTAAGTTTAAAACAAGAAAAATATCCAGATCCAAATATATATCATGTCGGGCCTTTGAACGAGACTCCCTATTGTTCATGAAGGGAAAGTCGACCATATCGTCGATGCGATCAAGCTCGTTGGCGACCGGGACATTAGTGTCACTTTGGCAACCTCTCGGAGCTTTGGGCGCCAGTTCAAAAATTGTTATCGGACGCTCGAGAGGACGTCCCGTATGTTCCTTCCGCTTTGACGCGGTGGGCCGTATTCTTTTGTTAGCGGCCGGTGGACTGCATGACAATATACAGTTATTAAATAATAGAAACAACATGCATTATCCACCCCCATATGTCATAACAGTAGGACTGCCAGGTCTGTGGCAGTCCTACTAAAAATTAGGACTACTACAGTCCTGGCAGTCCCCTTTCACAAGAGGACTGCCAGGACTTTGCCAGTCTTGATTTTCAGTAGGACTGCCACAGGCCTAGCAGTCCTACTGTTATAAGACCCGAACTGCCACAACGACATGCTAGTTTGTCGTATTCTAGGATTAGGGTTTCAACATAAAATGTGTGTTTCTTGTGTTCAAAAATTAGGGAAGAGAACGTGAAAGAGATTCTAAACCTATTTTATCAAAACTTTTTCAAGAATTAAAAATATTCTAGGATTTCGAATAGAATGTACAAAATTCTCGAATAAATTAGGGAAGAACGTACCTAGATTCCGGTTGCTTTGACTTGCATGTCATCTCTTCGAGAAGGTTGTGGAAGAAATCTTCGTGGAGGAATTGGGAGTAGAGTGGTGGAGAAGAAGAAATTAGGGTTTTAAGAGAGGGAGAGGGAGAGAGCTCTTTTTTTCTTCTTGAGGAGAGAGAGTGTAGAATGAAAATGAAAGTGAAATGAAGGATTTGGGGGGTTGGACTGTCCCCTAGCAAATTTTGGGTGCCCCTAGCAAATTCTCCACCTTCTTGGGCTGCCCCCAAGTAAGTGATGTCTTCTAGCAATTTTGGTAGTGCCCTTAGAAAAAACCTTATGATAAAAGAAGGGGGCAACTGTTCTCGTAAGAGAACATCATCTGGGAAAATTTTTTTTAAAGGTTTTTATTTATTTAGTTATCAGTATTGTTATACAGTATATGACTAAATTTTATATTCTATCCTTTACTTATTATTATTATTAAAGTTACTAATTTTGTGAATTATATATTATTACCTTTCAAAACTTTATATATGGAATAAAGGTTAGAGCCCTAAAATATTTTTTGAGATTTTATTTTGTATATTCATTTGAAACATTTTAACCCAGAAAAATTTAGTTTTCAAATATTAGAATAATTTTCTAGTATTATTTTTGTATAAATATTTTAACAAGTGAAATATTTCTTTTATTAAAAAAATTCTATTTTTGACAACTTAGTCTTTAGCCTAAAACGACTTTTATCTAAAACCTACTAAAATATATTTTTAAAGTACTATAAATATTTTTCTAAAAATAGTATGAGTGCCTTCCCTACAAATTTCCTTCGAGTATCACAATTGATCGTGACTAATCGTACGTCCCTATTTTCTCATGAATTTCGGACCCTTATACTTCGACCCCGCCTATTGGACAAAACAGGACTTGGTAGATCATCCCACCACACCCGGCGAAACACCAGGCAAGATACCTTGCCATTACTATTTATTTCTTTGCTCATTATATTGCATGCAATTATTTATTTAGTATTTATTTTTCTGTAAATATAACTTGTTCTTCACAGTCATGCGTAGATGCAATTTTACTGTTTAAATTCTGTGTTTTATTATTTATTTATTTTTTATGCACACTTGACCTAGAAGGAAGAGACCTCCTGCATTCATTGGCCTTGACACATGTATGCCAAGAATCACAAGTCGCACATAGATCTCAGACGTGTGTACCGAGTGGCCAACGGTACATATAGGACGAGCGTTAGGCTATAACTACTAATAGGATTGCATGATAGAAGACTAGTAGTTATTGGAGTTAGAACATTGGGTGGGGAGAATACAACAGGGCGTTGACATCCTCCATATCTATCGCAGACTCGCTCGCTACTGAGGAACATTAGGTGGACTATATGCTATAGACTCGCTCGATACTGAGGAATGGTATATATTAGTTAAACTCGCTACTAAGGTACTTTTATCTTGACTTGACTTGAAGATTATCCGAACATGCTCTATTCTTGATTGTATTACACCTAAAGTGGTTAGGTGACCGTTATCCATTAGGTATAGGTACTTTTGGTTTATGTACTTGTCACGACCCGTTACCCAAATTGTTGGGCCGGGCCGAGCCATGTCCAGCCTACGCTTAAGATAAAGCGCAGTAAGCTGTTCTAGAGATAACAATATAAGACTAAATGTGCTAACAATTCTATAAGTGAAGAAGAATCATAAATGCTCCAAACACAAAAGTCGTCTCATATATAGAAATAAGTCCAAGTACAAGTCTGAAATGTAAAACTGGATACATGTCCAGTTACAAAATGATAGAGTCTAATACATGACTACACTAAGTATCCCAAGCAGCTAAGCAAACTAGACGAGTCTCCCCGCAGGAACATCCTCGTAAAGCATAGCCGGGTCCTCGGCAGTAACTCCATAGTATGAGTCGCAGAGTAACTCCTCCTCAGTAAGTATACCTACAACGTTATCCTGTCAGGACGGGAGCAAGTACAACCTCTACAACTAAAGTACTGAACATATAATGAAAGAGATGTACAACAAGGATCATGGAGTGATAAGTCTATAAAACAGGAATACTGGGAACATGTCATCATGGTACAACTGGGATCACAGTATCATAGTAACATAGGGAACATGGCATCTATCTCATGTCGTATCACAATCATGTCATCATAATCTATCATGGCAAGGATACATATGTCATAGAGACAGATGTATATGTAATGTTTAAAACTGTAGCAGGTACGTGATCGGTCAATAGGTATACAATGTGCTGTGGCACATAATAAAATGTACTTCCGTACAAGTGATAGGGCGAGAGATGTACATACGCACAAATCTGCCTTGGTAAGTAAGGCCTACGGCGCTGTAACATATAAAATGAAACATTGCTCGGTACTATATAGGGGGGGCATGATCACGTACTCTACTATCAGTTTTTCCCATACCCATATTCTAATCATGTGAGAGATACATCAAGATGGTTCTAAGCATGGTAGTAATGGAAAGTACAACATGTGACGTTTTAACTTGCTATCCCAAGGATCAGCATTTAACATGGTTAATACATGTTCTAGCATTAAAAGACAGTAAATGAGTTTGTAGATGTACTTGCCTCTAGCAAAACAAGCTGCGATAAAAGTGCTATGGATGTCTGGTAACTCGTCACTGTAGAAATACATACAATAACTTAGCTTTACACTAAGCTAAAACACTAAGACACTAACTGGTGAAAATACGACTTGTGACTGGGCACCTAGTCAAAATGATGACTTGGCATAGGAGACCAATGTGGGGTGACACACTATGTTAACTAACATTTTAGGGTCTTTACACTAGTGAGGGATAGGGTTCAAAACGGCTAAAACTCAAAAATAGCACAAAAGCTACAAGTCGTAATTAATCAATAAATAAATCAAAAGACTATTGTGTCCTAACAATTTTAGAGATAGGCAAAAAGTCTAGTTTTTCTTAAAGTAAAGTATCAAAGTGATTCTTGTTAAACATAGAAATTTATTATAATTTTTCTGGAATTTATTAACCAGTACAAATATTTTATAAAAATCAGTTTTCCTAAGTATACAGAAAGTGAGTTTTGGTTTCATATGCTAAACTAGTAGCAAAACAATAATTTAAATACTACAAAAATTACACTAAATTTGCCAACTTAACAAAGTATCTAAAAACTATTTTTCCATAATTTTAGCAATACTTTAAGTATTTTTAGAAGATCAAAAACAGCAATGCACACAATAATTAATTATCTGCTTATTTTGTCCATGTACATAATTTGAACCAAAGTTCAAATACAGGACCCAAGGCCATGAATCAAGCCCAATATGACTTGTACAGGTCTTGAATGTGTGAAAACACATTTGAGCCCAAATACCCATGCTAGGCTTGGACATCAAATGGTTGCAGTAATTTAAATACAATAAAAATATAATTTGGTAATAGACAAAATAAATATTATTATTTTAATAAGGTAAAGTTTGTACAAAAGAAAACACACATACCTATGCTAAAAGTATATATGGATATATGAAGAAAATACTTAATTTATAGAGTATATATATATATATATATAAATATATATATATATATAAGAATACACTTAATAATATAGTGTATATATATATAATATATATATACATAGGAAAATGTATATATAAACATATATATATAAAATTTACTAACTAGAAAATATACATACATATATATAAAATACTGTAAAATACAGTATATACATATATATACATATATACTAATATATATACATATATACATATATATATTAATATATATAAAACAAAAGAGAAAAAAAAGAAAAGAAAAAGAAAACAAAAAGAAAACACAGGGGGTGGCTCGAACTCAGCCAGCCAGAGAGGGGGGGGGGGTTTCAGTGTTCACGCGCTGGCCAGTGGGCCAGCGGCCCGTTTTGTTAGAGATAGGGTTAGGATTAGCTTTGTTTTAGGTTAGGTGATATTATAATAAAAAAAAAATATATAAATACGAGCCTGTGTCCTGACAGTTAGGGACACAGGTGTCTTGTATCCTAGGCTAGCACGACACGTACGAGTCGATTCACCCGTGTCCAGTTCCACGCTCGTGTTTGCCAGGACACGGCGAACAAACTAGACTCATCACGAGATACGCACGACACAAGAAAACGTTGCTACGTACGTGTCCGGTCGTCGAAGGGATTTTCGATGGCTCTGGACGGCGGAGGAGGCGATGGGACGGTGGCGCTCGGGTGGCGATCGCCTCGTCTCGTCGGGGCGAACTTGCTGATGGTGGTGGTGGTGGATGAGGGCGTCGGGTTGGTGAGAACGGGGCTTCGCCGGAGTTAGGGCTTCGGCGAAGAAGTTTGGGGAAGAAGGGGCGGCGCTGGCGGTCGTGGGGGAAAATTAGGGTTAGGGTTTTGTCGAGGGGGATGAGGGGAGTTTTATAGAGGGGTTGATGGCGGTGGGGGCAGCCGAGAAAGGCGGGGGCAGCGGCGGCAAGTCGGTCGGGCAGGGGGTGAGAGCTGGAGGAGAGAGAGAGAGGGAGCTGTCGGTCGGGGGGGGGTGTTTGGTAAATTACAAATTAAACCCTAGAGTTCAGGAATTTACCAATAGGTCCTATCAGAGCCTATATGCAAAAAAACAATTTGCATTCCACATACAAAAATAATTTAACTATTGCAAAATGACTATTTAAATAATTTAGAAAATTACAACCAGTTATTAAAACAATTTAAAAATTACAAAAATGATATTAAAATAATTCAGAAAATTGCAAATTAATATTTTTGTATTTAAAACTCATTTAAACATCATTTAAAAATTCTAGAAAAATTTCTAAAAATTCTAATAATTATTTTAAGGCTATAAATAACATTAAAAATTAATAAACAATAATTAAATAAAATTTTGAAAAACAGGGGCTTACAAGTCTTCCCTCCTTGAAAAATTTCGTCCTCGAAATTTACAAGAATTGAAGATCCGACAATATTCTAACATAGCAAGCAATGCAACAAATGACTAAGGCTACGATCAAAACTAACCTCCTGAAACCTGTTCCGGCTCCGGCTCAAGGACTAGGCTATAAGTCCTCCCCTGGGGTCCCTTGGCTACTGGGCAGTCCCGAATCTGATGGATGGCAGACCCACAAGCTAAACACTGTCCTAACCTCTTCCTGCAGACGACGAATTCATGCCCTGGTCTTCCGCAGAAAGAACATATGGCTCCCTTCTGCTGCTGCTGTCGGGGTCCCGGGGCTCTAACTGGCGGGGTCTGATGATGTGATGTAGGGGGATGGTAAGTCTGCTGTGGTGGCGTCGGCGCTTTCTGCTGGAAAGCCTGACGCTTGGACGGTCCCTCATGATGTACAGAAGCCGGCCTCTTGCTAGACAGAAGACGCTCCTCAATGCTCCGGGCTAACTCTAGGCTCTGGTAGTAGTCAGTCGTACCGTTTGCCACTATAAGAATGCCAATGTCCGGAACTAGACCATGGCAAAACCTACGGGTCATCTCCTCTGGATCAGCAACCAGACTAGGAGCAAAACGGCTCAGGCGACTAAACTCTCCCGCATAGTCATCAACAGAACGGTTTCCCTGCTGGACGTTCTGGAATCGTAGCCCCATGGCTACTCTAGCAGCGGTCGAGAAGAACTTCTTCTTGAACTGGGTCTTGAACTGGTCCCAGGTGGCTCTACCTCTCGCGAACAACGGCTCATTCCTGAACCAGACCCCGGCTAAGTCTATCAGTAGAAATCCTGCTGCCTCGACCTGTAGGTCATCCGGCATCCTAACTCCCAGAAGCTTCCTCTCTACAGAATCTAGCCAGTCATCAGCTACTACTATGCCCTCAGTCCCTGAGAACTCCTTGGGATTCAGACCCATGAAGTCCTTGACCGTCCCCGCTCTCTGCCGCGGCTCTACATATGGTGGGACCACGGGACGTCCCTCAGAACGCTCCATGCTCTGGCGAAGTAGGGTAGTCTGCTCCTGATGGGTTGTTAGGAACCCTTGGATCAGTGTGAGCAGCTGGTTCCCGTCGAGTGTGACGGAAGCCTGGGTGGGTATAGTGATAGGGGGTGGTGGAAGTATCGGGTCCTGCTGGGCCTGGGATGTGGAAGGTGGTATCTGGGTCTGTGGATCGGTGGAGTGGGGGAATGTGGTAGGTGGAGGTGCATCAGTCAACTGGTCGGCTGACTGGATACGGAGGGCCCCATTCTCGGGGGTAACATGCTGGGACGAACGAGTAAGCACCATCTAAATTACACATAAAAGACTTATAAGGACTCGTTTAAAGTAAGCAATCATATGCAAGAAAATCTAATTTATAATAGCAAACATGTGATGTGTTTCCTATGTTGCAATCCTAGCATTCCTCTAGGTGTTCTAAGCGTCTTTCCTAATGTTGTCTAATTACCTTAAGTTCCTAATTGCAGGTATGCTTGGTACAATAACGTAACCAAACAGTTTAGTCAGGACCTGCATGGGCCGCCAAAAAAACATGTCACGACCCGTTACCCAAATTGTTGGGCCGGGCCGAGCCATGTCCAGCCTACGCTTAAGATAAAGCGCAGTAAGCTGTTCTAGAGATAACAATATAAGACTAAATGTGCTAACAATTCTATAAGTGAAGAAGAATCATAAATGCTCCAAACACAAAAGTCGTCTCATATATAGAAATAAGTCCAAGTACAAGTCTGAAATGTAAAACTGGATACATGTCCAGTTACAAAATGATAGAGTCTAATACATGACTACACTAAGTATCCCAAGCAGCTAAGCAAACTAGACGAGTCTCCCCGCAGGAACATCCTCGTAAAGCATAGCCGGGTCCTCGGCAGTAACTCCATAGTATGAGTCGCAGAGTAACTCCTCCTCAGTAAGTATACCTACAACGTTATCCTGTCAGGACGGGAGCAAGTACAACCTCTACAACTAAAGTACTGAACATATAATGAAAGAGATGTACAACAAGGATCATGGAGTGATAAGTCTATAAAACAGGAATACTGGGAACATGTCATCATGGTACAACTGGGATCACAGTATCATAGTAACATAGGGAACATGGCATCTATCTCATGTCGTATCACAATCATGTCATCATAATCTATCATGGCAAGGATACATATGTCATAGAGACAGATGTATATGTAATGTTTAAAACTGTAGCAGGTACGTGATCGGTCAATAGGTATACAATGTGCTGTGGCACATAATAAAATGTACTTCCGTACAAGTGATAGGGCGAGAGATGTACATACGCACAAATCTGCCTTGGTAAGTAAGGCCTACGGCGCTGTAACATATAAAATGAAACATTGCTCGGTACTATATAGGGGGGGGCATGATCACGTACTCTACTATCAGTTTTTCCCATACCCATATTCTAATCATGTGAGAGATACATCAAGATGGTTCTAAGCATGGTAGTAATGGAAAGTACAACATGTGACGTTTTAACTTGCTATCCCAAGGATCAGCATTTAACATGGTTAATACATGTTCTAGCATTAAAAGACAGTAAATGAGTTTGTAGATGTACTTGCCTCTAGCAAAACAAGCTGCGATAAAAGTGCTATGGATGTCTGGTAACTCGTCACTGTAGAAATACATACAATAACTTAGCTTTACACTAAGCTAAAACACTAAGACACTAACTGGTGAAAATACGACTTGTGACTGGGCACCTAGTCAAAATGATGACTTGGCATAGGAGACCAATGTGGGGTGACACACTATGTTAACTAACATTTTAGGGTCTTTACACTAGTGAGGGATAGGGTTCAAAACGGCTAAAACTCAAAAATAGCACAAAAGCTACAAGTCGTAATTAATCAATAAATAAATCAAAAGACTATTGTGTCCTAACAATTTTAGAGATAGGCAAAAAGTCTAGTTTTTCTTAAAGTAAAGTATCAAAGTGATTCTTGTTAAACATAGAAATTTATTATAATTTTTCTGGAATTTATTAACCAGTACAAATATTTTATAAAAATCAGTTTTCCTAAGTATACAGAAAGTGAGTTTTGGTTTCATATGCTAAACTAGTAGCAAAACAATAATTTAAATACTACAAAAATTACACTAAATTTGCCAACTTAACAAAGTATCTAAAAACTATTTTTCCATAATTTTAGCAATACTTTAAGTATTTTTAGAAGATCAAAAACAGCAATGCACACAATAATTAATTATCTGCTTATTTTGTCCATGTACATAATTTGAACCAAAGTTCAAATACAGGACCCAAGGCCATGAATCAAGCCCAATATGACTTGTACAGGTCTTGAATGTGTGAAAACACATTTGAGCCCAAATACCCATGCTAGGCTTGGACATCAAATGGTTGCAGTAATTTAAATACAATAAAAATATAATTTGGTAATAGACAAAATAAATATTATTATTTTAATAAGGTAAAGTTTGTACAAAAGAAAACACACATACCTATGCTAAAAGTATATATGGATATATGAAGAAAATACTTAATTTATAGAGTATATATATATATATATATAAATATATATATATATATAAGAATACACTTAATAATATAGTGTATATATATATAATATATATATACATAGGAAAATGTATATATAAACATATATATATAAAATTTACTAACTAGAAAATATACATACATATATATAAAATACTGTAAAATACAGTATATACATATATATACATATATACTAATATATATACATATATACATATATATATTAATATATATAAAACAAAAGAGAAAAAAAGGAAAAGAAAAAGAAAACAAAAAGAAAACACAGGGGGTGGCTCGAACTCAGCCAGCCAGAGAGGGGGGGGGGGTTTCAGTGTTCACGCGCTGGCCAGTGGGCCAGCGGCCCGTTTTGTTAGAGATAGGGTTAGGATTAGCTTTGTTTTAGGTTAGGTGATATTATAATAAAAAAAAATATATAAATACGAGCCTGTGTCCTGACAGTTAGGGACACAGGTGTCTTGTATCCTAGGCTAGCACGACACGTACGAGTCGATTCACCCGTGTCCAGTTCCACGCTCGTGTTTGCCAGGACACGGCGAACAAACTAGACTCATCACGAGATACGCACGACACAAGAAAACGTTGCTACGTACGTGTCCGGTCGTCGAAGGGATTTTCGATGGCTCTGGACGGCGGAGGAGGCGATGGGACGGTGGCGCTCGGGTGGCGATCGCCTCGTCTCGTCGGGGCGAACTTGCTGATGGTGGTGGTGGTGGATGAGGGCGTCGGGTTGGTGAGAACGGGGCTTCGCCGGAGTTAGGGCTTCGGCGAAGAAGTTTGGGGAAGAAGGGGCGGCGCTGGCGGTCGTGGGGGAAAATTAGGGTTAGGGTTTTGTCGAGGGGGATGAGGGGAGTTTTATAGAGGGGTTGATGGCGGTGGGGGCAGCCGAGAAAGGCGGGGGCAGCGGCGGCAAGTCGGTCGGGCAGGGGGTGAGAGCTGGAGGAGAGAGAGAGAGGGAGCTGTCGGTCGGGGGGGGTGTTTGGTAAATTACAAATTAAACCCTAGAGTTCAGGAATTTACCAATAGGTCCTATCAGAGCCTATATGCAAAAAAACAATTTGCATTCCACATACAAAAATAATTTAACTATTGCAAAATGACTATTTAAATAATTTAGAAAATTACAACCAGTTATTAAAACAATTTAAAAATTACAAAAATGATATTAAAATAATTCAGAAAATTGCAAATTAATATTTTTGTATTTAAAACTCATTTAAACATCATTTAAAAATTCTAGAAAAATTTCTAAAAATTCTAATAATTATTTTAAGGCTATAAATAACATTAAAAATTAATAAACAATAATTAAATAAAATTTTGAAAAACAGGGGCTTACAGTACTTATGCCTGATCTTGACTAGGAACAGTATCTTGTCACGGACTAGTTTGCCATACCTTGTCCTTATTTGGTAGGTGTGGTTAACTGCTTTGAAGATAAGGTACTGTAACTTGTTATGGTCCGAAATATTGTTGAACATCTTTATATTCAATTTATGGCATGTTCTTCTTGTATCTTGTTACGTCCCTCTGAGGACCTGGTGATTTCTCCATGTGTGTGTTTATAACTTTCCGCAGGTGCTCTAGCCAAGGCCATGATTTACTCTCTTCCTTCGAGATGATTGCTCTTAGATCATCATTTGCATCGCTCAGCAAATTTCTTTATTGTTTATGTATTTCTTCTTTTTTAATAGTTAGTTGTGGATTTGTCTCCGGCCAACGTCTTGTACAAAATAGCAATTCATAGTTGATTTATATTATTATTCTTTTATTTTTGTGGATGAGATTTAGTTGTCACGGTTTACTACGTTATACAGCTTATGTATACATATGATGATTCCATAAGTTGGAGTATACTTCGTATGTATGCAGCTGGCATATCTATGTACTTAGACCTAAGTATTTTGGGACTGGAGCATTACAAATGGGATGGATTGATTCCGCAACACCTTTACTCGACGATCAAGGATGACTACTGGTTGCTTATGGTAAGACAATCTCGGATCAACGATGCTTTCAGAGTGATCAAGCACATGACTGCTTTCTGCTACGTATCTCCTCAGCTGTGATACATTTAATACATCATCCACTCTATCTAGCGACGGTGGCAATGCCAATCTGTAGGCAACTTCTCCAATTCGTTCTAAGACATCGAAAGGGCCGATATATCTTGGACTCAACTTGCCGCGTCCTCCGAATCGAATTATACCTCTCGTGGGAGATATCTTCAAGAAAAAATGGTCGCCTTCCTTGAACTCCAAGGGTCGACAACGGTGATCTGCCCACTGCTTCTATCTATTCTGCGCTGCTCATAGGTGGCTTTGTATCTTCTTCACCTTCTCTACCGTGCTCATGGCTAATTTAGGACCCAATATCTGTCGCTCTCCTATGTCGCTCCAACAAATAGGAGATCGACACTTCCTACTATAAAATGCTTCAAACAGAGCCATTTAGATGCTCGTTTGATAGCTATTATTGTAAGAGAACTCCACAAGATGATGGTGGTCTTCCCATGATCCGCCAAAGTCAAGCATACACGCCCTTACTTAATATGTCTTCTAGCATCTGAATAGTATGATCTGACTATCTATCTATCTGTGGGTGATAAGCCGTGCTAAACTTTAGGTGAGTGCCCAATATTTCTTGTATGCTCCTCCAAAAGTGCGAAATGAACCTTGAGTCTCGGTCCGATACAATGCTAATTGGCACACTGTGTAGATTTACTATTTGCTTTATGTACATGTCAGCCAAGACTTCCGTAGGCTAGCCTACTCTAAAAGATAAAAAAGTTTGTTGATTTAGTAAGTCTATCAATGCTCACCCATACATCCTCTTATCCACTAGGACTCCGAGAAAATCCCCTGACGAAGTCCATGGTGATGTGCTCCCACTTTCACTTGGAAATAGGAAGTAGCTGCAACAATCCAGCTGACCTCTAGTGCTCCGCCTTCACTTGTTGGCATACCAAACGCTTGGCCACGAAATAAGCTATCTCCCACTTCATCATGTGCCACCAATTGTGCTGTCGAAAGTCTCGGTACGTCCTGGTTCCTCCGGTATGTATTGAGTAGTTCGAGCTATGTGCTTCGGCCATCGATTCCTGTCGTAGCTCTCCGTTTGGAACATAAAGACGATCATCGCATCGTAATATTTCATCGGGGTGAATCCTCAATTCTGTCTACTCTCCTACTTCTGTCCTCTCTCTAAATTGTCGAAATCTAGCGTCCGTGGGTAATGCTGCCTTGATCCTCTCTACTAACGATAATTGCACTCGAAGATTGGCTAGTAAGCGATCCTGACCGGGCAATACGACTTCAATTCCAAGCTTCCGCAAGTCTTCTATAAACTCCTTATGTGTAGTCAATAAATAAGCCATAGGCTTACGGCTTAATGCATCTGCTACAACACTAGCCTTGCCCAGATGGTAATGCAACTCGATCTCATAATCTTTCATTAGCTCCAACCAATGACGTTGTTGCATGTTCAACTCTTTTTGTGTGAAAATATACTTGAGGTTCTTATGATCGGTATAGATGCCAATCTTGTCGTCATACAAGTAATATCTCAAAAGTTTCAGAGCGAAGATGACCGTTGCGAGCTCTAGATCGTGGGTTGGATAATTTTTCTCGTGCGCACTCAACTACCTCAATGCATATGCTACTATACGACCATGTTGCATCAAGACGCAACCCAATCCTTTTTCGGATGCATCGCTATATATCACAAATCCTCCAGGGCCTGAGGGTAGTGTCAAGATGGGTGCAGTGGTTAAGCGCTTCTTCAACTCATCTAAAGTAGCTTGACACTCGTCCATCCATACGAACTTTTGGTCCTTACAAGTCAATCGAGTCATAGGCCCCACTATCCGTGAGAAATCTTGAACCTTCGGTAATAACCCGTAAGTCCAAGGAAACTTCTCACCTCAGAGGCTGATGTGGGAGCGGGACATGCCTTCACTGTTGTAATCTTCTCCAAATCTACTGATATGTCGTCTCCCATGACAATTGTAGAAGCATGAAAAAGTGCAGATGCACAGAAGCATAGAAGACAACAGTTACATTCATAAACTTCACAAAAGTGTAGGAGATCGCTGTGCACATCAAAGTTCAGATTGTAAAAGTTAGTACATAAAGAAAAGGTTTTTTTATTAAACATCATGTTTACAAAGATCTATTACAGATTTTTTATGATTACATATAAAGACTAAAGACCTAAAGTCAACAAATGTACAATCTTTAGAAGCGTGCAGTCGCCGAAAGCGTAGCAGCGTCAGAGCGAGCACTTCCATCTCAGAGTGAGCCACTTCCTGGCCAACGAAGCAGCTATTGGCCCGAGCAAGAATGTAGATAAAGCAGCTATTGGCCCAAGCAAGAACGCAACTCCTACGCGAAGCTCACAGCACAACCTGTGGCTTTTCTAGACTAACAGGGCGCGCGGCTCCCCCACTCCAATATGACCAGCGAAGCCATTGTTGAGCAGGACAGAGCGCAACATGTATCTCTTTGGATTGGCAATAAACCCAAATCTGTAGCTTGGACCTCGAAGATGTTTCTTGTGTTCGAACCCACTTTATCCAATGCTCAAGAGCATCTCTGTAATGACCGTAGTTCGTATTACATATTTTGGGATACGTGTAAATACTAAACTCGTATTACATGTCTTCTTGCTTGGTTTATTTGGCATTTTGCTTGGCTTGGTTCGGTACGGCTTGGTTCGGTTTTCTATGTGAACCAAACCCCTACCTGCCACCACCCTCACTATTTATTAACCCAACTCCCATTCTCTCACCTCATTACTTCTTCATTAATTCTTTTTCTTCCCTACCATTACTCTTTTTATCTACCTGAGAGAGAGAGGGAAGGCTTAGGCAAGTGCAACTTGCTTCATGGAGGAACTCAAATTTTGTTGTTCTATTTCCTTCCTCACGAGATTCTAAGATACTTTAGTACTTAGTATTTTTAATTTCTATGGCTCATTTTTTGTAGATCTAAGCTTATTGTATTTTTGAATTTCTTGGGTTTTGATCTATTAAACCTTGTTATTTTTAAGTTTTGATGGTTTCATGTTGTAGAGAATTTTGTTCTACCCTATTTTGACCTATGGAAGTCCAAATTTGGACTTATAATGAAGGTTTTATGGAGCTTGGAAGCTATGGGTTCCATGGCCATGCTTCTCAGATTTTTGGAGAAGATGGGCACCCATTTATCCAGCCGCATAGATGAGTACTCATCTACTCAGCCGCATGGGATTCTGTTTATCCAGCCGCATAGATAAGTACCCATCTACTGCCGTATGGGATTCTGTTTACTCAGCCGCATAGATGAGTACTCATCTACTCAGCCGCATAAGACCCTCACCTACTCAGCCGCATGAGACTCATCCACCCAGCCGCATAGATGGGTATCCATCTACCCAGCCGCATAGATGGGCCATTACTGCCGTATAAGACCCTCATCTACCCAGCCGCATGGAACTACCCAGCCGCATAGATGGGTATCCATCTACCCAGCCACATAGATGGGTACCCATTTACTGCAGCATGAGACCCATCTACTGCCGCATGAGCCCCAATCCACCCTTGGCTGCATAATGTCTAATTTAGTTGTTTTTCTTGTCCTATTTGGCTGATTTATGGCCAGAATTTTTTCCAACTCCCAACATGAAGTTGTAGATCTTTTTCTTGGCTTCAAGAATATGTTACTAACTATTTATGCAAGTTTTCTCATTTATGATGATGTAAGGATAGAACACGACAGTGGTCCATTGTGGCGCACTCACGACAAGAATGATTGACAAGTAACATGGCATGATAGTGGCCCGTCGTGGCGCACTCTTGATAAGTAAACCTGACATGATATACTGTCACGACCCGCACCCACTGTTAGGGTACAAGAACGTAACAACGCCCAGCCTACGCCGCAGTGTCGGCGGTAGAATGCTGTCCTAGGTCAATCATCTAACAATACCAAAGTACCTGTACAGTTTATACTCTCCGAATGGAGGTGACATAACAATATACATCTCAATCACATCTAGGGTAGAAGAACGAAAGACAGAAGATAGATAGTAACTCAAAGAGAACCATAGCATAGATGAAATAAGACTAAGTGTCTAAGATACATAGCATCCAGAATGTCAACTCATAATACAAGACTAAGAGTCTATACATAACTCAACATCTCAAAATACAACTCAGATGTGAGATAAAAGTAAATATAGAAAAGACTGCCTAGGCTAAACTGGTCTAGACTACTGGAACAACATCCTCAGCTGCAGGTGGATCCTGCTGAGGGTCCACAACATAAGTATCATCTAGTCCTGCTCCATAATAGGTAGACACCAGGGCCTCCTCCTCATCCTCTGTAATATTTTCAACAGGTCCAATCAGGACGGGAACGAGCACAATACATCTCACGCAGTGCATAGAATGATAGGAGATATAAAGCATGCAATAGAGTAAAATACAGGAACTGCTGAAGGAAGATACATGTAGCAAAAGAGATAGCTGTAAAGAAAATATCTACTGTATATAGAGAACTAGCAGTGTCTAGTGAGTCAGAGTAAAATATAGACATGTGAAATGGCATAGGAGATTCATGATTACAGCTAGAAGTGATTCATGACTACAGCTACTGGGGTAATATCCACATGACTATTTCCACTCCCCCATCCCCAATCAATATACAAGGATCCATTCAGGTTATGTTAAGATTCGTGGTAAGCCCATAAATGGGAGATTCATGAGAGGCTCTGTGAATCATGAGAGTACATGAGTCACAAGCGATTCGTGAATCTATGAAAGCATAGAGATACATGATGATAGTGAAAAGCACAAACATGCTGTATCTGATGCTCCCGAAGGTGATAACATCTCATGAAAAGATCCATATAGTACCAATCCATGATAACAATCGTGTCAGCATCAAGTAAAGTAATCTAGAGTAAGAATATAAATCCTGGCAAATATGAAACGGTCAGAGAATGTACTCGCCTGATAACTGAATGTCTGAAGAAGATATACTGTCTGAGGAGAGGTGTATGGCTCCTAATCAGAGCAATACAAGTCACAATGTATCCACAATGGTAAAAATAAAGTATACAATGCATACTACATGATTCTAGGTCAATCTGGTCAAAAGTCAACTCTGGGTCAACTCTAATAGTCAAACTAGGTCACAGGAAGTCATACTAAGTCAAATAGAGTCAAACAAGGTCAAACAAGTCAAGGTTAGTCAAATCTAGGTTAAAGTCAACTCTTGGTCAACATTCTAATCAAACTAGCCAAATACTAGTCAACATGATCAATCTGGGTCAAGTCTAGGTCAAACTTAGACCAACTAAGGTATTGGTCAAACAAAGACCAGTCAGTAAGGTAATTAGATCAAACAAAGACCAGTCAATAAGGTAATTAGGTTAGACTAGTTGAACTAGTCATTTATTAGGTCAATTAGGTCATGGTTTGACCTATAGTTGACTTTGGTCAACCCTGGTCAACACTAAAAGTCAAACTGGTCAAACTAGTCCAAGTTAGGTCAAACAATGTTAAACTAGTTAGGGTTAGTCAAACTAGTCATTCTAGGTTAGTTTAAGTCAAAACTAGGTTAAGCTAGTTCAAATTGACCTAAGGTTGACCTTGGTCAACACTTAGTCAAATTGGGGTCAAACTAGCTAAGTCTTGGTTTACTAGTCAATTAGGGTTAGGCCTAATGGCCATAGGCTAATAGCTATAGCCCATAGGCTAGTAGCTTAGGTCAACTAGTTCTAGGTTTACCTATATAGATATATATATACATACACTATATAATGTAAAACCTATATATATAGCCACTATATATAAATACCCATATACCCCACATATATATATAACCATATATACACACTACAATATATATAACATATATACATACATAATGTATATGTATAATATACCTAATATATATTATATACAATATATATATAGAGAGAGAAGTAATGAGAGTGGGACATAAAGTGAAAGAGAGAGTGAATGAACAGTGAGATAGAGAGGGCTGACAGTAGACAGGAAAGGGGAGGGGGTCCCAGAATTTCTGGAACCAAATCCAGCCCCATACACACACACACACAGTCACATATATACATACATGTATATACACATGTATATACATGTATACACTCTAAAAACCCACCTACACACATACATACATATATACTACATATATATACACTTAAATCATACTAATACATGCATAAATCATAATGAAAATAGATTTGAAATTCAAATTGGAAAACTGGAAATTAATCCTAAATCTGGAAATACTGGACTGTGTATAGGTAACTAGGGAAAACTCGATTTTACATACGAAACCAAGCTAAGACTCGACACTAGCGGTTGGTAATTAAAGCCCCACACATACACTAGTGTCCTAGGTCACTGACACGACACCACGACACAGTTTCACGTGTCCAAACACGCAAGAACACGACTCGGGTAAACACTGATACACGAACACAGTGCACAGCGTCGTGCACGTGTTCATGTGTCTCGTGGACACACCACGAGACACGATACGACTCGTGGTCAGACACACGTGTAGCCCACACATAGGGCTACACGATGGACACTCTGTTATGTGTCCACGTGTCGTATAGGGTCGACACGAGACCCGTATCAGTCGAGGAAACTCGACTGATACGTGCGGTTTGGACCGCGTCGTGTAGAGATGTACACGTCTCGTGCTCGCGACACAGGACACGAAGCACCACGTGCTCGTGTCTACGTGTACGCCACGAATAGGGCTTCATGCCCGTGTCACTACGAGACACCCTAGTGTCGTGTCCATGCGACACGACACGCTCAAAGTTGGCTCTGTGCGTGTGTGCACTGTCAGCCCGTGTCCAGTGTGAGTGACTTTTCTCACTCGATACGACACGAGGCGACACCAAATTTTGGGGGCATGTGCGCAGACATTGCCCCCTCGTGTCCACAAATTTTCTCGTGTCCTAGTGTCTTGTACAGGGAGAACCAAGGGGGTGGTAGCAGGGCACATTTACAGTGTACTGTGCACTGTGTCCAGTGTGTGAAACTGAGAGCTTCGTGTCCAGATTTTGGACACGACACAACCCAATTTGTGCTCAGTGTTTTAGGGTTAGGTTTAGGGTTAGCTAGGCTAGGTTTTGGTTCAAAAAGTTTTGGAAAACAGTGTGTATTTACACTATGACAGTGAACAAAAACAGTGAGCATAATTAGGGTTTTTATATGTAGGATACGTGTCCGATACGACACCAAACAATTTCTAGATTTCACCAAACCTTACCCACAGCTAGGTTATAACTATATGCATGCAATAATGAAGAAAAAACAGTATATTAACTAGGTTTAGATATATTTACCTCTATGTGTGCAAGGTCTTGAATTTCACTAAATGAGGGTGTGTATCCTCTAGCCTCAACTTGTCCTTTCTTGGTGAAACTTAAGTAGCTCACTTCCCTAGGCTCCCTTAGATTGTAGGTGACCTAATGGAGAAAACTAGAGGTTCAAAGCTTGAGAAATGAGAAAGTTATGGTCAAAAGAGTGGAAGGGTTCTTGGGTTTTTCTTAGTTTTGATTTTTCATGAAACCATGGGAATGTGAACTAAGTGTTAGCTATATAGGAGAGAGGGGGGGCAAGGGGGTGTCATGGGGGTGTCTTGGCCGGCCACAAGCATGGGGGGGGGGGGGGTCAAAGCTTCATGGCTAAGCTAAAGACTTTTGTAAAGGGTTTAAGATATTTTGCATAAATCAAGCAAAATATCAATAAGTAAATATCTAGATATTTGTATAGCTTTGACTACCATGAAATATCTAATCCTCTTAGTTTCTAGGTTAGGAACTAACCTCTAGATTAGGGTAACTAGGTTAGGGATTATCAAGTCACTAATCAAAAGTCCATGAATAGTAAAATCTCACTAATCCTACTTAATTCCTAGAAAATTACCAAAATACCCCTTAGGCTAAAAATCACTAAAATGATATTCTAAGCCTATGGTCAAGTTCTCATGGTCATGGCAACTTCTAGGTTAGAGAAAACTAGGGTTTACACTAAGTTATACTAACCAAAATCACAAAGTCATAAGTCATGACTTAGCATGACTTTAGAAATGGTTTAACTTAACTAAAATCACCAGAAAATCATACCATGACTAAAATACCACTAATAAATAATAAAAATAATAAATTTTTTAAAAAAATACCCCAATTTCAGAAATCTGGGTGTTACAAGTCTACCCACCTTAAAATAATTTCGTCCTCGAAATTTAGATGGTCGTACTCCTCCTAGGTCAAACCTCCAACAATCAGGGACGAAGCCACTACCTAGGCAACATACAAGGTCAATCAAGCAAATATATGGGTAGTAGACCTATACTGGGTCATGTCCAAAAATTGGCTAACAGTTTTAGGTCATAGGGTGTCCTGAAATCAAATCGAAATCAAAAGTAACCCATGGGGTAAATCAAGATGGAGTCTCGGGTCAGAAAAATCGTACTAAGCAAATAAAGCACACAATGGTATGCCTGAGTGGGACACTAAGGTCATGGGTGTAGTATGTCATGTCTAGGTCAGGTATGTGAAGTCAGTTTTGAGAAAACAACTAGTCTTGTGCTCCTAATTTAAAAGTCACGGTAATGTACCTATGATGATCATAATTTAGAGTGGGAAAGGTCTATGGTCTAAATTAAGCCAGAAATTGTGGTACAATAGTAGTACCAGGGGAACAGGTTAAATGGAACAGTTTGTGGTCTCATCTAGATGCACTAGTCATTCTAGATCAATACTGTCCTATGGTATCAAAACGTACAAGCAATCTAGGATGTCCTAATTGGGAAGGTAAGGGAACAACAATCATCAAGGCTATAGGGTCGTCTACCATCCTATATGAAAATAGGTCATTAACAAGTGAGAAATCATTAAAGTTACCATTCCATAAAAAGAAAATTGAAAATTTAGGTACAACAATCACAAATAGATTTTTTTCTTGACATGATCTAAGTTGATCAATTTCAAGATAAACTGGGATTTGGGCAAGATGGGAAATCAATGAAATCAAGTATGAGCACGAGCATCCAATGATGAAGATCCAGGTCATGATTAAATTTAATCCAACTAGATATGAATACGAGGTTCATAGGTGATAAAATAATTCCAAGGAGAATTGTCAAGGCTGTTGCGGACAAGATTCTAGGGCAAGTTTAACTGTCTCCATCCACGTAGATTAATATATGAAAAGGCGAACCAAAATACAATAGGTTGATCAGACCATCATGCGCCGGTTCTGATTAGACAATATGTTAGTGGGTGCGCACCCAATAAAATATATCATGATCAAGCTCAAAAAAGGATAAGCTTGTAAAACTAAGGATAAATTCATAGCATAAGATATAAGTAAGGGTGGAAATGATGAAAGAAGATACATAGTCCAAGATTCTTAACCAATCGGGTCAAGCATTCAAGGTAAGGTACAAGGTTAAGTATTTGAGGGTTCAAGTAGAACACCATCACATGCCAGGTCGAAAGAATTGAGCCAAGGTGGATCTCTAACTGAAATAAGAACCAATTTAGCATCATGGTAGAGGTTAGGGTTTAGCCATTTGACCAGAAAATCATGTCAAGGAAATAGAGTACAAGGAGACGGGTTTTAGTGGGACATGGAATACCTACATGAAGGTAGGCTAGTCTAGGTCTTACATGTGAAGTTTGTTGGGAGGTAACAGCTAGTATTATACTCTGAATATCTAAGTCACGGTAAAGGACATTCAATGATCTAGAATAGAAAGTGGGAGTTCGAGACGTGATAAATTGATGCAAAAATTGAAGAAGGTCAAATTAACTCATGAAATAAAATTAATCAGGAATCTAGTAAAAAATTTAGGAACACAGTCCTAGGGATAGATAGGCTACTAGATGAATATAGTTAGGGTTCGATCAATCAAGGGTCAAGGTTAGAAGGTCTCAATAAAGTCTTGATTTGAGGAAATGTCGAGTAAGTCAGGTTTGGGTTACAGTCACATAGATTGGTAGTAGGAGTTGAGCAAGATGCAAAAATAGAGGGGACAGTTCATTTCAATGAAAAGCAATTAGCAAGAGGATTAGATGGCAAGAAACAGATAAGAGTTTTCTCATAAATGTGATTGAGTACCCTAAAATAAAAGATATTAATCTAACACTAAGAAATTAAAATCAACAACTACAAAATTTTTAAAATTATCAACTAACACCAGGATTCAAAGTTCTACAGTGAATCCTCCAAAATCAAATTTAATCAAGGAAAAAGGAGTTTAAATCGTAATTTCAAATGAGATTCTCAAGGGTCATCCCAGGAATCTCTCAAGGTATCCTAGCAGTGATTGAGTATCCACTCTCTCTAAGCCTATTCCTCAAATCCTATCGCAGGCTGTAGTGATACTCTAGTTCGAATACCACTACATAAACTTGAGACCTGCATGGGCCACCACTAAAAACGTGTCACGACCCGCACCCACTGTTAGGGTACGAGAACGTAACAACGCCCAGCCTACGCCGCAGTGTCGGCGGTAGAACGCTGTCCTAGGTCAATCATCTAACAATACCAAAGTACCTGTACAGTTTATACTCTCCGAATGGAGGTGACATAACAATATACATCTCAATCACATCTAGGGTAGAAGAACGAAAGACAGAAGATAGATAGTAACTCAAAGAGAACCATAGCATAGATGAAATAAGACTAAGTGTCTAAGATACATAGCATCCAGAATGTCAACTCATAATACAAGACTAAGAGTCTATACATAACTCAGCATCTCAAAATACAACTCAGATGTGAGACAAAAGTAAATATAGAAAAGACTGCCTAGGCTAAACTGGTCTAGACTACTGGAACAACATCCTCAGCTGCAGGTGGATCCTGCTGAGGGTCCACAACATAAGTATCATCTAGTCCTGCTCCATAATAGGTAGACACCAGGGCCTCCTCCTCATCCTCTGTAATATTTTCAACAGGTCCAATCAGGACGGGAACGAGCACAATACATCTCACGCAGTGCATAGAATGATAGGAGATATAAAGCATGCAATAGAGTAAAATACAGGAACTGCTGAAGGAAGATACATGTAGCAAAAGAGATAGCTGTAAAGGAAATATCTACTGTATATAGAGAACTAGCAGTGTCTAGTGAGTCAGAGTAAAATATAGACATGTGAAATGGCATATGAGATTCATGATTACAGCTAGAAGTGATTTATGACTACAGCTACTGGGGTAATATCCACATGACTATTTCCACTCTCCCATCCCCAATCAATACACAAGGATCCATTCAGGTTATGTTAAGATTCGTGGTAAGCCCATAAATAGGAGATTCATGAGAGGCTCTGTGAATCATGAGAGTACATGAGTCACAAGCGATTCGTGAATCAATGAAAGCATAGAGATACATGATGATAGTGAAAAGCACAAACATGCTGTATCTGATGCTTCCGAAGGGGATAACATCTCATGAAAAGATCCATATAGTACCAATCCGTGATAACAATCGTGTCAGCATCAAGTAAAGTAATCTAGAGTAAGAATATAAATCCTGGCAAATATGAAACGGTCAGAGAATGTACTCGCCTGATAACTGAATGTCTGAAGAAGATATACTGTCTGAGGAGAGGTGTATGGCTCCTAATCAGAGCAATACAAGTCACAATGTATCTACAATGGTAAAAATAAAGTATACAATGCATATTACATGATTCTAGGTCAATCTGGTCAAAAGTCAACTCTGGGTCAACTCTAATAGTCAAACTAGGTCACAGGAAGTCATACTAAGTCAAATAGAGTCAAACAAGGTCAAACAAGTCAAGGTTAGTCAAATCTAGGTTAAAGTCAACTCTTGGTCAACATTCTAATCAAACTAGCCAAATACTAGTCAACATGATCAATCTGGGTCAAGTCTAGGTCAAACTTAGACCAACTAAGGTATTGGTCAAACAAAGACCAATCAGTAAGGTAATTAGATCAAACAAAGACCAGTCAATAAGGTAATTAGGTCAGACTAGTTGAACTAGTCATTTATTAGGTCAATTAGGTCATGGTTTGACCTATAGTTGACTTTGGTCAACCCTGGTCAACACTAAAAGTCAAACTGGTCAAACTAGTCCAAGTTAGGTCAAACAATGTTAAACTAGTTAGGGTTAGTCAAACTAGTCATTCTAGGTTAGTTTAAGTCAAAACTAGGTTAAGCTAGTTCAAATTGACCTAAGGTTGACCTTGGTCAACACTTAGTCAAATTGGGGTCAAACTAGCTAAGTCTTGGTTTACTAGTCAATTAGGGTTAGGCCTAATGGCCATAGGCTAATAGCTATAGCCCATAGGCTAGTAGCTTAGGTCAACTAGTTCTAGGTTTACCTATATAGATATATATATACATACACTATATAATGTAAAACCTATATATATAGCCACTATATATAAATACCCATATACCCCACATATATATATATAACAATATATACACACTACAATATATATATATAACATATATACATACATAATGTATATGTATAATATACCTAATATATATTATATACAATATATATATAGAGAGAGAAGTAATGAGAGTGGGACATAAAGTGAAAGAGAGAGTGAATGAACAGTGAGAGAGAGAGGGCTGACAGTAGACAGGAAAGGGGAGGGGGTCCCAGAATTTCTGGAACCAAATCCAGCCCCATACACACACACACAGTCACATATATACATACATGTATATACATGTATACACTCTAAAAACCCACCTACACACATACATACATATATACTACATATATATACACTTAAATCATACTAATACATGCATAAATCATAATGAAAATAGATTTGAAATTCAAATTGGAAAACTGGAAATTAATCATAAATCTGGAAATACTGGACTGTTTATAGGTAACTAGGGAAAACTCGATTTTACATACGAAACCAAGCTAAGACTCGACACTAGCGGTTGGTAATTAAAGCCCCACACATACACTAGTGTCCTAGGTCACTGACACGACACCACGACACAGTTTCACGTGTCCAAACATGCAAAAACACGACTCGGGTAAACACTGATACACGAACACAGTGCACAGCGTCGTGCACGTGTTCATGTGTCTCGTGGACACACCACGAGACACGACACGACTCGTGGTCAGACACACGTGTAGCCCACACATAGGGCTACACGATGGACACTCTGTTATGTGTCCACGTGTCGTATAGGGTCGACACGAGACCCGTATCAGTCGAGGAAACTCGACTGATACGTGCGGTTTGGACCGCGTCGTGCAGAGATGCACACGTCTCGTGCTCGCGACACAGGACACGAAGCACCACGTGCTCGTGTCCACGTGTACGCCACGAATAGGGCTTCATGCCCGTGTCACTACGAGACACCCTAGTGTCATATCCATGCGACACGACACGCTCAAAGTTGGCTCTGTGCGTGTGTGCACTGTCAGCCCGTGTCCAGTGTGAGTGACTTTTCTCACTCGACACGACACGAGGCGACACCAAATTTTGGGGGCATGTGCGCAGACATTGCCCCCTCGTGTCCACAAATTTTCTCGTGTCCTAGTGTCTTGTGCAGGGAGAACCAAGGGGGTGGTAGCAGGGCACATTTACAGTGTACTGTGCACTGTGTCCAGTGTGTGAAACTGAGAGCTTCGTGTCCAGATTTTGGACACGCCACAACCCAATTTGTGCTTAGTGTTTTAGGGTTAGGTTTAGGGTTAGCTAGGCTAGGTTTTGGTTCAAAAAGTTTTAGAAAACAGTGTGTATTTACACTATGACAGTGAACAAAAACAGTGAGCATAATTAGGGTTTTTATATGTAGGATACGTGTCCGATACGACACCAAACAATTTCTAGATTTCACCAAACCTTACCCACAGCTAGGTTATAACTATATGCATGCAATAATGAAGAAAAAATAGTATATTAACTAGGTTTAGATATATTTACCTCTATGTGTGCAAGGTCTTGAATTTCACTAAATGAGGGTGTGTATCCTCTAGCCTCAACTTGTCCTTTCTTGGTGAAACTTAAGTAGCTCACTTCCCTAGGCTCCCTTAGATTGTAGGTGACCTAATGGAGAAAACTAGAGGTTCAAAGCTTGAGAAATGAGAAAGTTATGGTCAAAAGAGTGGAAGGGTTCTTGGGTTTTTCTTAGTTTTGATTTTTCATGAAACCATGGGAATGTGAACTAAGTGTTAGCTATATAGGAGAGAGGGGGGGGGGGGCAAGGGGGTGTCATGGGGGTGTCTTGGCCGGCCACAAGCATGGGGGGGTTCAAAGCTTCATGGCTAAGCTAAAGACTTTTGTAAAGGGTTTAAGATATTTTGCATAAATCAAGCAAAATATCAATAAGTAAATATCTAGATATTTGTATAGCTTTGACTACCATGAAATATCTAATCCTCTTAGTTTCTAGGTTAGGAACTAACCTCTAGATTAGGGTAACTAGGTTAGGGATTATCAAGTCACTAATCAAAAGTCCATGAATAGTAAAATCTCACTAATCCTACTTAATTCCTAGAAAATTACCAAAATACCCCTTAGGCTAAAAATTACTAAAATGATATTCTAAGCCTATGGTCAAGTTCTCATGGTCATGGCAACTTCTAGTTTAGAGAAAACTAGGGTTTACACTAAGTTATACTAACCAAAATCACAAAGTCATAAGTCATGACTTAGTATGACTTTAGAAATGGTTTAACTTAACTAAAATCACCAGAAAATCATACCATGACTAAAATACCACTAATAAATAATAAAAATAATAAATTTTTTAAAAAAATACCCCAATTTCAGAAATTTGGGTGTTACATATACCTCGATATGTTGTTGCGACAGATAGCACGACATGACAAGAAGAAATGGCTTGGACACCGTGGGCGATTTAGTTTGTACAAATGAACCAGTAATGTCTTGCATCATGTCTAGGACGGGGACCCCTGAGTACCACGGTCAGGGATACCTACTGAAATTTGACTAAGGTTAATAACTAGAATAATCCAGTAGTCATAAAAAGATTTTTCCAGCTACAGGCAATTCTGTTATCTGGGCGCCCCACCTGGGAGCTGTAGTCTGCCGTCGAGTAGGGCACATTTCTAGCGCACAGTCATGTGGTGCACCTTTCAAGCTACTTAAGGGTACATACGTTTCTTGGATGATGTATCCACCTGAACTCAACCCCTAATTGCGTCCGGATAGCTTGGATGGTCTACAGGGCTTGTGGCTGTCGAAATAATATCACTGCATCTTGCTAGTAACTAGGCTTGTGACAACCCTAGTTAGTTAAAGTATCAAGCCGTATTCATTGCTTGGCCGTGGTTGATTGGATGGAGTTTAGCCCAGTCTAGTCTTGTCCTGATCATGTACAAGATTGTAACATGGCTTGACTACTTGTGTTTTATTTTCTCCGATAAATAGGAAAAACCAAGTTCTGTTCAGATGAAGGGTTACGACCCCGTTCCTTGTTTGGTTTAAGGATTGTAACTTGGTTATCTGAATGGTTCCATGGTTATCTTACCATATATCCTCATGATGCTCTATCTCTCCAGTTTTACTATATTATTATTATATTCTATGTTAATTGCTGGTTTTAGTTCCTAAGTGAAGCCTCCTTTGTGGCACTTACTTTTTTTGGGATCTGACCTAGCTGGTTTTGTATGGCCAGATTTCGGAGCAGCTCTAGAGGATCTACCGACTTTCCAGCCCGATGGTGACCACCAGGCGTAACCAGTGCAACGAATGGGTTTTTTTTGTTCTCCAACTTTATTATAAAAATATTCTTTTGAGGCGTTTAGCCGACGAGCACCTGTTTAGCTCGATTGTACTTTACTTACTGTCTGCCTACGGGCTGTAACATGATTGGCAAATCCTAGGGTTGATCATGTATGACTGAAACTCTTGCTAGTCCTGATATTTTGTTCGACTAGCTTCATGATCATCCAAATATGTAATGTATGGGATGCCTTACTATTGTATATTTGGTACTTTTACATCTTATAACTGTTATTACTTGCTTGAGATTGAGACATTAGGCTTGTTCACGACCATAGGAGACTGATGGCTTGTAGTTAAACCCTCATGTATCTAGACAGCCGTGACTGTATAGCGAGGTGAGTTGCACTTCAACATATGTAGCTGGCTGTATATGCCGCCACTCTCCAGTATTCTGGTTCTGGGGGATTATATGGTTTAAGTGGTAGCCCATGCATGTCTTAAAAATCAAGATATGTGAGTGTTTACCGAATAGATGTCTCAATCAGTACTCGTCCTTGATCTCAGTTCGTATCCTCTGGATCCCTGAAATTCTTGTCCTGAGGACATGCTTGCATCTTTGATCTGTCCTGGTCCTTCCTTATTGTTCCCTATGTTGTTTTCTTCAGCGGTATTGTACCTGGCCATACCGATCGGCAAGGTGGAGCACCTCCCGTAGACCAACAGTAACCTCGAGATCAAGCCCAGCATTCAGGAGTAGCCTCCAGAGTCATGCCTACTAGAGAAGAGCCACCAGTTCAGCTCATTCAGCCTACAGAGCCTGATGAGGGCACTTTGGTGGGTCTCATCAGGTCATTATTAGCTACCAAGGATCGTCGAGGAGATGCCTTACACCAGGCAGTGACAGATGCTCTGACCAGAGGAGGTCATCAGGGTAACAGCGCAGCCAACAGCTTCAAGTGCTTGAACCCTCCCTTCTTCGATGGTAGCGAAGATGCTATTGCCGCAGATGCTTGGCTGCAGGATACAAAAGTGATTCTAGAAGGGACAAAGACGCCCGAGAACAAGAAGGTGGCGGTAGTACGCCTACAGTTATTGGATCTTACCCGCAGCTGGTGGGCGGTACAGGCCGTTGGATTAGTGGCACCTGTTGCGTGGGCAGTATTCCAAGAAAGATTCCAGACCAAGTACTTCGATGCTGTAGCTCGGTACGATCTACAGACGAGGTTCACCAATCTGAAGCAGATGGACAGGACGGTCGACGGATATGCGGCCGAGTTTTTGAGACTTAGTCGATTTGCTCCCACCTTGGAAGCGACCGAGTTTGATAGAGCCCAGCGGTTCCAACAGGGGCTCCATCTAGAGATTTTATTGGCAGTGGAGCAATTGAGCATCAGACTTTTGATGCAGTCTTGAGAGCAGCTAGGAGGCATGAGTATACCTTCCAGAGGATCGTGGATAGGGCCGGAGGTCGGAATAGATCTCACGGCCTGATGAATCTGTCTTCAGCACTAGACCCGGCAGTTAGGGCTTTGACCATTGGAGCTCCGAGGCGGGCGGCCTCAGTGACGTCGGTTCAACATTCAACCCCGATGAACCCTCAGCAGCAGAAGTAGAAGCACTCTTTCGTAGTGGGATGTTCACATTACGGGAAGCTAGGACATGTGGTGGCAGAATGTCGCAGGACGTATGGATTGTGCCTGACTTATGGGGTAGTGGATCACAAGATAGGATCCTTCCTGAATAGAGGTAGTTCCTCATCGTCCAACTTTTCTAGTCCTTCGTTGAGGGGCCCAGCCACAGCAACAGTCCAGCAGCAACAGCAATACCCGTTGCCGAGGCCCTTGCCACCTCAGACCTAAATATTTTAACAGCAGAATCCCCAGCAGTATGCGCAAGTCCAGACCCAGGTTCAGAACCGCCAGAGAGGTTTCCAGCAGAGGGGACCCGCACCCAGAGGGCATGGTCAGGCGATGGCGATGACCGTAGAAGAAGGATTGGCACTAGGTGAGGTAGTGGCAGGTACTATTTTCGTCAACTCCTTTCCAGCATCAGTGTTATTTGATTCTGGTGTATCATATTCATTCATGTCTGCACGATTCGCGACACGGATAGGACTGGAGCTCGAGTCCTTATCAGTAAGCCTCAATATACTTACTGGTAACGGTCTTGTGGGAGTAGATAGAGTATTTTTCTCGTGTCAGATCGTAGTTAGCGGTAGAGAGTTTCCCGCTAGATTGATAGAATTTTCGATGGCCGATTATGATGTGGTCTTAGGGATGGATTGGTTAAGGAACCAGTATGTTAGGATAGACTACCATGTTAACAGGGTTGTTTTTAACATTCCAGGATGGCCAGAGTTTTCCTTTTCCCGAGACGAAGTTGAACCTTCTCCTACAGTATTACAGATGGCAGTAGCAGCAGTACAATTACCCCTGATAGTCGAGGAGTTTCCAGATGTTTTTCCAGAAGAGCTTCCAGGATTGTCGCCAGAGCGAGAGATTGAGTTTACTATCGACTTGATCCCAGGGACAACCCCAGTGTCAGAGAGAGTCTACAGGATGGTGCCATCAGAGTTAGAGATATTTTACATGATGATTGAAGAACTTAGGACCAAGGGATTCATTCATGCTAGTGGATTGCCTTGGGGAGCCCCGATGCTTCTTGTGAAAAAGAAGGATGGTATATCCAGATTATGTGTAGATTATCGTACCTTGAACTCAGTGACAATCAAGAACAAATACCCTCTCCCGAGGATAGATGACTTGTTTGATCAACTCAAGGGGGTAGCAGTATTCTCGAAGATTGATTTGCAGTCAGGATACCATCAGATCAGACTCAGAGAGCAGGACATCCCGAAGACAGCTTTTAGATCAAGATATGGGCATTGGGAGTTCCTTGTTATGCCATTTGGGGCAACCAATGCACCAGCTGTAATTATGGACCTCATGAATCGTATTTTTATGCCTTATTTGGATCAGTTCCTGATTGTGTTCATAGACAACATCCTGGTCTACAGCAAAAGTGAAGCGGAGCATCACCAACATCTTAGAGTTGTCCTCTAGATTCTCAGAGAGCACCAGTTGTACGCGAAGTTCAGTAAGTACGAATTCTGGCTCGATTGCATTTCATACTTGCGTCATATCATTACCAAAGGTGGGGTAGAAGTGGATTCCCAGAAGATCGTGGCTATTAAGTCGTGGCCGGTACCCAGCACAGTTACAGAAGTTCGTAGTTTTCTTGGATTGGTCGGCTACTACCGGCGGTTTGTTTCAGACTTCGCTAGAATTTCGGTGCCACTGACCCAGTTGACCCGCAAGGATGCACAGTTTTTCTGGACAACAGAATGTCAGGATTCTTTTGAGAAGTTGAAGCGAGGTTTGATGACGGTACCCATTCTCACGCTTCCAGATGGGACTGGAGGATTATCAGTGTATTATGATGCTTCAGGCAGAGGTTTGGGATGTGTTTTGATACAGCATGGAAAGGTAATAGCTTATACGTCACATCAACTTCGTGATCATGAGAGGAATTACCCAACCCATGACTTAGAGTTGGCAGAAGTAGTGTTTGCACTTAAGCTTTGGAGACATACTTATATGGAGATAGGGTAGAGATTTTCACCGACCACAAGAGCCTGAAGTATGTGTTTACCCAGAAGGATCTTAACATGCGTCAGAGGAGATGGCTAGAGCTGCTTGTGGATTATGATATCAGCCTGCAGTATCATCCTGGGAAGGCCAACGTGGTTGCAGATGCATTGAGCAGAAGAGCTGAAGTTTATTTCCTAACAGCACAACCAGAGATATTAGCAGATCTTCAGAAGTTGTCCTTCCTACCAATATGGCGTTGATGGCTAGTATGCAAGTTCAGTCTAGTATAGTAGAGAGGATCAAGTTGGCGCAGTCAACAGATTCCCTGCTTCAGCGGCTCAGAGCAGAGTGTGAGGCAGGACGAAGACCAGAGTTATGCATTCATGAAGACGGTACACTTCGACATAGTAAGCATCTTTGTGTACACAGTGGTGATATCAGACAGGAGATCATGGCAGAAGCTCACAGTTCTCAGTATTCGATTCATTCCAGTGGCTCAAAGATGTATCGTGATATCCGTCAACACTTTTGGTCCAATGGCATGAAGAGGAAGATAGCACGGTTTGTCTCTCGGTGTTTGGTTTGCCAACAAGTTAAAGCTGAGCATCAGAGGCCAGCTAGACTTCTTCAGCCTTTGCCGATTCCAGAATGGAAGTGGAAGCATATAACCATGGATTTTGTGACAGAATTACCTAGATCCCTGACCAGTAGAGATACTATTTGGGTTATAGTAGACAGGATCACGAAGGTGGCTCACTTTCTCCCGTTCAGAGTTGGTCAGTCGACGGCTCAGCTACCCGAGATGTACCTCAGGTAGATCGTCAGATTTCACGGTGTACCAGTCAGTATCACCTCGGACAGAGATTCAAGATTTACATTGCACTATTGGCGTAGCCTGCAAGAGAGTTTAGGAACTCACCTCCAGTTCAACTCAGCTTATCATCCTCAGACAGATGGTCAGTCAGAACATACCATACAAATCTTGGAAGATATGTTGAGATCTTGTACACTCGACTTCGGTGGTTCATGGGAGGATCACCTGCACCTGGTGGAGTTCTCGTACAACAACAGTTTCCAAGCCAGTATTCAGATGGCACCGTTCGAGGCACTGTATGGTAGGAAGTACAGATCCCCTCTAGCATGGAAGGATGTTGGAGAAAGGCAGATGCTCGGTCCAAAAATGATTACTCAGACAGTTGAGGTGGTTATAAGAGTCAGAGATCATCTACGCGTCGCACAAGATCTCCAGCGCCATTGGACCGATTCTTATCGGCACCCTTTTGAATTTTTTGTCGGCGACCACGTATTCCTTAGGATCTCGCCTAACCGTGGCATCATTCGTTTTGGCGTACGGAGAAAGCTTAGTGCTAGGTGTATAGGGCCGTTCGATATTCTAGAGCGAGTAGGTGATGTATCATATAGTCTCGCTATCCCGTCGTCATTGCGTGAGGTGTATGATGTCTTCCATATATCCCAACTACGACAGTATATCCTGGACCCGAGCCACATCCTGGATCATTCGAAATTGGTTGTTAGTACCAACCTTTCGTATGAGGAGAGGCCCGTGTCTACGTTGGACCAGAGAGAGAAGATACTCAAGAACAAGACTATTAGTTTAGTCCGTGTTGCTTGGGGTCATCACTCTTTGGGCGAGTCAATATGGGAGCGCGAGGATGATATTCGATCACGATATCCCGACCTGTTTGACTTGTAAGGTATAATGTCTTTATTATGCCTTATGCTCTCAATTCCTTGCTTGAATGAATGATTGCATGGTGGACTGCTTAGTATAGCTTGTCTGTGATTAGTACAGCTTGTCCTTGCCTCTTTAGCCTCTTAATTAAATTCTGAGGACGAAATTCTTTTAAGGTGGGTAGATTTGTAATAACCGTAGTTCGTATTACGTATTTTGGGATACGTGTACGTACTTGACTCGTATTGCATGTCTCCTTGCTTGATTTATTTGTCATTTTGCTTGGTTTGGTTCGGTTCGGCTTGGTTCGGTTTTCTATGTGAACCAAACCCCTACCTACCACCACCCTCACCATTTATTAACCCAACTCTCATTCTCTCTCCTCATTACTTCTTCATTAATTCTTCTTCTTCCCTACCATTACTCTCTTCACCTACCTGAGAGAGAGGGAAGGCTTAGGCAAGTACAACTTGCTTCATAGAGGAACTCAAATTTTGTTGTTCCATTTCCTTCCTCACGAGATTCTAAGACACTTTAGTACTTAGTATTTTTAATTTTCATGGCTCATTTCGTGTAGATCTAAGCTTATTATATTTTTGGATTTCTTAGGTTTTGATCTATTAAACCTTGTTATTTTCAAGTTTTGATGGTTCCATGTTGTAGAATATTTCGTTCTACCCTATTTTGACCTATGGAAGTCCAAATTTGTACTTATAATGAAGGTTTTATGGAGCTTGGAAGCTCTGAGTTCCATGGCCATCCTTCTCAGATTTTCAGAGAAGATGGGCACCCATTTACCCAGTCGCATAGATGAGTACTCATCTACTCAGCCGCATGGGATTATGTTTACCCAGCCGCATAGATGAGTACCCATCTACTGCCGCATGGGATTCTGTTAACTCAACCGCATAGATGAGTACTCATCTACTCAGCCGCATAAGACCCTCACCTACTCAGCCGCATGATACTCATCCACCCAGCCGCATAGATGGGTATCCATCTACCCAGCCGCATAGATGGGTACCCATTTACTGCCGCATAAGACCCTCATCTACCCCGCCGCATGGAACTACCCAGCCGCATAGATGGGTATCCATCTACCCAGCCGCATAGATGGGTACCCATTTACTGCCGCAAGAGACCCATCTACTGCCGCATGAGCCCCAATCCACCCTCGGCCGTATAGTGTCTAATTTGGTTGTTTTTCTTGTCCTATTTGGCTGATTTATGGCCAGAATTTCTTCCAACTCCCAACATAAAGTTGTAGATCTTTTCCTTGGCTTCAAGAATATGTTACTAACTATTTATGCAAGTTTTCTCATTTATGATGATGTAAGGATAGAACACGACAGTGGCCCATTGTGGCGCACTCACGACAAGAATGATTGACAAGTAACATGGCATGATAGTGGCCCATCGTGGCGCACTCTTGATAAGTAAACCTGACATGATACACCTCGATATGCTGTTGTGACAGCTAGCACAACATGACAAGAATGAATAGCCTGGACACCTTGGGCGATTTTGTTTGTACAAATGAACCAGTATTGTCTTGCATCATGTCTAGGACGGAGATCCCTGAGTACCACGGTCAGGGGTACCTACTGAAATTTAACTAACGTTAATAACTAGAATAATTCAGTAGTCATGGAGATATTTTTTCAGCTACAGACAACCTCGTTATCTGGGCGCCCCACCTGGGATCTGTAGCCCGCCGACAAGTAGGGCACATTTCAGGCACACAGTCATGTGGTGCACCTTTCAAGCTACTTAAAGGTACATACATTTCTTGGACAATGTACCCTTCTGACCTCAACCCCTAATTACGTCTGGATAGCCTGGATAGTCTGCAGGGCTTGTGGCTGTCGGAATAATCTCACTACATCTTTCTATTAACTAGGCTTGTGACAACCCTAGTTAGTTAAAATATTAAGCCATATTCATTGCTTGGTCATGATTGATTGGGTGGAGTACAGCCCAGTCGAGTCTTGTCTTGATCATGTACAAGATTGTAACATGGCTTGACTACTTGTGTTTTATTTTATCTGATAAATGGGATAAATCAAGTTCTGTTCAGATGAAGGGTTACAACTCCGGTCCTTGTTTGGTTTAAGGATTGTAACTTGGTTATCTGAATGGTTTCATGGTTATCTTACCATATATTCTCATGATGCTCTATCTCTCTAGTTTTACTATATTATTATTATATTTTGTGTTAATTGCTGGTTTTAGTTCATATGTGAAGCCTCCTTTGTGGTACTTGCTCTTTTCGAGATCTGACCCAGCTGGTTTTGTATGGCCAGATTTCGGAGCAGCTCCAGTGGATCTACCAACTTTCCAGCCCGATGGTGACCACTAGGGGTAACCAGGGCAACGAGTGGGTTTTTTTTGTTCTCCTACTTTATTGTAAAAATATTCTTTTGAGGCGTTTAGCCGACGAGCACCTGTTTAGCTCGATTGCACTTTACTTACTGTCTGCCTACGGGCTGTAACATGATTGGCAAATCTTAGGATTGATCATGTATGACTGAAACTCTTGCTAGTCCTGACATTTTGTACGACTAGCTTCGTGATCATCCAAATATATAATGTATGGGACGCCTTACTATTGTATATTTGGTGCTCTTACATCTTATAACTGTTATTACTTGCTTGAGATTGAGACATTAGGCTTGTTCACGACCATAGGAGACTGCTGGCTTGTAGTTAAACCCTCATGTATCTAGACAGCCGTGACCGTATAGCAAGGTGAGTTGCACTTCAACATACGTAGCTGGCTATGTATGCCCCCGTTCTCTAGCATTCTGGTTCTGGGGCGTTACATGATTTAAGTGGTGGCCCATACAGGTCTTAAAAATCAAGATATGTGAGGGTTTATCGAATAGATGTCTCAATTAGTACTCGCCCTTGATCTCTGTTCGTATCCTCTGGATCCCTGAAATTCTTGTCCTGATGACATGCTTGTATCTTTGATTTGTCCTGGTCCTTCCTTATTGTTCCCTAAGTCATTTTCTTCAGCGGCATTGTACCTGGACCTACCGATCGGCAAGGCGGAGCACCTCCCGTGGACCAGCAGCAACCTGGAGATCAAGCCCAGCATTCAGGAGTAGCCTCCAGAGTCGTGCCTTCTAGAGGAGAGCCACTAGTTCAGCCCGCCTGGAGAGCCTGATGAGGGCACTTTGGTGGATCTCATCAGGTCATTATTAGCTTTCCAGGATCGTCGAGGAGATACCTTGCACCAGGCGGTGACAGATGCTCTGACCAGAAGAGGTCATCAGGGTAACAGTGCGGCCAACAGCTTCAAGCGCTTGAACCCTCCCTTCTTCGATAGTAGCGAAGATGCTATTGCCACATATGCTTGGCTGCGGGATACAAAAGTGATTGTAGAAGCGGCAATGACGCCCGAGAACGAGAAGGTGGCGATAGTACGCCTACAGTTATTAGATCTTGCCCGCAACTGGTAGGGGGTACAGGCTATTGTATTAGTGGCACCTGTTACGTGGACAGTATTCTGAGAAAGATTCCAGACCAAGTACTTCGATGCTGTAGCTCGGTGTGATCTACAGATGAGGTTCACCAATCTGAAGCAGATGGGCAGGACGGTCGACGGATATGCGGTCGACTTTTCGAGACTCAGTCAGTTTGCTCACACCTTGGTAGTGACCGAGTTTGATAGAGCCCAGCGGTTCCAGCAGGGGCTCCATCTAGAGATTTTATTGGCAGTGGAGCAGTTTGAGCTTCAGACTTTTGATGCAGTCTTGAGAGTAGCTAGGAGGCATGAGTATACCTTCCAGAGGATCGTGGATAGGGCCGAATGTCTGAAAAGATCTCACGGCCAGATTAATCAGTCTTCAGCACCAGCCCCGGCAGTTAGGGCTTTGACCATTAGAGCTCCGAGGCGGGCGGCCTCAGTGACGTCGGTTCAACATTCAACCCCGACGAGCCCTCAGCAGCAGAAGCAGAAGCACTCTCCCGCAGTGGGATGTTCATATTACGGAAAGCCAGGACATGTGGTGGCAGAATATCGCAGGGCGCAGGGATTGTGCCTGGCTTATGGGGCAGCGGATGTCACCCTCATTTCTCGTATTTCCCGTATTTCGTATTTATACTCGTATCTGGATTTTGGCATGTATTTTTATTTTTCTTAACTTGTAGAATTTCGGTATTTCTCGTATTTTGGGTTTTTGTCATGGTTCGGTTTTAATTGGTTGGATTGGGTTGGTTCGGTTTGGTTTGGTTTATAGGTATTGGATCACCTTAACCTACACTCCACCCTCAACCCACCACAACTCCTTCTCTTTATAACTCTACCAACATTTTCTTTCTTCTCATAACCACCATTTATTTCCTTCTTCTTCTTCTTCTCCTTCCTCTACACAACTCTCCCAACCCTAGGCAAGTGCACCTTGCCACTACATGAGAGCCCTCTTTTATTTGCCCATTTGCTAGATTAGGACATGGTGATCAACATTAGAACTGGGTATTTTATGAATTGGAGTCTCCATTGCTCTAGATCTAAGTTTTCCTATTTTCGGATTTTTGCATGGTTTAATCTTTTTAGTTAGGTTTTATGGATTTTTGATGTTTCCATGTGGAAGAGTATTCAGTTCCACCCAAGTTGGAGCTTTGGAAATCCGGATTTGGAGCTCGGATGGCCAAGTTATGAACTTTTGAAGCTTGGGTTCTGCCATGGTGTTCTTGCTGTTTGGAGAAGACAGTGAGCAGTGTGCAGAGCTATTTAGCTTATGCACCCTGAGCTATGCGCGCTCTTTAGTGCTGCGTACGCAGGCTTGAGTACGCTTCCTGTTGGAAGCGTGTCTCCTTGAGTGTGCGTGACTTTTCACGTACACTGCTCCTTTGAGTGTGCGTGATTTTCACGTACACTGCTCCCTGAAGTGTGCGTGATTTTCACGTACACTGCTCCCTGTAGTGTGCGTGACTTTTCACCTACGCTGCTCCCTGTAGCGTGCGTGACTTTCACCTACGCTCCTCTATCAGCGTGCGTGACTTTTCACCTACGCTGCTCTCTGGCGTGCGTGACTTTTCACCTACGCTGCTCCCCTGACCCCTTGCTTAACCCATTAGCTCTTGGAGTTGTGGTCTTATTTCTTTAAGCTTGGCTTTTCTATAGCCCTGTATTTTGAACCAGAATACTGGAGAGCGGGGGCAGACACAGCCAGCTACGTATATTGAAATGGAAACCACCTCGATATACGTTCACGGCTGTCTAGAAATATGAGGGTTTACTACAACCCAACAGTCTCTTATGGTCATGAACAAGTCTAATGTCTCAATCACAAGCAAGTAAGTAAGGTCGCAAGATGTATGATCATTAAATATACAATAATAAGGTGTCCCAAATATCACATATTCAGCTGATCATGAAGCTAGTCGTACAAAATGTTAGGACTAGCGAGAATTTTAGTCGTACATGATCAACCCTAGGATTTGTTAATCATGTTTACAGCCCGTAGGCAGACAGTAAGTAAAGTGCATCGAGCTAACAGGTGCTCGTCGGCTAAACGCCTCAAAAGAATATCTTTACAATAGAGTGAACGAAACAAAATAGAAAACCCACTCGTAGCCCGGGTTCCTTCTAGTCGCCACCATTGGGCTGGAAGCTAGGTAGATCCTCGGGAGCTGCTCCGAAATCTGGCCACACAAAACCAGCTGGGTCAACCCCAGAAAGAGCAAGTGCCACAAGGGGGCCACGAAATAAGAACAAAAGCCAACAATCAACACAAGAAAATCTAACATTTAAAACTAGAATTTACGAAAAACATGCCAGGGTGATATACGACGAGATAACCATGGGACTATTCCGATAACCAGGTTACAACCCGTAAACCAAACAAGGACCGGGGTTGTAACCCTTCATCTGAACAGAACTTGGTTTCCCACCATTTATCGACAAGATAAGAATGTAAGAAATCAAGACAGGGAGCCATCTTGTACTGGATCAAGATATGGTTAAACTGTTATACCTCATTCAATCAATCACGGCCAAGCAAATACTACGGCTTACTACTTTAACTAACTAGGGTTATCACATGCCTAATTACTAACAAGATGCAGTGAGATTATTCCACAGCCACAAGCCCTGAAGACCATCCAGGTTACCCAGGTCGAAAATTAGGGGTTGAATTCAGGTGGGTACATCGTCCGGGAGACAAATGTACCCTTAGGTGACTTAGAGGGTGCAACACGCGACGGTGTGCTGGAAATATGCCCTACTCGACGGCAGGCTACAGATCCCAAGAGCGTCCAGGTAACGGGATTGCCCGTAGCTGTGTCATCTCTTCATGACTACTGAGTTATTCTAGTTATTAACCTTAATCCATTTTAGTAGGAGCTCCTGACCGTGGTACTCAGGAGTCCCATCCTAGACATGATGCAAGACAGGACAAGTGGATTTAACAAGCAAGCAAGAAAGAACCACCCACGGTGTCAAGGCAAGTCAAGTTAAGTTATCAAGATAAATCATGTCAGGGTACTTGTCAGGAGTGCGCCACGACGGGCCACTATCATGTCAGGTTGGTCATGTCAGGAGTGCACCACTACGGGTCACTGTCATGTTATGATAGTTCCTTGCCATACCATGCCATGTACAATAGTCATTCCAAACATATTAAGTAAAATCAAGTTTATGACCAAAGGCGTAAGGATATAAAATGGGCGTAAAATATCTAATAAAATATCAATATACAGGGCAATAGAAGAGTCAAGCTTAAAGAAATAAGACCAAAACTCCAAGAGCCAATGGGTTAAGCAAGGGGTCAGGAGAGCAACGTACGCGAAAAGTTACGCACGCATGAGAGCTGCGTAGGTGAAAAGTCACGCACGCTACAGAGAGCAGCGTAGGTGAAAAGTCACGCACGCTACAGAGAGCAGCGTAGGTGAAAAATCACGCACGCTGAGAGAGCAGCGTAGGTGAAAAGTCACGTACGCTGAGAGAGCAGCGTAGGTGAAAAGTCACGCACGCTGAGAGAGCAGCGTAGGTGAAAAGTCACGCACGCTGAGAGAGCAGCGTAGGTGAAAAGTCACGCACACTCAAGGAGACACGCTTCCAACAGGAAGCGTACTCAAGCCTGCGTACGCAGCACTAAAGAGCATGCGTAGCTCAGGGTACGTAAGCTAAATAGCTCTGCACACTGCTCACTGTCTTCTCCAAACAGCAAGAACACCATGGCTGAACCCAAGCTACACAGCATCATAACTTGGCTATCCGAACTCCAAATCCGGATTTCCAAAGCTCCAACTGGAGTAAAACTGAATGCTCTTCCACATGGAAACATCAAAACCCAAGAAAATCCAACCAAAGTAGCTCAAACCATGCAAAATCCAAAAATAGGAAAAACCTAGATCTAGAACAATGGAGACTTCAAATCACAAAATACCAAGGCCTAATATTGGTCACCATGTCCTAATCTAGTAAATGGACAAATAAAATAGGGTTCTCATGTAGTGGCAAGGTGCACTTGCCTAGGGTTGGGAGAGTTGTGTAGAGGAAGGAGAAGAAGAAGAAGGAAATAAATGGTGGTTATAAGGAGAGAGAAAATGTTGGTGGAGTTATAAAGAGGGGGAGTTGTGGTGGGTTGAGGGGGTAGCATAAGCTAAGGTGATCCAATACCTATAAACCAAACCAAACCGAACCAACCCAATAAAACCGAGCCATGCCAAAACCCAAAATACGAGAAATACCGAAATTCCACAAGTTGAGAAAAAAATAAAATACTTGCCAAAATCCAGATACGAGTATAAATACGAAATACGAGAAATACGGGAAATGAGGGTGACACCCCGCTCTCCAGTATTCTGGTTCTGGGGCGTGACTCGGTTTAAGTGGTGGTCCATGCAGGTCTTGTCAATCAAGAAATGTGAGGGTTTACCGAATAGATGTCTCAATCAGTATTTGCCCTTGATCTCCGCCCGTATTTTCAAATCCCTGAAATTCTTGCCCTGATTATATGCTTGTATCGTTGATCTGTCCTGGTCCTTCCTTATTGTTTTCCCTGTGTCGTCTTCCTCAGCGACACTGTACCTGACCCTGCCAATCAGCAAGGAGGAGCACCTCCAGTGGACCAGCAGCAACCGGAAGATCAAGCCCAGCATTCCGGAGTCGCCTCCAGAGTGATACCTACTGGAGGAGAGTCACCAGTTCGGCCCGTCCAGCCCGCAGAGCCAGATGATGGTACCTTAATAGGCCTCATCAGAACCTTGATAGCTTCCCAGGATCGTCGAAGCGATGCCCTACACCAGACAGTTCAAGATGCTTTGACCCGAGACGGACATCCAGGGAACCAGGCGGCCAACAGCTCCAAGCGATTGAACCCTCCTTTCTTTGACGGCAGCGAAGATACGATTGCCGCGGATGCATGGCTTCAAGATACAGAGGTGATTCTAGAAGCAGCTAGGACACCCGAGAATGAAAAGGTGGCGGTGGTACGCCTACAGTTGTTGGACTTGGCTCGTAGTTGGTGGGCAGCGCAAGCCATTGGATTGGTGGCACCCATTGCTTAGGCAGTATTTAGAGAGAGATTCCAGACGAAGTATTTCGATGCTGTGGCTCGGTATGACCTGCAGACCAGATTTACCAACTTGAAGCAAGAAGGCAGAACAGTCGACAGTTATGCATCGGAGTTTTCTAGGCTCAGTAGGTTTGCCCCCACCTTGGTGGCGACCGAGTTTGATAGGGCCCAGCGATTCCAGCAGGGACTGTATTTGGAGATCTTATTGGCGGTTGAGCAGTTCGAGCACCAGACGTTCGATGCAGTCTTGAGAGCAGCTAGGAGGCATGAGTATACCTCCCAGAGGATCGTGGATAGGATCGGAGGTAGGAAGCGGTCCCACAGTCAGATGTACCAATCATCAGCTCCACCCCCGACAGCTAGGGTATTGACCATTGGAACTCCGAGGCGGGCGGCCTCAGTAACGTCGGTTCAGCATTCGACCCCGACGTACCCACAGCAGCAGAAGCAGAAATAGACTTCCGCGATGGGATGTTCTCATTACGGGAAGCCAGGCCATGTAGTGGCGGACTGTCGCAGGGCGCAGGGATTGTGTCTGGCTTGTGGAGCAGCAGATCATAGGATAGGAGCTTGCCCGAATAGGGGTGGTTCATCAGCATCCAACCCTTCTAGCTCTTCGGTGAGGGGACCGGCCCCAGTACCAGTTCAGCAGCAGCAGTATCAGTCTTCGAGGCCCTTGCCGCCTCAGTCTCAGGCATTCCAGCAACAGCACCCCCAGCAGTATGCACAAGCCCAAGCTCAGACCCAGAATAGGCAGAGAGGTTTCCAGCAGAGGGGACCAGCAGCCAGAGGACAAGGTCAGGCCATGATGATGGCTATGGAAGAAGAAGTTACACCAGGTGAGGTTGTGGCAGGTACTATTCTCGTCAACTCCTCTCCAGCGTCTGTATTATTTGATTCTGGTGTATCGCATTCATTTATGTCTGTACGATTCGCGACACGGATAGTATTGGAGCCCGAGTCGTTATCAGTAAGGCTCAATATACTTACTAGTAATGGCCTTGTGGGAGTAGATCGTGTGTTTTCCTCGTATCGGATCGTAGTTAGCGGTAGGGAGTTCCCCGCTAAATTCATAGAGTTTTCTATGGCAGACTATGATGTAGTCCTAGGCATGGATTGGTTGAGGAACCAGTATGCTAGGATAGACTGCCATATTGGCAGAGTTGTCTTTAGTATCCCCGACGAGCCAGAGTTTTCGTTTTCCAGAGGCACAATGGAGCCATCTTCTCCAGCATTACGGATGGCAGTAGCAGCAGTGCAGTTACCTCGGATAGTTGAAGAGTTTCCAGATGTCTTTCCAGAGGAGCTTTCAGGGATGCCGCCGGAGTGGAAGATTGAGTTCACTATAGACTTGATTCTCGGGACAGCACCAGTATCAAAGTAAGTCTACAGGATGGCGCCTTCAGAGTTGGAGATTTTGTACAAGATGATTGAAGAACTGAGGACCAAAGGATTCATCCGTGCAAGTGGATCGCCTTGGGGAGCCCCGATACTTCTTGTGAAAAAGAAGGATGGTACGTCCAGGCTATGTATTGATTATCGTACCTTGAATTCGGTGACAATCAAGAAGAGATGCCCTCTTCCGAGGATAGATGACTTGTTTGATCAGCTCAGAGGGGCTTCAGTGTTTTCGAAGATTGATTTACGCTTAGGTTACCACCAGATCAGAGTCAGAGAGCAGGACATCCCGAAGACAGCATTCAGATCGAGGTATGGATATTGGGAGTTCCTTGTTATGCCCTTTGGAGCGACCAATGCGCCGACCGTATTCATGGACCTCATGAATCGCATTTTCATGCCTTACTTGGATCAATTTGTGATCGTGTTCCTAGATGACATCCTGGTCTACAGCAAGAGTGAAGCAGAGCATGAGCAGCATCTCAGAGTCGTCCTCCAGACGCTTAGGGAGCATCAGTTGTACGCCAAGTTCAGTAAATGCGAGTTCTGGCTCGATCGTATTTCATACTTGGGTCACATCATTACCCGAGGAGGAGTGAAAGTGGATCCCCAGAAGATTGTGGCTATCGAGTCATGGCCGGTACCCAGCTCAGTGGCAGAAGTTCGCAGCTTCCTTGGATTGGCCGGCTACTACCGGCGGTTCATTTCAGATTTCGTAAGGATTTCAGCGCCGATGACCCATTTGACCCGCAAGGATGTGCCATTTGTTTGGACAGCAGAGTGTCAGGAATCATTTAAGAAGTTGAAGCGAGGTTTGATAACGGCTCCCATTCTCACCCTTCCAGTTGGGACCGGAGGATTCACAGTTTATTGCGACGCTTCAGGCAGAGGATTGGGGTATGTCTTGATGCAGCATGGGAAAGTAATATCTTATACATCACGTCAACTACATGATCATGAGAAGAATTACCCGACCCACGACTTGGAATTGGCGGCGGTAGTGTTTGTTTTGAAGTTGTAGAGACACTACTTGTACGGAGATAGAGTGGAGATCTTTACTGATCATAAGAGCCTGAAGTATGTTTTCACCCAGAAGGACCTTAATATGCGGCAGAGAAGATGACTCAAGCTACTAGTGGACTAAGATGTGGATTTGCAGTATCATCCCGGGAAGGCCAACGTTGTAGCAGATGCATTGAGCAGGAGAGCCGGAGTTTATTTCCTGACGGCACAACCAGAATTATTGGCAGATCTTCAGAAGATGGGAATTGAAGTAGCTCTTCCAACCAGCGTGGCATTGATGGCAAGCCTACAGGTTCAGTCCAGCATAGTTGAGAGAATCCGGGTGGCGCAGTCAACAGATTCTAAGATCCAGCGACTCAGAGCAGAGTGTGAAGCAGGAAAAAGGCCAGAGTTATGTATTCATGAAGATGGTACACTTCGGCACGGCACTCGTCTTTGTGTACCCAGTGGAGATATCAGACAGGAAGTCATGGCAGAAGCCCACAGTTCGTAATATTCTATTCATCCGGGTGGTACGAAGATGTACCGTAATATCCGTCAGTATTTCTGGTGGAATGGCATGAAGAGGGAGATAGCCTGGTTTGTTTCTCGGTGTTTGGTTTGCCAACAGGTTAAAGCTGAACATCAGAGGCCCGCTGGACATCTTCAACCCTTACCGATCCCAGAATGGAAATGGGAACATATAACCATGGATTTCGTGACCGGATTGCCCAGATCTCCGGCCGGTAGAGATGTTATTTGGGTAATTGTGGACAGGCTTACCAAGGTGGCACACTTTCTCCCATTCAGAGTTGGGCAGTCGACGGTGCAGTTAGCAAAGATGTATCTCAGGCAGATCGTCAGGCTTCACGATGTGCCAGTCAGCATCACCTCGGACAGGGATTCAAGATTCACATCACACTTTTGGTGCAGCTTGCAGAAGAGTTTGGGAACTCGCCTTCAATTCAGCTCAGCTTATCACCTGCAGACAGATGGTCAATCAGAGCGCACAATCCAGTCCCTTGAAGATATGTTGAGATCCTGTACCCTTGACTTCGGTGGTTCATGGGAGAATCATCTGCACCTGGTGGAATTCTCGTACAACAACAGTTATCAGGCCAGTATCCAGATGGCACCCTTCGAGGCTCTTTATGGCAGGAAGTACAGATCCCCGCTAGCATGGGACGATATTGGGGAGAGGCAGATGCTCGGACCCGAATTGATTTCCCAGACGGTTGAAGTGGTCAGGAAGGTCAGAGATCACCTCCGAGTTGCCCAGGATCGCCAGCGCCATTGGGCCGATGCTCATCGGCGTCCCTTAGAATTTGCTGTCGGCGACCATGTATTCCTTAGTATCTCCCCTAACCGCAGCGTCATTCGCTTTGGCGTACGATGAAAGCTTAGTCCTAGGTATATAGGGCCGTTCGATATTCTAGAGCGAGTAGGAGATGTATCATATCGTCTCGCTCTTCTACCGTCGCTAAGTGAGGTGTATGATGTATTCTATGTGTCCCAATTACGACGATATATTTCGGACCCGAGCTACATCCTAGACCATTCGGAATTGGTTGTTGGTACCAACCTTTCGTATGAGGAGAGGCTCGTGTCTATATTGGACCGAAGGGAGAAGACACTCAAGAATAAGACTATTAAATTAGTCCGTGTTGCTTGGGGTCATCACTCTCTAGGTGAGTCAACGTGGGAGCGTGAGGACGACATCCGATCGCGATATCCCTACCTGTTTGACTCGTGAGGTATAATGTCTTTCTTATGCCTTATGTTTTTCCTTCCTTACTTGCATTGTATGATTGTATGATTGAACTGCTTAGTGTAACTTGCCTGTGCTTAGTGTAGCTTGTCGTGACAATCTCTAGCTCCTTGATTAAATTCCGAGGACGGAATTCTTTTAAGGTGGGTAGAGTTGTCACCCTCATTTCCCGTATTTCTCGTATTTTTCGTATTTCGTATTTATACTCGTATCTGGATTTTGGCATGTATTTTTATTTTTTTCAACTTGTGGAATTTCGGTATTTCTCGTATTTTGGATTTTTGTCATGGTTCGGTTTTAATTGGTTGGATTGGATTGGTTCGGTTTGGTTTGGTTTATAGGTATTGGATCACCTTAACCTACACTCCACCCTCAACCCACCACAACTCCTTCTCTTTATAACTCTACCAACATTTTCTTTCTCCTCATAACCACCATTTATTTCCTTCTTCTTCTTCTTCTCCTTCCTCTACACAACTCTCCCAATCCTAGGCAAGTGCACCTTGCCACTACATGAGATCCCTCTTTTATTTGCCCATTTGCTAGATTAGGACATGGTGATCAACATTAGAACTTGGTGTTTTATGAATTGGAGTCTCCATTGCTCTAGATCTAAGTTTTCCTATTTTTGGATTTTTGTATGGTTTGATCTTTTTAGTTAGGTTTTATGGGTTTTTGATGTTTCCATGTGTAAGAGCATTCAGTTCCACCCAAGTTGGAGCTTTGGAAATCCGGATTTGGAGCTCGAATGGCCAAGTTATGAACTTTTGAAGCTTGGGTTCTGCCATGGTGTTCTTGCTGTTTGGAGAAGACAGTGAGCAGTGTGCAGAGCTATTTAGCTTACGCATCCTAAGCTACGCGTGCTCTTTAGCACTGCGTATGCAGGCTTGAGTACGCTTCCTGTTGGAAGCGTGTCTCCTTGAGTGTGCGTGACTTTTCACGTACACTGCTCCCTTGAGTGTGCGTGATTTTTACGTACCCTTCTCCCCTTGAGTGTGCGTGATTTTCACGTACACTGCTCCCTGAAGTGTGTGTGATTTTCACGTACACTGCTCCCTGAAGCGTGCGTGACATTTCACCTACGCTGCTCGCTGTAGCGTGCGTGACTTTCACCTACGCTGCTCTCTCAGCGTGCGTGACTTTTCACCTACGCTGCTCTCTGGCGTGCGTGACTTTTCACCTACGCTGCTCCCCTGACCCCTTGCTTAACCCATTGGCTCTTGGAGTTGTGGTCTTATTTCTTTAAGCTTGGCTTTTCTATAGCCCTGTATTTTGATATTTTATTAGATATTTTACGCCCATTTTATATCCTTACGCCTTTTGTCATGAACTTGATTTTACTTAATATGTTTGGAATGACTATTGTACATGGCATGGTATGACAAGGAACTAGCATAACACGGCAAGTGACCCGTAGTGGTGCACTCCTGACATGACCAACCTGACATGATAGTGGCCCGTCGTGGCGCACTCCTGACAAGTACCCTGACATGATTTATCTTAATGCTGTTGCGACGGCTAACTTAACTTGACTTGCCTTGACACCGTGGGTGGTTCTTTCTTGCTTGCTTGTTAAATCCACTTGTCCTGTCTTGCATCATGTCTAGGATGGGACTCCTGAGTACCACGGTCAGAAGAACCTACTAAAATGGATTAAGGTTAATAACTAGAATAACACAGTAGTCATGAAGAGATGACACAGCTACAGGCAATCCCGTTACCTGGACGCTCTTGGGATCTGTAGCCTGCCGTCGAGTAGGGCACATTTCCAGCACACCGTCGCGTGTTGCACCCTCTAAGTCACCTAAGGGTACATTTGTTTCCCGGGCAATGTACCCACCTAAATTCAACCCCTAATTTTCGACCTGGGTAACCTGGATGGTCTGCAGGGCTTGTGGCTGTGGAACAATCTCACTGCATCTTGTTAGTAATTAGGCCTGTGATAACCCTAGTTAGTTAAAGTAGTAAGCCGTAGTAACTGCTTGGCCGTGATTGATTGAATGAGGTATAACCAGTTTAGTCATGTCTTGATCCAGTACAAGATTGCTCCCTGTCTTGATTTCTTGTATTATTATCTTACCGATAAATTGTGGGAAACCAAGTTCTGTTCAGATGAAGGGTTACAACCCCGGTCCTTGTTTGGTTTACGGGTTGTAACCTGGCTATCGGAATAGTTCCATGGTTATCTCGTCGTATATCATCCTACCATGTTTTCGTAATTTCTAGTTTTAATATTAGATTTTCTTGTGCTAATTGCTAGCTTTTGTTCTTATTTCATGGCCCCCTTGTGGCACTTGCTCTTTCTGGGGTTGACCCAGCTGGTTTTGTGTGGCCAGATTTCGGAGCAGCTCCCGAGGATCTACCAAGCTTCCAGTCCAATGGTGGCGGCTAGAAGGAACCCGGGCTACGAGTGGGTTTTCTATTTTGTTTCGCTCACTCTATTGTAAAACTATTCTTTTGAGGCGTTTAGCCGACTAGCACCTGTTAGCTCGATGCACTTTTACTTACTGTCTGCCTACGGGCTGTAAACATGATTAACAAATCCTAGGGTTGATCATGTATGACTTAACTCTTGCTAGTCCCTGCATTTTGTACGACTAGCTTCATGATCAGCTGAATATGTGATATTTGGGACGCCTTATTATTGTATATTTAATGATCATACATCTTGCGACCTTACTTACTTGCTTGTGATTGAGACATTAGGCTTGTTCATGACCATAAGAGACTGTTGGCTTGTAGTAAACCCTCATATTTCTAGACAGCCGTGACCGTATATCGAGGTGGTTTCCATTTCAATATACGTAGCTGGCTGTGTCTGCCCCCGCTCTCCAGTATTCTGTTTCTGGGGCGTGACAGCGGATCATAAGATAGGATCCTGCCCGAATAGAGGTAGTTCCTCATCGTCCAAATTTTTTAGTCCTTTGGTGAGGGGACCAGCCCCAGCACCAATCCAGCAGCAGCAGCAATACCCGTTGCCGAAGCCCTTGCCACCTCAGACCTAAGTATTTCAGCAGCAGAATCCCTAGCAGTATGCGTAAGTCCAGGCCCAGGTTCAGAACCGCCAGAGAGGTTTCCAGCAGAGGGGACCCACACCCAGAGGGCATGGTCAGGCGGGGACGATGATAGAATATTTTCTAACATCAGTGTACTATTCTTGTCACCAGTTGAGGTAGTGGCAGGTACTATTCTTGTTAACTCCTTTCCAACATCAGTGTTATTTGATTCTGGTGCATCGCATTCATTCATGTCTACACGATTCGCGACACAGATAGGACTGGAGCCCGAGTCCTTATCAGTAAGCCTCAATATACTTACTGGTAACAGTCTTGTGGGAGTAGATAGAGTGTTTTCCTCGTGTCGGATCGTAGTTAGCGGTAGAGAGTTCCCCGCTAGATTGATAGAATTTTCGATGGCCGATTATGATGTGGTCTTAGGGATAGATTGGTTAAGGAACCATTATGCTAGGATAGACTGCCATGTTGGCAGGGTTGTTTTTAGCATTCTAGGTGGGCCAGAGTTTTCATTTTCCCGAGACGAAGTTGAACCTTCTCCTCCAGTATTACAGATAGCAGTAGCAGCAGTACAGTTACCCCGGATAGTCGAGGAGTTTCCAGGAATGCCGCCAGAGCGAGAGATTGAGTTTACTATCGACTTGATCCCAGGGACATCTCCAGTGTCAGAGAGAGTCTACAGGATGGCGCCATCAGAGTTAGAGATATTGTACAAGATGATTGAAGAACTTAGGACCAAGGGATTCATTCGTGCTAGTGGATCGCCTTGGGGAGCCCCGATGCTTCTTGTGAAAAAGAAGGATGGTACATCCAGATTATGTGTAGATTATCGTACCTTGAACTCAGTGACAATCAAGAACAGATACCCTCCCCCGATGATAGATGACTTGTTTGATCAACTCAAGGGGGCAGCAGTATTCTCGAAGATTGATTCGCGGTCAAGATACCATCAGATCAGAGTTAGAGAGCAGGACATCCCGAAGACAGCTTTCAGATCTAGATATGGGCATTGGGAGTTCCTTATTATGCCATTTGGGGCAACCAATGCGCCAGCTGTAATCATGGACCTCATAAATCACATTTTCTTTCTTTATTTGGATCAGTTCGTGATTGTGTTCATAGACGACATCCTGGTCTACATCAAGAGTAAAGCGGAGCATGAACAGCATCTTAGAGTTGTCCTCCATATTCTCAGAGAGCACCAGTTGTACGCGAAGTTCAGTGAGTGCGAATTCTGGCTCGATCGCATTTCGTACTTGGGTCATATCATTACCAAAGGTGGGGTAGAAGTGGATCCCCAGAAGATCGTGGCTTTTGAGTCGTGGCCGGTACCCAGCACAGTTGCAGAAGTTCGTAGTTTTCTTGGATTGGCCGGCTACTACCGGTGGTTTGTTTCATACTTTGCTAGGATTTCGGCACCACTGACCCAGTTGAACCGCAAGGATGCACAGTTTTCCTGGACAGCAGAATGTCAGGATTCTTTTGAGTAGTTGAAGCGAGGTTTGATGACGGCACCCATTCTCACGCTTCCAGATGGGACCGGAGGATTCTCAGTGTGTTGTGATGCTTCAGGCAGAGGTTTGGATGTGTTTTGATACAGCATGGGAAGGTAATAGCTTACGTGTCACGTCAACTTCGTGATCATGAGAGGAATTATCCAACCCATGACTTGGAGTTGGCAACAATAGTGTTTGCACTTAAGCTTTGGAGACATTACTTATATAGAGATAGGGTAGAGATTTTCACCGACCACAAGAGCCTGAAGTATGTGTTTACCCAGAAGGATCTTAACATGTGTCAAAGGAGACGTGTCACGCCCCGCTCCCAAAATAAGGCGAGCCGAGTACGTAACAACATCCCCAGGCTATACGACATATGAATACTCCAGTACCCATATTCGCGATTGTCGCCCGTAGGGTTCTAGGATAGGTTGATCACAGGTCACATGATGCATAAAAATATAAATGACAGTTTGATTAAAGGATATTCTAAACTATAAATAGAAATTTTATTATTTTACCCGATTACAACCATTAACCCAATACATATATTACATTACCAGCTACAAAGTTTTACTAGTTGATACCAAGTCAACCTCCTCTTTGTCTCATTCATAAAACTTCTCTTCAGTGTGCATCTGCATTCTCTCATGTCCTTCATCAAAACCTAGTGAACAAAACTAGGTCGTCAATACGACGAGCAAGCCCTCAGTCAAAGGAGTAAAGTAGGTAAGGTAAGATGATAAAATTATCGAATTTGAACTGAAGGAAAGGATAATTTAAAAGGTATATTAACTGATAAAATTTCTTATTGTATTAACATCTTTTTCCAAAAGAATGTAAATGTGTCAGGTATAAATGTGTAAGCAATCAAACAAATTTTGTATGAAAAATGCAATATTTAGAGAAACACTTCTGGATCACACAACTTCTATTTTTCTCAACAATAATCCCATTTACTCGGGATCAGGTTTATACTTAATGGGCGGTGCTTAGATTTATCCGTCCCATTAGTATCAGGATCACATATTAATGTGATATAATCAGGATAACACATGAATGGTTTTTCGAGCTATCGGAATCAAGTGTTATAACAATTGTCGTATGACTTGAAATTTTTCAAGAATATCGGAGCAGGTTACATTGGATATTACAGGGCCGAATTCGGGAATTCGAAATCCAATGGATACAAGAACAGTACAATAGGAAGTGAGCTAAGCCTCACCCCGACAGACCCGTATGGCCATACGAGTGCCGGTAACAGGAACTGATCAGTTTTGTAAAATATAATATTACAAAGATTTCGAAGGTGTGATCCAAAGTTTTCTCTCCCATCCCAAATGCAATTCTTATAAAAAATTAACTTAGTTAAAGTATATTTCAATTCTGTATCTCATTTTTTGTGTAATAGAGAACACACATTAAACGAGAATAAAGTTAAGCAGGAGATTCCGTCTTAGCGGAAATAAAATGTCAAACTAGAATTTGTGTGCCTAAGGCAACACTTTCAATGATTTCAGGGTTATGTTTGTATTAGAAACTTTGATAAAATCAGGAACTAGGTTTTAATCATTTCGACCATTTCGACATTTCTAAAATGGCTAACTCTGAAATTTCTCAAAAATTTCGACAGAGTCTCCTTTGTATTTTGGAGCCCAAAATTTTCACAATAGACATTAATATAAAACATAAACCTGGGTTCGCCGACCCCTTCGGTGGAGCAACCCTCAACACCGGTACCACGCAATATATAAAATCTCGGGTACGCCGACCCCTTCGGTGGAGCAACTCTCAACACCGATAAACACATGCAGTTATATATAAGTTGATAAATCAATTTCGGACAAAAGAACCTTCTTACCAATCTATACTTTACCTTAGCAATTAGCTATTTTGCAATTGCTCCACTTTGTTTAAGAAACAAATTTTCAGTTAGTGAGAAATTTATAGTAGAAACAACATATAAAGTTAGTTAAATCCATAATCATAAAAAAATCACACATATTGGAATATATATACATTTATAAAAATATCACATTCGTAATGTATTGGTCGCCACCTTACTTTAGGATCAGCATCTCTTAAGTTCTAATTCTAGCATAGTGTTTATGTTATTGTGATACATGTATATCCAAGATTTGGATCTCATAAATAGTACATAAACTAAATTTTTGGAAAAAAAATAAAGTCTGCCTTATCAAATTTAGGAGTCATGTTCTAATTTCATGTCCGAAAACAACTTAATCCTATCAGGGACTTGTACTAGTTTATCTCTCTAATATAACTAAAATTTAATTAAAGATAGCCATTTTAGAACTTATTTCAATTTTGGACAGATATTGATGCATTTTTCAACTAATTCACTTATGACAAAATAAAAAATAAAAAAATTCATATAATTAATAGGGTTTAAGTTTAAATCGGACTATATGTATACATATGTGATCCGAAGCGAAACCATAAACATACCCTATGTATTTTGATACCAAGTAGGACATGGCATTATATACATACCACACGTCTATCAAATTAAATAAAATTTCTAATATGTACATATGACATATAATAATCTATACACAAATTCTAATAATCAAAATTAGATTATAGAATTATATTATTTTGTCCATATCAAGTGTCCGTGTCACCTTAATCAAATTCCTTCGGAATACGTGCTCATATCCATCTCTATGAACCCTAAATCCCTAGTCAATCTTGTATACTAAAAATAATATAAGATATGATTCACAACCCTATATTTATTTATTTAAATTTTACTTGAAACACCATATATAATAAAATTGACAATATTTAATAACAAAATTGAAAATTATAGAGGATTCGAAATAAAGAAGAAAGAGGGCTTGCCTTGCTTTGATTTCCAAATTGAAATTAGGGTTTTGTCTTCCCCAATAATCTTCTTCAATGTATTCTATTCAGAAATTTGAGAATAATTAATGAATTATATAGATGGAGGAATTGACCCAAGTTTTATTTGAAAATGTTATAAGAAAATTGGGGGAAGGGATTATACCTAATATTGGAAGAGGAAGAAGGGAAGTGGTGGTGGTGGTGGGCAGCCATGAAGGGAGGCCGGCGGCGGCGGGCGGCGTGACCGGCGGCGGGCGGCGTGGCCGGCGGCGGCTGGTCCGACGGAGGCTGGCGGAGGCGGCAGCGGCACGCAGTAGCAGTAGCAGCAGCAGCTAGAGGGAGGAAGTTTGTGTGTGTGTGTGTGTGTGTGTGTGTGTGTGATATAAGTAAGGGAGAGGGGTGAGGTGTTTAATGAAGAGGCTCCTCTTCATGAAAGGAATTTATGTGAGGTTGACACCTCATCCTTCCCAACTTGTCACATACCCCTACAACTTGACACATTACCTATTTGAGTTGTTGAACAAAATGTGAAATTGCAAAATTTTCTTAAGGTTTAAAATGAAAATCTAAAATAAAAATAAAAATAAAAAACATTATTATTATTATTATTATTATTACATCAATTATATTGTTTAGAAAAGAAAAAAAATTTAGAGTACAACATTTAATTAGATAAAAATAGAATAAAATAATAATACATTAATTATTGAAATGCAGCTATGATACTCTACCCACCTTACAAAAATTTCGTCCTCGAAATTTAAATTTAAAGATAAGCTTTTGGAAAACAATTATAGAGAAGAGACAAGATATTCTACCCACCTTACAGAGATGAAGTAGTAATATATTAAGTTATCATGTGGAATATCTTGAAACTTATCTATCAAAAGCTTCACGAAGATAAAAGACAATTTGAAAGCAAGGATTTTTGAAATTCCATATAATCAAATAAAATAGTCAAATACCATGTTGTTTCAATCCATAACCATGTATGATCTTTGAATTCAAAATCATATTCCTTATTCTCATTTTCTGGCATGATTAGTAATCTTGTGCCTCGCCATTGCGCATATGGCTGCAACAAAGATACCATTTCATTATCAAGGTTTGCTACCTCTTCCTTGATATCCATAGAATGAGTAGGAATTATAATTGTGAAGTAGCTTTACAGGTCATGAAATTCTTAGTAATCCAAAATATATTAAAAAAATACTTAATTTTCAAGTTTTCTAGATATCACTAGCGTTACTTTATCATGGTATCAAAACTAATAGATAATATTATAACATAAGATAAACTCATATATCTATATTATCAAAAGCATTATATGTCATTTTAAATGACGTTTTTCAAATTCCAAATCAAGGTAAAATGAAATCAAAATTCGAATATCAAGTTCAAAAATTTATTATGAAAAATTATGTATTGATCCCCAAAAATTTATTAAATTTCTGAATCATGTTTCGAGAATATGTGCCTCGCCAATTTGGATTGCCAGTCCGAATGGCTGCAACAACTTCTCTTCCACGATTCAATCTAATTGACTGCAGGTGGTCTCACTGCCTTGTCAAATCAGTAAATAGATTATCGGGTTCTTGACACATAAGAAAATAAGTACCCATTCATAGGAAATTCAATTACAAAAGTCCAATCAAAATATTGTTTTACAAGAAATTCAATGAACATTTAATGAGAAATGTATATCTAGATATTTAGATGGAAAACGATTCCCAAAACTCAGGTGTACTACTAGAACAAAATTGGATTTAAAAGAGAAGACACAATTCCAGATTCTAATCGACAAACCTTGGATGGAACAAGAAAATTGAGAAATTTCGAGAAAACTGGAGATTTGTGAAGATAGATATATGAAATTTGAAAAGGAAGGAGGATGAGTCATAATTTAAGAATGGAAAAGATCAAGATACTGAGGAGTCGAACTATACTTTTAGAAGCTATATATGTTTTCCATAAATAAATTCACTTTATTTATTGTGTATCTGGGAAAATTACAACTGTAGGAATCCGATCTAGAAGACGATCGCTTTATCCCTTGGACTATGCGAAGAAGAAAAGCTCTCAAAATTTTGACAGTAAGTTAGATAACTATGTATCTGTACAATGAATGAGAAAAAGAACTCTATTTATAGCGTCAAAATTAACTGAAAGGATAACTGTCTTCACAGCCTGTACCTAGTTGAAAATCATGCAGGATTTAACATACGCAAGGTTGTGAGCAGTTACTGGACGTGGCCTGTAACTGTTGGACACATGGCAATCATGCATGAGTCGTGTGCAAGTTACAGGACACGTAGGCGAGAGATCAGTGGCATGGCTGCCACGTACTCCAATTTGATGAAATCCACGCAGACTTGTTGAAGACGAAATCCACGCAGACTTGGGTCAGAAAGCTTCAAAATCTACGCAAACTTGGGGCAAGAAGCTTCAGAATCCACGCAGACTTGGGGCAAAAAGCTTTACAATCCACGCAGACTTGGGGCAGAAAGCTTCAAAATCCACGCAGATGTGGGGCATGAAACTTCAGAATCCACGCAAACTTGAGGCAGAAAGCTCAAAATACACGCAGACTTGAGGAAGGAACATATAAGTTCAAAATATACGCAGACTTGAGCCAGAAGGCTCAAAATTTACGCAAGATTGAGGCAAGACTGCCAGCTGTCTTGATTCGACGTGCCTCGACTGACACAAAATCTCTGACAGTGATTGCTTTTGTCAGTCGCATTAAATGACAAGAAGCTCTTTTGGTATGCCAACTTGGTGAAGGCTGAGTCTTGCTCATAATGACACTCTGACAAAATGATGAGCTGTCTCCCAGCGTAATTTTTTAATATTGTCTTGATCAACTCAGCGTGACTTTTGGACCTTGTTCTGATCAACTCAGCGTGACCTTCATTTTTAAGGCCTACAAAACCCCCTTCAAAGTTTTCGAAAGTTGAAAAGACTTCAAAATTTTGAAATACTTTGAAAATATCCAAATGAACTTATTAAATGTCATGATGACTCTTCAGTTTTCGAGACTGATTGAATCTAATTTATGGTGGAATATGAACCGCCGGCAAGCTCTGTTATATAAACGGGGAGAAATTTTAGCTTTGATGTTCATCTTACGTCAACATGACTCCGAAGGAAGAAGCTGAAGAAGAAGCAAGAAAGTTGGGTTTCTGTGCACATGGCGACCCTACTCTCGGGGGTAAGGAACCGGAGCCTTTAGTTTTCGAGTTCAAAGATGACCCTATGCAACTAGCCAAGAACTTCCTGAGCCACTTTGGTCTGGACGGCTCGTCTTCTTCCAATGGGCGCAGCCTCGCAGAGCAGCGTGAAACGCTCAATGTTCTGTTACATCGTATGGGAGTCACTAGCGTAGAGGAATTGGGTGTCAAGCTTAGTCGCTCCGCAAAATAGAGCGTGTCTTTTTATGCTTCTGTTTTCTATAAAAATGTTGCACTTCTTTTCCTATGTAAGGTCATCAGTGCTTCAATGTAGTACAACTTTATGCTGAAAACTAGTTTTACTCCGAGCAGCGTGCATTAATGAAGAGCATTAAGTGGCACTCTTTGAATGTTTCAAATATTGTGCTATTTTCCAAAGCACACGTGACACTAATTCCGTAGTTATGAGCGCTTTTTACTCGGATCTTCCCAAAGAATAGGCTTGCACGTCGACCCTATTTAAATGGATAGATGAGTTTCACACATACTCATCTCTTTATTCTTCTTCTTCTTCTCTGAGAATGAACTTTTTGTGAGATTTCATTCTCAACAGGAAAGTAATGCTTTCTAATATTCTCTTTCTATGCACTATATCAGACATTGGTTTGCCAATCTTTAGCACCAAACTCGATGGTAAGTCCAATATAGTACGCGTACCATTTTTACTGTTTTGAAGATGAGTTTTTGTTTTTGACTGAACATAGTGCACCTGTCTTTGTTTGGCCAAATACACGCCAAATGATAATGACACTTCTATTAGTTGATATCTTTTTCCTTGTTGCTTTCTGCAGGAGCTCGACTGAAAATTTTCTTCAGAACTGGCATTGGTGATTTGGATGCTGTGGAAAATATTCTTCTGACACCTATATCAGGGAGCTCATACGCTTTTGACGCATAAATCAGACAACTCAGAACTCTTCGTGGGATAGAAGGGTCTTCCTCAGATGGTAGGAAGAGCCTTTATACACGGAGAGTTGGATGGTGGAGTCAACTCTACCCCGAGAAATTGGGTAGTAGAGTTCCTTTCACGGCAGAACTAGGAATTGTATCCCAATGTTGGATACATTCCTATCTCCTTTGAGAGGTCGCTCCCAATCCACCAATTGTGTTGGCAGCAACACGCCTTCGTGCTGCCCTACTCTGTGGTTCTCCTCTCGTTTGAGAGATAAGACCAGAGTTTGATTCCTGCTGGACAATCAGGAATTGCCACCAACAACGAACCCGCCAGAGAAGATCAAAGAAGAAATAGATCTCCATTAGATTATTGTTGTGTACATAGAATGAAAATCTAAAATTGTAATAGATTTTCATTATGATTTGTAAGAAATTCTAAGAAAATGTAATAGACTTTTTATGATGAAATGAGAGTGGAAATGATAATTCTTCTATGCTCAATGATTTGTATTTATTTGCATGAATTGTGGACATAATAGATAATGAAATATTCTTTTCTGATTTAGAGTATATAATATTATCAGAGGTAATATGGACGTGATAATATGTAGAAACTCAAAAGAAAATAGATTGATTTCTATGCAGTGGTCAAAAATAGAAAATGACAAATGAGCAGGTAGATTCGACATTTATCCAGCGGTTATGAAAACGTGATAAGTAACGAATCCCTTCTTTTTGATAGAAGATTACAAACGGACGAATCGTCAAGTGATAATGAATGGATAAATCGTCGGATGAATGTAATAAATGAACGGATGAACCGTCAAGCATTAATGAATGAACGAATCGTCGGATGAATGTAATAAATGAACGGATGAACCGTCAAACATTAATGAATGGACGAACCGTCAAATGAATATGACGCTTCGTTATTTGAAGAACTTCTGCTTATAAATATGTTAATCCTAGAAAACATACTACACTCACTCTAAATAAAGTATTAGGTCATTATTGGTCTATTGGCTAGGTAGTCCTCACTTCCTTTACTATTTCTAACTATTTATAGTTCTAGATAAATCCGATCTCCAGATTTACTAAAGATACCAAGTAAAAAATTCTTAAGGAATTTTCTAGCTCCTTCACCAAGGCATTATATTAAGAATACTTGTCTAATTATCTATTCATTACTTAACCTAAATATCGAGTCATATGTAACCTTACACTACCCAAGACTTCTCAATATCATCTACATCCTGAATGACAGTCTTAAGTCAAAATTCTTAACTATATGGAATAATTATAGAAAATCCATTAGGCAAGGATCTATATGGAAATCGGAATGAAGCATAGTCTATGGATAAGTAGACTTCTTCTAAGAGTATGTCTTAGGGTATATAGCTCAACCTATACAGGTTTCCTTGAAATCTAGACCTACATCCTATCCTAGGTTTCCTATTTTTATGACCTGCATGGGCCACCACTAAAAGACGTGTCACGCCCCGCTCCCAAAATAAGGCGAGCCGAGTACGTAACAACATCCCCAGGCTACGCGACATATGAATACTCCAGTCCCCATATTCGCGATTGTCGCCCGTAGGGTTCTAGGATAGGTTGATCACAGGTCACATGATGCATAAAAATATAAATGACAGTTTGATTAAAGGATATTCTAAACTATAAATAGAAATTTTATTATTCTACCCGATTACAACCATTAACCCAATACATAATTACATTACCAGCTACAAAGTTTTACTAGTTGATACCAAGTCAACCTCCTCTTTGTCTCATTCATAAAACTTCTCTTCAGTGTGTATATCAATTCTCTCATGTCCTTCATCAAAACCTAGTGAACAAAACTAGGTCGTCAATACGACGAGCAAGCCCTCAGTCAAAGGAGTAAAGTAGGTAAGGTAAGATGGTAAAATTATCAAATTTGAACTGAAGGAAAGGATAATTTAAAAGGTATATTCACTGATAAAATTTATTAACATCTTTTCCCAAAAGAATGTAAGTGTGTCAGGTATAAATGTGTAAGCAATCAAACAAATTTTGTATGAAAAATGCAATATTTAGAGAAACACTTCTGGATCACACAACTTCTATTTTCTCAACAATAATCCCATTTACCCGGGATCAGGTTTATACTTAATGGGCGGTGCTTAGATTTATCCATTCCATTAGTATCAGGATCACATATTGATGTGATATAATCAGGATAACACATGAATGGTTTTCCGAGCTATCGGAATCAAGTTTTATAACAATTGTCGTATGACTTGAAATTTTTCAAGAATATCGGAGCAGGCTACATTGGATATTACAGGGCCGAATTTAGGAATTCGAAATCCAATGGATACAAGAACAGGACAACAAGAAGTGAGCTAAGCCTCACCCCGACAGACCCGTATGGCCATACGAATGCCGGTAACAGGAACTGATCAGTTTTATAAAATATAATATTGCAACGATTTCGAAAGTGTGATCCAAAGTTTTCTCTCCCATCCCAAATGCAATTCTTATAAAAATGTAACTTAGTTAAAGTACATTTCAATTCTTTATCTCGTTCTTCGTGTAATAGAGAACACACATTAAACGAGAATAAAGTTAAGTAGGAGATTCCGTCTTAGCGGAAATAAAATGTCAAACTAGAATTTGTGTGCCTAAGGCAACACTTTCAAGAATTTCAGGGTTATGTTTGTATTAGAAACTTTGATAAAATCAGGAACTAGGGTTTAATCATTTCGACCATTTCGACATTTCTAAAATGGCTAACTCTGAAATTTCTCAAAAATTTCGGCAGAGTCTCCTTTTTATTTTGGAGCCCGAAATTTTCACAATAGACATTAATATAAAACATAAACCCGGGTTCGCCGACCCCTTCGGTGGAGCAACCCTCAACACCGGTACCACGCAATATATAAAATCTCGGGTACGCCGACCCCTTCGGTGGAGCAACTCTCAACACCGGTAAACACATGCAATTATATATAAGTTGATAAATCAATTTCGGACAAAGAACCTTCTTACCAATCTATACTTTACCTTAGCAATTAGCTATTTTGCAATTGCTCCACTTTGTTTAAGAAACAAATTTTCAGTTAGTGAGAAATTTATAGTAGAAACAACATATAAAGTTAGTTAAATCCATAATCATAAAAAAAATCACACATATTGGAATATATATACATTTATAAAAATATCACATTCGTAATGTATTGGTCACCACCTTACTTTAGGATCAGCATCTCTTAAGTTCTAATTCTAGCATAGTGTTTATGTTATTGTGATACATGTATATCCAAGATTTGGATCTCATAAATAGTACATAAACTAAATTTTTGGAAAAAAAATAAAGTCTGCCTTATCAAATTTAGGAGTCATGTTCTAATTTCATGTCCGAAAACAACTTAATCCTATCAGGGACTTGTACTAGTTTATCTCTCTAATATAACTAAAATTTAATTAAAGATAGCCATTTTAGAACTTATTTCAATTTTGGACAGATATTGATGCATTTTTCAACTAATTCACTTATGACAAAATAAAAAATAAAAAATTCATATAATTAATAGGGTTTAAGTTTAAATCGGACTATATGTATACATATGTGATCCGAAGCGAAACCATAAACATACCCTATGTATTTTGATACCAAGTAGGACATGGCATTATATACATACCACACGTCTATCCAATTATATAAAATTTCTAATATGTACATATGACATATAATAATCTATACACAAATTCTAATAATCAAAATTAAATTATAGAATTATATTATTTGTCCATATCAAGTGTCCGTGTCACCTTATCAAATTTCTTCGGACATACGTGCTCATATCCATCTCTATGAACCCTAAATCCCTAGTCAATCTTGTATACTAAAAACAATATAAGATATGATTCACAACCCTATATTTATTTATTTAAATTTTACTTGAAACACCATATATAATAAAATTGACAATATTTAATAACAAAATTGAAAATTATAGAGGATTCGAAATAAAGAAGAAAGAGGGCTTGCCTTGCTTTGATTTCCAAATTGAAATTAGGGTTTTGTTTTCACCAATCATCTTCTTCAATGTATTCTATTCAGAAATTTGAGAATAATTAATGAATTATATAGATGGAGGAATTGACCCAAGTTTTATTTGAAAATGTTATAAGAAAATTGGGGGAAGGGATTATACCTAATATTGGAACAGGAAGAAGGGAAGTGGTGGTGGTGGGCGGACATGAAGGAAGGCCGGCGGCGGCGGGCGGCGTGACCGGCGGCGGGCGGTGTGACCGGCGGCGGGCGGCGTGGCCGGCCGCGGCTGGGCCGGCGGAGGCTGGCGGAGGCGACAGCGGCGCGCAGTAGCAGTAGCAGCAGCGGCTAGAGGAAGGAAGTTTGTGTGTGTGTGTGTGTGTGATATAAGTAAGGAAGAGGGGGTGAGGTGTTTAATGAAGAGGCTCCTCTTCATGAAAGGAATTTATGTGAGGTTGACACCTCATCCTTCCCAACTTGTCCATACCCCTACAACTTGACACATCACACATTTGAGTTGTTGAACAAAATGTGAAATTGCAAAATTTTCTTAAGGTTTAAACTGAAAATCCAAAATAAAAATAAAAGTGAAAAACATTATTATTATTATTACATCAATTATATTGTTTAGAAGAAAAAAATTTAGAGTACAACATTTAATTAGATGAAAATAGAATAAAATAATAATACATTAATTATTGAAAAGCAACTATGATAAGATGGCTAGAGCTGCTTGTGGATTATGATATCAGCCTGCAGTATCATCCTGGGAAGGCCAACGTTGTTGCAGATGCATTTAGCAGAAAAGCTGGAGTTTATTTCCTAACAGCGCAACCAGAGATATTAGCAGATCTTCAGAAGATGGGTATAGAAGTTGTCCTTCCTACCAATGTGGCGTTGATGGCTAGCATGCAAGTTCAGTCTAGTATAGTGGAGAGGATCAAGTTGGCACAGTCAACAGATTCTAAACATCAGCGGCTCAGAGCAGAGTGTGAGGCTGGACGAAGGCCAGAGTTATGCATTTATGAAGATGGAACACTTCGACATGGTAAGCATCTTTGTGTACCCAGTAGTGATATCAGACAGGAGATTATGGCAGAAGCTCACAGTTCTCAGTATTCGATTTATTCCAGTAGCACAAAGATGTACCGTGATATCCGTCAATACTTTTGGTGGAATGGCATGAAGAGGGAGATAGCCCGGTTTGTCTCTCGGTGTTTGGTTTGCCAATAAGTTAAAGCTGAGCATCAGAGGCCTGCTGGACTTCTTTAGCCTTTGCCGATTCCAGAATGGAAGTGGGAGCATATAACCATGTATTTCGTGACGGGATTACCTAGATCCCCGGCCGGTAGAGATGCTATTTGGGTTATAGTAGACAGGATCACGAAGGTGGCTCACTTTCTCCCGTTTAGAGTTGGTCAGTCGACGGCTCAGCTACCAGAGATGTACCTCAGGCAGATCGTCAGATTTTATGGTGTACCAGTCAGTATCACCTTAGACAGATTCAAGATTTACATCGCACTTTTGGAGCAGCTTATAAGAGAGTTTAGGAACTCACCTCCAATTCATCTCAGTTTATCATCCGCAGACAGATGGTCAGTCAGAAAGTACCATACGAACCTTGGAAGATATGTTGAGATCTTGTACACTCAACTCCGGTGGTTCGTGGGAGGATCTCCTACACCTGGTGGAGTTCTTGTACAATAATAGTTTCCAAGCCAGTATCCAGATGGCACCGTTCGAGGCACTGTATGGTAGAAAGTGCAGATCCCCGCTAGCATAGGAGGATATTAGAGAAAGGTAGATGCTTGGTCCGGAAATGATTACTCAGACAGTTGAGGTAGTCAGAAGAGTCAGAGATCATCTCCGCGACGCACAAGATCGCCAGCGCTATTGGGCCGATTCTCATCGGCGCCCTCTTGAATTTTCTGTCGACGACCACGTATTCCTTAGGATCTTGCCTAACCGTGGCGTCATTCGTTTTGGCGTACGGGAAAAGCTTAGTCCTAGGTATATAGGGCTGTTCGATATTGTAGAGCGAGTAGGTGATGTATCATATCGTCTCGCTCTCCCGTCATCGTTGCGTGAGGTGCATGATATCTTCCATGTATCCCAACTACGAAGGTATATCCTGGACCCGAGCCACATCATGGATCATTCGGAATTGGTTGTTGGTACCAACCTTTCGTATGAGGAGAGGCCCATGTCTATATTGGACCGGAGAGAGAAGATACTCAAGAACAAGACTATTAGTTTAGTCCGTGTTGCTTGGGGTCATCACTCTATGGGTGAGTTAACATGGGAGCATGAGGATGATATTCGATCGCGATATCCCGACAATTTTGACTCGTAAGGTATAATGTCTTTCTTATGCCTTATGCTCTCAATTCCTTGCTTGAAAGAATGATTGCATGGTGGACTGCTTAGTATAGCCTGTCTGTGATTAGTATAGCTTGTCCTTGCCTCTCTAGCCTCTTAATTAAATTCTGAGGACAGAATTCTTTTAAGGTGGGTAGAGTTGTAATGACCGTAGTTCGTATTACGTATTTTGGGATACGTGTACGTATTTGACTCGTATTGTATGTCTCATTACTTGGTTTATTTGGAATTTTGCTTGGCTTGGTTCGGTTCGGCTTGGTTCGGTTTTCTATGTGAACCAAACCCCTACCTACCACCACCCTCACCATTTATTAACCCAACTCCCATTCTTTCTCCTCATTACTTCTTCATTAATTCTTCTTCTTCCCCACCATTACTCTCTTCACCTACCTGAGAGAGAGAGGGAAGGCTTAGGCAAGTGCAACTTGCTTCATGGAAGAACTTAAATTTTGTTGTTCCATTTTCTTTCTCACGAGATTCTAAGACACTTTAGTACTTAGTATTTTTAATTTCCATGGCTCATTTCATGTAGATCTAATCTTTATTGCATTTGCGAATTTCTTGGGTTTTGATCTATTAAACCTTGTTATTTTCAAGTTTTGATAGTTCCATGTTGTAGAGAATTTCCTTTTACCCCATTTTGACCTATGGAAGTCCAAATTTGGACTTATAATGAAGGTTTTATGGAGCTTGGAAGCTATGGGTTCCATGGCCATCCTTTTTAGATTTCGGAGAAGATGGGCACCCATTTACCCAGCCGCATAAATGAGTACTCACCTACTCAGCCGTATGGGATTCTGTTTACCCAGTCGCATAGATGAGTACCCATCTACTGTCGCATGGGATTCTGTTTACTCAGCCGCATAGATGAGTACTCATCTACTCAGCCGCATAAGACCCTTACCTACTCAGCCGCATGAGACTCATCCACCCAGCCGCATAGTTGGTTATCCATCTACCCAGCCGCATAGATGGGTACCCATTTACTGCCGCATAAAACCCTCATCTATCCAGCCGCATGGAACTACCCAGCCGTATAGATGGGTATCCATCTACCCAGCCGCATAGATGGGTACCCATTTACTGCCGCATGAGACCCATCTACTGCCGCATGAGCCCCAATCCACCCTTGGTCGCATATTGTCTAATTTGGTTGTTTATTTGTCCTATTTGGCTGATTTATGGCCAGAATTTCTTCCAACTCCCAACATGAAGTTGTAGATCTTTTCCTTGGCTTCAAGAATATGCTACTAACTATTTATGCAAGTTTTCTCATTTATGATGATGTAAGGATAGAACATGACAGTGGCCCGTTGTGGCACACTCACGACAAGAATGATTGACAAGTAATATGGCTTGATAGTGGCCCGTCGTGGCGCACTCTTGATAAGTAAACATGACATGATACACCTCGATATGCTATTGCGACAGCTAGCATGACCTGACCAAAATGAATGGCCTGGACACCGTGGGCGATTTTGTTTGTACAAATGAACCAGTATTGTCCTGCATCATGTCTAGGACGGGGACCCCTGAGTACCACGGTCAGGGGTACCTACTGAAATTTGACTAAGGTTAATAATTAGAATAATCCAGTAGTCATGAAGAGATTTTTCCAGCTACAGGCAATCCCGTTATCTGGGCGCCCCACCTGGGATCTGTAGCCTGTCGTCGAGTAGGGCATATTTCCAGCACACAGTCATGTGGTGCACCTTTCAAGCTACTTAAGGGTACATACGTTTCTTGGACGATATACCCACCTGAACTAAACCCCTAATTGTGTCCGGATAGCCTGGATGGTCTGCAGGGCTTGTGGCTGCCGGAATAATCTCACTGCATCTTGCTAGTAACTAGGCTTGTGACAACCCTAGTTAGTTAAAGTATTAAGCCGTATTCATTGCTTGGCCGTGATTGATTGGATGGAGTTTAGCCTAGTCTAGTCTTGTCCTGATCCTGTACAAGATTGTAACATGGCTTGACTACTTGTGTTTTATTTTATCCGATAAATGGGAGAAACCAAGTTCTGTTCAGATGAAGGGTTACAACCCCGGTCCTTGTTTGGTTTAAAGATTGTAACTTGGTTATCTGAATGGTTCCATGGTTATCTTATCATATATCCTCATGATGCTCTCTTTCCAGTTTTACTATATTATTATTATATTTTGTGTCAATTGCTGGTTTTAGTTTCTAAGTGAAGCCTCCTTTGTAGCACTTGCTCTTTCTGGGATCTGACCCAGCTGGTTTTGTATGGCCAGATTTCGGAGCAGCTCCTGAGGATCTACCGACTTTCCAGCCCGATGGTGACCACCAGGCGTAACTAGGGCAAGAGTGGATTTTTTTTGTTCTCTCACTTTATTGTAAAAATATTCTTTTGAGACGTTTAGCCGACGAGCACTTGTTTAGCTCGATTGCACTTTACTTACTGTCTGCCTATGGGCTATAACATGATTGGCAAATCTTAGGGTTGATCATGTATGACTGAAACTCTTGCTAGTCCTGATATTTTGTACGACTAGCTTCATGATCATCCAAATATATAATGTATGGGACGCCTTACTATTGTATATTTGGTGCTCTTACATCTTGTAACTGTTATTACTTGCTTGAGATTGAGACATTAGGCTTGTTCCCGACCATAGGAGACTGATGGCTTGTAGTTAAACCCTCATGTATCTAGACAGCCGTGACCGTATAGCGAGGTGAGTTGCACTTTAACAAACGTAGCTGACTATGTATGCCCCCGCTCTCCAGTATTCTGGTTCTGTGGCGTTACAATCTCGAATCTTTGAAGTTGTCCACCAAGGCTCCGACTTCTTTGAACAAAGATATCCATAACCAACAGTCGACTTGTGCAAGGCCAATGGTCGTTTAAAGCTAAGTCGGGATCAAAAATAACAGTAGAATACTAAGAGACAATGGACATGGCTCCACAAAAAAACTTCCCTTTATATAAGCTGTGAGTGGTCCCACCCACAAGCCACGTGTCAATCGGTCAAAGGTCTCTAAATTAACGGGAAGAACCTATGACTCAGCATAATAAATCTCATTTAATAGGTTCATTTGACTGAATTCTAGGCCACGACTTCTCGAAATCGCCAAAAAGCGACGACAATTAAAGAAACTTTGACTCAGCTAAGCAGTCATTAAGAACACAGAAGCTCTCAGAAGACTTCATAAAAGCGTAGTGGCTTCACAAAGCTCTTAGAATTCCTTTGTCGTCTGGTAAAAGCGTTGTGGCTTCACAAAGCTCTCAGAAGTCCTTCATCGCTTCGTAAAAGTGCAGTGGTTTCACAAAGCTTCCAGAAGTCATTTGCCGTTTTGTAAAATTGCAGTGGCTTCACAAAAACTCTCAGAAGTCTTTCGTCGCTTTGTAAAAGCACAGTGGCTTCACAATGCTCTCAGAAGTCCTTCATTGCTTCGTAAAAGTGCAGAGGCTTCACAAAGTTCTCAAAAGTCCTTCATCGCTACGTAAAAGTGCAGTAGCTTCATAAAAGCTCTCAGAAATCCTTCGTCACTTTGTAATAGTACAGTGGCTTCACAAAGCTCTCAGAAGGCCTTCGTCGCTTCGTAAAATTACAGTAGCTTCACAAATCTCTCCGAAATCCTTCATCGCTTCATAAAAGTGCAGTGGCTTCATAGACCCGCACATCAGTCTACTCGTCTTACAAAAGCACAATGACCCCGTTGCTTTTGAAAAATAGTCTCCGTGTCGCCCAGAAGTGCAATGACTCCGTTGCCTTTGAAACACACTCTCTCCATCGCTCAAAATCACAGTGACAGCGAAGCCTCGCCAAAAGCATAGCTCATATAGCACGCAGGTCTACAAGGTGGCATTTTTCCATGTGGCCATCCTGACATCTATATCTTTTCATAAATGATCGAAATTAGTTTGTTTAAACCGCCACTCCCAAGATAAGAACAATGTTTTGTTCTGTTGATAGAAGCAATAACCAATCGGTTTGTTTAAACTGCTGCCCCTAAGATAGAGACAAAATCTGAATCTATGGATAGGAGCATAACCGACTCGGCTTCATCTGAACACGATCATCGAGCAATAAACACATGCCATGTGTCATTTATTCGGTTATGTTTAGAACCACCTAAGATCTTGATAGAGGAGAATCTCAATGTCCGCCACGTGTTAGCTCAGCAGTAGCCCTCACCAGCAGTTATAATAGATTCTCTTATATCTCCAAGCACAGCGCTCATGCGCACTTAATACCCTAGGCACATCACATATGTGCTGGCCTATAAATAGAAGGGGTCTTCCTTCATTACAAGGGGATCAGAGGCATATTCTTAAAGAAGTCGGCATCTTCCTGAAGGCAACCTCGAGTACCTCCCTCGAGTATCAGAAAGTCAGAGCAAGTTCAAGTCGTAGTCAAATCGTTAAGGGAGTAAAGGACCCACTGCAGTGCTCGATCTCCATCGTCATACTTTCCTAGAAATTTATGCACTTAAATCTTTTGTTTAGGATTCTTTTTTGTACTTTTTATACGTTTGAAATACAAAAAGTTCGTATAACTTTTGTCATCGCAAACAAAATGGCGACTCTACGGGGGACGTCCTTCTTTTTTGACCAGAAGGTAGTGATGCATTCCGACGACAACTTGCGGGGGTCTTCTCAAAAGATGCTGGTCATACGCTTCGACTAACAAGCTTTTGAAGATCTCCTCTCTGAAGAGAAGTCGAGTCCTTCGAAGAGGTTCGTAAAACCGAAGAAGACTCGACGTACTTCGGTGCCCAAAGCCACTGCGACAAGCAGCAAGATAGAGAGGAAAGCACTCCCAATCTTCCTGAACGATGTCGCACCAAAGATGCCTTCACCCGCCGCTGCTGTACCATCTCAACAAACTCCAGGTGCTGAGGAGAGCGGTGAAGAGCATAGCTCCCTTGTTGCGTGCCTAACGAAGACAAATCTTATAACAAAGGGCATAGCGTCCCATCTGCACAGGAGGATGGCTGTGCAGGCTAGAACTTCTATCTTCGACAAAATTGTTTATCCTTCAGGAGAACCTATATTAGATTTTGAACGCTACGCACCTTCTAGGGGTAGCGTGAAGAAATCTAAGGCAGCACGCGCCTCGTGCGATCCACGTGCTATGCCAATAATCATGTTGGGCTCTGAGTGCCATGCACCTTCGAAGGATGGCATGAAGAAATCTAAGGCAGCACACACCCTGCACAATCAAAGTTCTATACAGATCACTAAGTTGGACTCTGAATACTATGCACCGTCCAGGGATAGTAGAAAGAAGTCCAAGGCTGCACACACCTCACGCAATCAAAGTACTATACCAACAGCTAACCAAAGGCCTGTGTTGGTAGTCACGTGCACAGCCGATGGAAAGCTATACAAAACTGGTTCGAGTGCTTCGATGCTTTGATGCTTCGACCAACAAGACTTTGCTTTCATTTGAGCACTTCTGCATATGATTTAAGCTAGGGGTGCATACTGTGAAGATAGACTCAAGCGAGCAGCACTTCGATAATCATAAAATAAATATGCCTCATGAGCGACTCTCTGACCAGAACCTAAGTGTCTCTCATACGCAGGAACTGGGGAGAGAGAAGCTACCTTCACATATACACTCATGAGCACAGCTTTCCTATGCGCACGAGATGAGTATATATGGGAAGATCTCTGATCTACATAATGTGATCTCTCACAAATACAAGACGAGGGAAGAATCTGCTGTGTGCAACGCGTCTGGCCCAAGGCACATCTACGCTAAAATCACTATCAACTATTGTTGCTGCTCAACAGCAGCATCGCCACCGAAGAGGTGGTCCGTCTTTTAACGACTACGATCGACAGCGTCCGTCCAACAAGGCTCGGTAAAGGGTCGTCGGGTGAAGAAGAAGATGAACTTTCCATTATTTCATGCAATGCGGTGAGGGGTTCTCTGCCTCTCAAGAAGCTCTCCAAAAGTCCTCTCGTTTCGGCTAGCAATGTCAAGAGCGGACCTGGGGGTAGCAAGACGACAGTACCTAGTACGGTGTCTGTCCAACACACGTGGGCCAAGTCTGGACTATTGTCACAGGGGAATATCGCTTCAACTACAACACAAGCTGGGCATAGCCAACCCCCCACCGTCCATTACAATCCTTCATTCCAACCCGAAGAGGGGTTGTATGGAACTGACACAGATGCCTCCTTGAGCATAGGCTATCAACAGGATTGGGGTGGCAATTACATCGAATCGAAAAACGACCACAATCTACCTGTCTACCCTCAAGGCGACAAGACTTAGGACTCTGAAAATGAGAAATCCACACACATGACATCCATTTTCATTGCGAAGGTGACAACACAAAAAGCAGTGAGGGGTCCAATCACCAATAACATATAGAAGCCCTTGAGACGGGCCTAAATTGGCTAAATGAAACTATGCAAGCCTTGACTTCTGTCATCCTGGAGATCAAAAAAAGTTGACATCCAACGCTTCTGCTCTAGTAATTCAAGACCCAAGAACGAATGGGGAGTCCAATGCACCTACTCCTACACCGACTCCCATCATAAACCAGGCATTGTCACTGTCATCTACTCTGTCTACGACTGGATCCACGATATCAAATGACATGCAACAGGCTCTTAAAGAATGGTGCGCTCGCTTTGACGCCTAAGAAAAGAGAGAATTGCTCCAAAAGATGGGGATCCGACAACCATATCCATATGAATAGGATAATGTGATGTATCCTTCCAAGTACAAGCCACTGGTGCTGGCACCATCCGATGCGAATGAATCTCCTCATTAATACTTGAGGTACTTCGCCTCGGTAACAAGGCCCAAAAGAGGACGCTCTGCTTACGAATATATTTGTAGGAGCATTGCAGGAGGTATACTACAAATGGTTTTGCAGCTTCCCCAATAATGTATCTCATCGTTTGACGATTTGAAATGGCTCTTCCTCAATCGATTCTACGAAGAAGGAATGAACACGATGATGTCTAATTTTATGGATATTGTCCAGAAGAAGAAAGAACCTGTACGTACTTACACTGAGCACTTTCGCTAGGCAGCTCTGAGATTACCACCTAGTGTGCCCAAACCCATGCTTGTGGACTCATGCCACAAGAACATGCTCCCTGTAATCAAAATATGGCACAGTGCTCCATGTATATATAGAATGGACACCTTTCACTACTGAGACAAATGTTGCTGAAAGAAAAGCTCGGGATGCACAACTGTTGTGAATGAGTTTCCCCTCACTCGAAGACAAAGGGGAATGCCTGTCTAGCAGTAACCTTGCCCCCAAGAACAAAAAAGGGAAGCAAGTCATGGCTGTCAACATCTCCAAAGGGTCAGCGTCAATGGACCAGAAGTCGGCAAAAATACTAAAACCGAGGAAGAACTACTCCTTCAATGACGAAGATGTACTGGAGCTCTTCAACATGCTAATGAAGGGTGACAAACTTCAACTCCCACCTCCAAGCGCCCTAACAAAGTGGGAAAAGGGGACAATCCAAAGTACTACCACTTCCACCAATACGTTTATCATTCGACATGCGACTACTACGTGTTGAATAGACAGATCTAGCGGCTCATTGATGCCAAAGTCATCTCACTCGATTATGAGGACAAGATGGTCACTACCAATATAGTGACCCTCCAATTCGAAAGCTTCTCGAAGACAAAAACTCAGAACGGTGTTGTCCCTATCCCAAGGGCGATGATGGAGGTGGTCAACCTTCCACCAGTCTGTGACAATGCTTAGGGCCTCACCCCACTTACGACGCCACAAGGCAAAGTTGCTAATCTTGCCCCTGAGGTGATGTAACCTATATACTGCCTTGTGAAAGAAAAGAAGACCAAGTCATAACGTACAATTTTCACCTCTACCAACGACGCTCGGGATACCACTCGTTCGGCTCACCAAAGAGAGGATAACCAGGTTCTGGATAAAGAAGTACCTCCACCTGCTGCTGCCACTGCATCTAATGTATCGGGAGCAGGTCCTTTTCAACCTACTGCAGCAGACAAGCAAAAACAGAAAGAGGTCTGCTTCAACAATCCATTGAGGAAAGACTCAGCAGTGGGGCCGATCAAGCTTTAAAACTTTGACATATTGGCACAACTTGTCAACACACCATCCTGGTTATCGCTCTTCATTCTCCTCCGTCTCTCCAAAGAGACCCGGGGCATCCTCAGTAAAGCTTTATAAAATGCTGACTCATTCCTCACTTAGGTGGAACCGCCCAAGGAGGATCCGGTGCTTGCCCACATTGCCATCATGTGGTCAAATGGTTTCCTAATACCACCTTCACTCAGCAGGATATGTTGTTGAAGAACAACCCGCACAATAGACCCCTATACTATACAGGGCATATTTGTGCTATCAAGGTCGATCGCATTCACATCGATCATGGCTCCTTCCTCAGCATTGTCACGACCCGTACCTATTTTTTTCTTCGGATACGAGACGTGTCCAAGCCACCTACGCCGCAGAGTCGGCGGTAGAACGCTTTCACGACCATGATGATCAAAATAAATAAAATAATACTCATTCACAAAACTAATTTAACTTACAAAATTCACAAGTTTTACATTTGCAAAAAATATAAACTCGTACAAATATTGGAATAACTACAACTCCTCTATCTAGCTAGTCTCTAGGCTTTTCATCTGTATGTACACCCGAACTCCCCATGATAAGTGAATCCACGGCTAACCTGAAAATATTGGTTTTCAGTCAAGAATGGAACGAGTACAATTCACTGAATGCAGTTTCAATATATGAAAATGACTATATAACATAGGTTAGCCTTTAGACATATGATTCATAAAAACCAATGAAGAAAAACAGAATAACTAAATACCAAGAACAAAAAATAAAATACGATAAAATACTCACCGACTAACCGACTGAAGTACCTTTGATATGTGATCGGTCTCGGGACAATTACACGACACTGTCTACACTGTCTAAAGTTACACTGTCTACAATGTATAAAGTTACATTGTCTACATTATATAAAGTTACACTGTCTACACTGAATAATACAATAGAAATCACTGTCTACACTGTCTACATTGTATAAAGTTACACTGTCTACACTAAATAATGTAATCGAAATCACTGTCTACACTGTCTAAGGTCAGATCACATATCTTCGGCACTTCACCTCCCCCGACACCACAAAGAAATAAACAACATAAAGACTGAAATCACATCTCTATTGACTAACAATGATGCATAGTAAAGATCAATACTGAAAACAAACAATAAACTGTACTCGCCTGTGGTCCTTTGATGGTGAAACCGATAATTCCACAATAGTCAAAACTCGTACAACGATCTCCGAATGCTGGAATAAACATTACCAATGTTCTTAGAATAGTCAAAATAGCTAGAATCGCATGTCCTTAACTCCAATTCTGGAAACAGGGGCAAAACGGTAATTTTGGGTCAAAACGGTGTCCGCCGTTGGAGCCGCTTTGTACCGAAAAGCGTGCCAAAGTCAATGGTCTCTAAAATCATCAAACTATATGTCTACTAATTCGTTTTGATGATACGAACCCAACGATATGTCCAATTTTCGGGCTCGGCCTATGGGCTTGGCCCAGTTGGAGTTTTGCTTTGTTTATCTTTTTTATTAACTAAACATATATAATTATATATATACATGTTCATATATATATATATATATATATATATATATATATATATATATATATTTATATATATATATATATATATTATATTATATAGATATACTAATATAAATATTATATTAGTATATCTATATATAAGTATTTTTTTAGTATATCTATATATAAGTATATATATATATAGCAACATCGAGTGAGAATGGTCATAGTCGATAGGAAGGCTAGAGGAAGTTCTAATATAATGCCTTCGTCCTTCTAAAATGGTTGAAGGCGAAAGCAATAAGGAGTGCAAGGATGATATCATCGATTACGAATACGTGGTTCAAAGGCGGCCGTATAAATTTCAAAAGAATTGTCAAGGCAGTCGTGGATGGAATAATAAGGGAAAAGTTCAACTACATCCCATCCACATAGATTGATATATGAAAAAGACGAACCAAAGTGCACTCGGTTGATCAGACCATCATGCACCGGTTCTAATTTGACAATATGTTAGTGAGCGGCCGCTCAATAGCATATGCCTTGATCAAGCTCGATAAGGAATTAGCTTGCAAATACTAGGCTATATTAGCATCATTAATCTAGATAGTAAAATATAGGCACGATGGTAGATGAAATAAAAATAAATATGAATAGTCTAAGAGTTATAAGGATCTAAGCCTTGTTTATTCCTATACCATCATTCTACGGTCTTATTGACCAAGGCTTGGTTGACCAAATGGGTAAATTCCCCTAGTCTCTATGGTCTAGATAATACTATTTGTATTCCCTTAATGGTCAAGGGTGTGTCGGTCGTGGGGTATTCTACCCAACTTAAAGAATTAAGCTAAGGGTGTTTGGGACATCTAACTAGTAGGGTCAATCTCTAGTAAGCACGAAGGAAAGATAAGAATAATGATAGAAGGAATCAAGCAAGATGCAGTCGATAGTTCGAATATGGAATCGAGGAAGGAGGTCAAGTATGTGGATGAGATCCTAGACTTCTAATCCTATACGCAGGCTTGCTTGGTACGGTAAAGTAACCAAACAATTTATCTGACCTGCATGGGCGACCACAAAAACATGTAACGCCACAGTCCAAAATACGTAGGACTAAGTACGCAAACATGCCACCTGTATATATATGAAGTACACTCCAATATATGGAAACTCCGTATGAATACATAAGCTGTAAAATACAGTAGAACCATAACTAATCTCATCCACACAGAAATAAATGAATAAAAGATATCATATAATGATAATGAATTTTCTTGATACAATATGTTGGACGGAGACAAATCCACTACCAACAAGTAAAGTAAAAATACATGAGAAAAGAAATGAATTTTGCGAGCGAAACGAAGACGATCCAAGTGCAATCATCCTCGAAGAAATAGTGACGATCATGGCCACGGATAGAACACCTGCGAAAGACAAGAGCACACACCTGGAGAGATCACCAGGTCCTCAGAGGGACGTAACAAGACACATAATATCATGCCAATAAATTGAATAATAAAATCTCAACAGAAAAGTACGCATGAGTAAAGGCTCCTAACCATTCTATGTGAATTGCAATTTAGAGGACAACGTTCTACGCAGGGGCTGTAACAGATTCATGCAAGCAAGTAATAGAGAGTGGCCGTCAAGTAGCGCTCATATGAGATGCTATCGGCCCTGGGGCAGAAGGTAGTTCTCATAAGAGTCACCCTCGTTCGAAAATGTGTGTAAAAAAATTAATGTAGCCCCTACGCTAATAACTGTCCCCTCCCCCCAAATGATACTATACATGCGTCGTCTCCACGATACTGTTTAATCCTTAATAACTACCAAGTCTTCTACACAATATATTAGCAGTTATATCCTAACGCACGGCCTGTACGCACCGATGTACAGTCGGTACGCAAGTCCGAAGCTAATGTGACTCACCACTCACACACAATCCGTGGCACATCGTAACAGTTTATGAGATGCACTAAACATATGTTGGTCACTTAACTCTAAGCCAATTTCATAAAGTATAATAATTTACATCTATATATATTTTTGAAACAACAACATAAAGAAAAAGCATGCATGATATTGAGCAAGAAATTAAACAGTAAAGGCAAGGTGTCTTGCCTGGTAGTACGCCTGGTGTGCTGCAATGATCAATATGGCACGAACTATAACTTCGGGTAACAACTACACAAGGTGACCTCGGATGGTGGCACGGATGGTTCCATTGGGTCCAGAAGGGTCAAATTGGTTAGAGTGGATATAAAGTAGTTTGGAATTGGTAAAGGAATAGGAATGATGGGTTGAATCACGAGTTGGAGAAAAATTGTAGGAAGTCAAATAATATGTTTAGTTTTAGAAAATATTTTATAATACTTGAAATATAAATTATTAGTCAAAATATGCTTTCAAATAAATACAAAAAAAATCGGAAGTCATTTTAAAAGCAAAACTCTAGTTTCGTTAAATAATATTTTAGCTAAATCTCTATTTTCAAACATAGTTTTAGATAATACAAAAATAATTATTTAAGGCAAACCCAATTTAAGTCAAAAATATCATTAGATTTGCGGGTCAAAATATTTTTAAATAAATATTAAAAATCTCGAAAATTTATCTAGGGTTCTAAAACTATAGTTTAAAATAAGGCCAAGCCAAATATAATATTTTTATAAATATGTATATATATTTTTGAAAGCATATTATACCTAATTATACAAAAAAACTAATTTCTAATAATAACTAAATTAACCATAATTCTTAGTCAATAATAAAAATATATATAAAATACTATTAATAATAATGACAATCATAATACCTAGTGTACACATGTACATATAATATTAATCAGTAAAAATACTATTACTATAAATACTTATACTGAAAATCAGAAATAATCATAACAAAAATAATAACAATAATAATAATACTAATAATAGTAATAATAATAATAATAATAATAATAATAATGATAATAATAGTAAAGATAATAATAATAATATCCCGAATAAAAAAAACAATCAAACCTCAGCTGTAGGCCTTCTCAGTTGTCAGTAACAAATAAAAGAAATAATTAGTGATAGAAAGAGAGAAAGAAAGAAAGGAAGAGAGAGGGAAGACGATCGGAGGAGTGAGAAGGGATTAGTGAGAGAGAAGAGAGAGAGAAAGGAGAAAGAAAGCGGAGGGGTGATGGTGACAGGGGGACGAGCCGGAGGGAGAGAGGCGGAGAAGAGAGGAGAGTGCGACGGAGGAAAGGGGTTCTCGTCGGTGACTGCCGTCCGGCGCGAAGGCAGAAAAGAGAGGGTTTTACGGTGGCTGTGCGACGACAATGGTTCGGCGCGGGCGGAGGGGAGAGATGGGGAAGTCGGAGTCGAGGGACGGCGGAGAAGCACAGGGAGAAGGAAGATGGAGAGCTGCGTTCGGAGAGAGGGAGTTTGGGGGTTCGGCGGCGCGGAGGCGCAGAGCGGTTAACCGCGGCTAAGAGGAGGCGGCCGAGCGGCTCGACGGTTCTCAGCCACGGTGGCTGGAGTTCGTCGGCGAAGACGACGAACAAGGGTCGGATGTCGGTGGCTGGCTGGGGGTTAAGGTTAGGTTATCTAGTTCATGTTCTAGATTAGTTTTGGTGTGGGTGACGCGGGTTTGGTTGTGTTGGGTCGGGGAACGACGGCCTGGCTGGGTCCGGCCGCTGGCGGCGGAGGTGAGATGGTCGGGAATTGTGGCTGGGACGGGGATGTTGATTGCTGGAACGACAGTGTGGTCGCAGGGAACGGAGTCGGGCGGTGGCGGTTGTGGTGCCGAAGGTTGCGACGGAGGCGGGACAGCGGGTTCTGAGCAGTCGTCGGGGACAGGGTTAGATTTAGGTTGGGTCGAGAGTGTCCGACCCAACAGAGGAGGGGCTGGGAGAAGTCTCTTGCGAGACACGGGATGAATTGGCATCCGGGGTTGTCGGACGAGGGGAATTTATGTATATGCAAAGGAAGATAAGTAGTGGATGGGACACGGACACGGTCATGGACACGATGCACTCACTTTTATGGTAGAAAAATTTGTGGAAGATTAATTGTGTAGAAATAATGGATGAGTACCTGCCTATTTATAGGATGTGGAAATTCTCAGTTGAATAAGGATTAGGAGTAGTTTAAACCCAAAGATAGATAATTCACAACTTAATTTAAAATCAATCAAATCCAAATCCAAATACAAATCCAATTTAAATCCAATTAAATTTTTTTAGTTTAAAATCAAATCAATTTCAAATATAGATATTAATTTACTTATTTAAATCAATCCATAAAATCCAATCAAAATTTAAATTGCCATAAAATTTCAAAATACGTTTTCAAAAAAAAATACTATAATAATAATTTCAAAAATTACCTTATTATTTAAAAATAAACTAATAATTGATTATGAAATATGTATGCATAATTATTTTTACAAAATTATGCTTTTCTAGTATACAATAAAATATAATTTATTATTAATAAATATTAGAAAGAAAGGCTTAAAATAACCAACTTAGAAATTTGGTATAATGGCAAAAATAATTATTATATATATTATCTTAAAACTATAAAAATAGAAAAAAAATGATTTTCTAAAAATATGTACGCTCGCACATATTCGCACTTGTCGAGCGATTACGAAAAATAAAATTTTGTGCGCGACGTACAATACGACTACGCGACGTACAATACAAGAATTTTAAATCTATACCAAAATCGATAAAAGTATAGTAAGAATTTAGGGGTTTTACACGTCGGGACTATCAGGACTGAGTTCACCGACATTGACCCATTTTGAGGACTTGAAGCATACTGTACTGACGTTGATCTATACAAGCCAGTCCCCTGGGGTGATGATGCTAATGATGCCGACGACGAGGCAGAAACTGCATCGGTGAGTGCATCCATTGTCGAAGAACCTTTGATGGTTCTACTAAAGGAAAAACCTCTCCAGACACCAGGTCCTCTTATCATCAAGATGCGAGGGAAGGCTCCAGCTCGGTTGTCATCAACATCGTTAGCTGCTAGCCAGGAGCCTATTCGAACAAAGCTCCTCGAAGAGCCCCAAAAGCGGTCATGAGATCGCAAGAGCTTCCGGCTCCGGCTCCCCTAGTGGTATAGTTGAAGCGGAATCCTCCCCCACCTTCTCCCATGGCGGCCCCAGTTCTCACTGATGAGGAGTTAGAGGACTACCTATGCCCTAATACTGAGGTGTACTCTTTAAATGATATAATCCCTCAGGATAAAGTTTTGCATTTCGTTAATAGAAAGTTGTCTTTGAATTACTCTTGTGCACTCTGAAACACTATATATTTCTTAGACAATGCTCCGTATAAGTTGCAAACACAAGTGACAACCGTTGATCTGGCAAGTCGAGTTGTCTCATTTCGAGATGCTTATTTCCTGGCTCTAGCAAGGAACAAAGAGGAAGAACCCATCATCTTCGGCCGGGTAGAATATCCTCAAAGATTACTTCCGTAGAACCAGAACTCGATAACGGCAAGATGCAGCTTTACCGTCACACTACTCAAGCCAAGCACCTTATCCAGAAGATAGGAAATGACTTGACCAGCAACAAAGGATTAAATTATGGCAAAGGTCGATGCCTTCTGTTACTACTTCATGCTTCCAAGGGGAATGCTCAGAATTACTACCAGTGCACTCGCTAGGGGGTGGGTTATACTACACCCACAACAACTTCATAGAGTTTGGATCCGAAAGTCATGATGTACTCTCACTCCTCCAATTCCTTAACCTGGGACTCTGATAACAGTATTGCCAGGCTTTCAAAAAGGTATTGTCAGTCAATATGGTATCTGTAGATCCCCAGTCGAGGATAAAGACAAGACGCTCGAATTCTTCTAAAATAAACCATGGGCTCAGCGCGTAGGATCCGAATTAGAATAACGATTCGAACAACGAGAACCTCCCACCGAAGACGAGGTCATTCAAGTTGACCTAGGAGATGAGGATTCACCTAGGCCCGTCTTCATTAGCAAAAGCTGGACTAGAGAAGCCAAAGAATCTCTAGTACAACTTATCCGAGAATACATCAATGTCTTCGCCTGGAGCTATGAGGACATGTCGAGTTTAGACTAGCATGTCACAATGCACTGTCTTAACATCTTGTCCAACGCTAAATATGTCAAACAGCAACATCGTCGCTTTTGTCCAAACAACATGGATGATATCGAGAAAGAAGTCGACAAACTCATAGAAAGTGGCTTCATTCGTGAGGAGTAACATCCGGACTGGGTTGCCAATATTGTTCATGTTACTAAAAAAATAAGAAGATTAGAGTCTACATAGACTTCAGGGATCTCAATTCGGCTTTGTCCAAAAGATGAGTTCCCCCTCCCGATCATCGATGTGATAATCGATAATACTTGTGATTTCGAGTGTATGTCCTTCATGGATGGGTTCTCGGGCTACAACCAGATCAAGATGTTTTTGGAGGACGAAAAGCAACTTTATTCCGATCGCCCAAAAGAATCTACTGTTACACAGTAATGCCTTTCGGTTTGAAGAATGTTGGGGTGACCTATCAGTAGGCTATGAGCACCATATTTTGCAAGCATATTCAAAAAATGATCGAATGTTATATTGATGGCAATACCGTTAAAATCCGTAGGAAAGCCAACCATCTGGACGACTTGAGGACAATGTTCGATATAATGTGAACACATCGGCTAAAGGTGAACCCAACCAAGTCTTTCATGGGGGTTTCCAACAGCAAGTTCTTGGGTTTTATCGTCATAGCGAAGGGTATTCATATTGACCCTGAGAAGGCCAAGGCCATCCTAGACATAGCCCCCCTAAGAATCTCCGTTAACTCTGGGGCCTGTAAGGACGATTGGCATACATCAGAAGATTCATAGTGAATCTCTCTGGAAGATGCCAACCCTTCACTAAACTGATGAAGAAAAAGGTTTCTTATGTCTGGACCAAAGAATGTCAGCACGTGTTCAATGACATTAAGAAATACCTCACCATCCTACCAGTCCTGGTAGCGTCAATCGCGAGAAGACCCTTTCTACTATATGTCTGAGCCACGGACCATTCTCTCGGTGCTTTGCTAGTGCAGAGAAGCAACGAAGGCCATGAATATGCTATCTACTATCTGAACATGGCCATAATTGGTGTCGAACATCGGTATAATCCTGTTGAAAATGAGTGCCTCGCTCTAGTCTTCGCTATTCAAAAGACACGCCATTATATGGCTGGACAGACAATTCGTGTCATCTTTCGAGGCAATCCCCTCAGAGTCCTTATGACTTATCCAGGGGCACTAAACTTGTGGTTAGCCACATAGGCAATCCTATTGACGCCTTATGACATGGTGTTCGTACCACAAAAGGCGGTTAAAGGTCAAGTTTTAGCCGACTTCTTCGCAGCAAATCCTATACCAGAAATGTCAGAACTCTACGAAGGCATCCTCGATGAGGTTTTGGAATCCAATGTTGTCTCAGACAATCCCGTCTAGCGAATATTCTTCAATGGTGTTTCGAGAACGGGACCCAAAGGCAAAATTATTGTGGAGGTCAAAGTAGCCCTCGTTACCCCTGACGATCTAGTCATCTAACTGAATATTCTCTCACGGAGTCATGCACTAATAACATTTCTGAATACAACACTCTCATTATCGGTCTCCACTTAGCCAAACAATTGGGGGTCGACTACCTCGAGGCCTACGTTGACTCGAAACTGATAATCAATCAGGTTCGATGATACTATAAGGTTCGACATGAGGACTTGGTCCCTTATCATCAGTTCACAATCGACATTATCCTTATATTTATAGGGTTCTTTATAGAACATGTACATCGATTGCAAAATGTGGAGGCTGACGCCCTCGCCGATATCGCGGCTTCTCTGGCAGCTCCTGCCGGGACCCAATATTATGTCGTAGTAATGGGTTGGAAGATGGTGTCACGATCCGCTACCCAAATTATTGGGCCGGGCCGAGTCATGTCCAGCCTGCGCTTGAGATAAAGTACATTAAGCTGTTCTAAAGATAACAAGGTAAGACTAAAATGTGCTAACAGTTCTATATGTAAAGAAGAGTCATAAATGCTCCAAACATAAAAGTCATCTCATATAATAATAAGTCCAAGTACAAGTCCGAAATGTAAAACTGGATACAGGTCCAGTTACAAAATACGTAGTCTAATACATGACTACACTAAATATCCCGAGCAACTACACAAACTAGACGAGTTTTCCCGCAGGCACATCCTCGTAAGACAAAGCTGGGTCCTCGGCAGTAACTCCATAATATGAATCACAGAGCAACTCCTCCTCAGTAAGTATACCTACAACATTATCCTGTCAGGACGGGAGCAAGTACTGTTTCTAGCAAATTAATACACGAAATATGAAATGAACAGGAATGTAATAAACTGGAATCATGGCACATCATAATCTATCATGGCAAGGACACATGTCATAGAGACAGATGTATATGTAATGTTTAAAACTGTAGCAGGTACGTGATCGTCAATAGGTGTAAAATGTACTATGGCACAAGTATATAAAATATACTTCCGTACAAGTAAACAAGCGATAGATGTACATATGTACAAAATATAGTTGGTGTGCCTACGACAAGATATACATAAAATGTCAACCTTGCTCGGTACGTACGTACGGAGAAGGGGGCATGATCACGTACTCTACTAACAGTTTCCCCATAACCCAGATTCTAATCATGTGAGAGATATATAAAGACTGCTCTAATCATGGTAGTGACTGAAAGTAAATACAACATGTGAAGATTTAACTTGCTACCCCAAGGATCAGCATTTAATATGGTTGGATTTGCAGTTCATTGATGTAACAATATGTAAAGTTTGTAGAATGTACTTGCCTCTAGCAAAGCAAAGCAGCGATAAAAATGCTATAGATGTCTGGTGACTCGTCACTGTAGAAATAACACATAAACTTAGTTTTTGTACTAAGTTAAATACTAAGACACCAGTGGTGCGACACGACTTTCTGACTGGACACCTAGCCAAATGATGACTTTAGCGTAGAAGACCAATGTGGGATGACACAATACTCTAACTAACATTCTAGGGTCTTTACACTAGTGCGGGGTGATGTCCAATATGACTATAACTCAAAATAACACAAAAAGTTGCAAGTCGTAACTATGCAATAATTAAATCAAACTGTACACTATGTTCCAACAATTTTTGAGATAGACAAAAGGCTCAATTTTATATAAAATAAAGTACCAAAATGATCCTTGTTAATTATAAAAATTTATACTAATTTTTCTGGAATTTATAAACCCTCATAAATATTTATTAAAAATCAACAAACATATATATACTGAAAATGAGTTCTGTTTTCCTATTTTTATAAAATACCAAAAAAATTATTAAATATAGAAAAAATTATAATAAATTTTCTAAATTAAAATAGTATTTTAATACAATTTTTTTCCAGATTTTTACAGCACCTAAAATATATATAAAAATTCAAAAATAGCAAGCAACAATTTCTGAAAAATAATTAATTAATTATTTACTATTTTGTCTATGTATTCAAAATTGAACCGAAGTCCAGATACAGGACCCAGAGCCATGAATCAAATCCAATATGACTTGTACAGACTCTGAATGTATTAGACACAATCGGGCCCAAAAATCTATGCTACGTTTGGACATCAATTGGTCATAACAATTAAAATACAGGAATTTAAATAATATATATATTTTTAAAGTGGTAAAAATATACAAGTCACAAATTTATATAATAAAAAATCTTGTAAAATTTTACATAATAGCATTTTATTCAAGGTAGAATTGAAATACATATGTAAATATACAACAACAATATTATATATATACATATAAATATATAGATATTTATATATATATATATATATATATATATATATATAATGGATATAAAAAAATATACATATAATATATATACATATATATATAAGAAATATAAAATATAAAATATATATATATATATATATATATATATATATATATATATATATATATATATATATATATATATATATACAAATACTGTATATATATATATATATAATATAATATATATACATTTTTTTTAATATATATACATAAATATATATATATATATATATATATATATATATATATATATATATATATATATATATATATATATATATATATATATATATAAAATACTGTATACATATATAAAAAAAATACTGTATATATATATATATACATAAATACATATATATATACATATATATGTATACATATATAAAAAAAAAAATATATATATATATATATATATGTATATATATATAAATACAAATACTGTATATATATATATATATATATATATATATATATATATATATATATATATATATATATATATAGTTTTTCTCCCAAATGGTCTCCCGTGTGCTCCCAGAGCGAGTTCTCCAATCCCCTCGGCCGGCCTAGGCCGGCCGCCCGCTCCCCCCTCCCCCTTCTCCTCCTCCGGACGTCTCCGTTGCCCCTCCCCCTCTTCTCCGGTCGTCACTCCCATGGCGACGCCCTGGCCCCCCGAAGCCCTAGCCCTCATCCGCCTGCTCCTCCCTCACGCTCTCCAGTCCAGCGCCCAGTTCGCTCCTGCTGCGAGCTGTCCACCGCCGACGGTCGCTTCCCCTTTCCCGTCGCCCGGAGTTCCCGTCGACCTTCCTGCTCCGGCGTCGCGGAGTAGCCCTCTATCGCCTTCGCCGCGGGCGGCCTCTAGTTCGGCCGGCGGGGCAGTCGTTCGCTCCTCCCCACCGCCGCTTCTTTCCGGTCCCGCCCCCTCCGCCTTTTCAAACTACGCCTTCCCCCCCTCGGGAGGCACGACCCTCTCCGGAGCAGGCCTCGAGCCCATCGCCCCCACGCCCATCGGGAACCCAACTGATGGCGGGCTTATCGAGGCAGCCAGTCTCGACTGCGCTTCGAGCCCCTCTGGGCTCCTTCCAGATGCGGAGTTTGCTCAGCGGTTATGGACTGCGCTGGCTGCAGGGGGTCCACCCTCTCTTGCGCAAGCCAGCTCCGATCTTTATCCGAGCTGTTCCCTGGGGGCCCACCCTCCCTTGCGCATACCAGATCCCAGCCCGCCCCATCTTTATCCGAGCTGTTCCTTGCGGGCCCACCCTCTCCTGTGCATTCCAGATCCCAGTTCACCCCTACGCGCAATCCATCCTCTTCCCTTCGACTTTCCTCTTTCCTCTCCACCTGTCACCCACCCTCCCCCTCCCCATTCTCTCTCCATTGCGCGCCTTATCGCCCCCCAATCGTTCGCAGTTCACCCCCCCCCAGTTGCGCAGCCCCCCTTCCCCCTTGTGCTATTCCTCCTTCGACGCCCCCCAGTTCAATTGCACCCGCCCTTATATCCCCTCTGCCTCAAGCGACGTCGCCTCCTGCCATCGCCCCCCAGGTGGCCCTTTCCTCCCCCGTCCCTGCCGGCTTCGCGCATCCCTCCGCTGCGTCCTTGGGTGTCCCTTCCACGACGGAGTCTGCTTCGTCGCTGCCTTCCAGCTTTGGCGCAGTCCCCGTCACTGCCCGCCCCAACGCAGCATCCCCTCCTCCTCTCCCCCCCTCTCTAGTAGGCCTTCTCCGGCGCCCACCCCCTCCTCTCTCCCCAGCTCCGGGGTCACCCCCCCCAAAGCGTCTCCCCTCTCCCCCTCCTGGATCCTCAGGACCCCACCCTCCCGGTCCGTCCCAGCCTTCCTATGCTGCCATGCTGCGTCCAGACCTGAACCCCTCGAAGGGCACCATACTCTCAGACGTCCAGCTGCCGGACATCGTCTATCCCCAAGAGACCTCCGCCCCAGTCATATCCTTTTCCGACTCGGAACTGACTTCGCTGTCAGCGGCTTTTCCCCACACATTCATTCTGAAATTCTCCACGGGGTGTCCCAAACTCGCCAGGGTGCAGGAAGTGATTGCCAAGTGGAACCTCTCGTCGGACTACCGAGTGGCCCCCCTCGACCCCCGACACATTCTCCTTCACCTATCTTCAGAACATGACCACAGGACTGTGTGGGCTAAGGGCACCTGCAGGATAGACCACCACCAAACGAAGATCATCAAGTGGTCCCTTGGGTTCAACACCAAAGAAGACTCAGCTACTGTTGCAGCATGGGTGACTCTCACGAACCTTCCTCTCATCTTCTTTGTTCCAGCGACGCTCAGGCGCCGTATCGCCAACTCATTCGGGACGTACGTGGCGACGGCGCCCGAGACCAGCAACCTCACTAAAGCCCACTACGCCAAAATCTGTGTTGAACTTGTTCTCACATCAGATCCACCCAACTTCATCACTATCGAGCTGGGCAACCACACCCACACCTAACAGATCATCTATGATAACCACATATTATTCTGTAACCACTGCCATTTACGAGGCCACCTTCCTAATTACTGCCACCGCCTTCACCCTGAGCTAAAAAAGAAATCATCCAAGAAAGTCATCGACCTATCAGCCGAAAGGTCCCCCAAGTCGCCCATTCTACCTCTTCTGAACTCCCATATTCGTTTCAACTCTAGCATCAGCGAGCCAACCTCCAGTTCGCCGAGCAGAGCCCTAATCCCTTTCATCTCCCTAATAGCGACCTCCAACCAATTCGCCATCCTAGACTCTGAAGACCCGGAGCCGGATAATTCCCCCGGAGACTCTAGCAACCTCGAGCAACCGCCCCCCCTCCCCCAACTCCTCGCAATTGCAGATTGCCATCATCCCTGGCAGCGCAGAGCACCTGCCCCCCCCCACTGGCCAAAGGACCGAGCCCCAGGACTCCACCCCAGTCAAAGCAGCCTCCCAACCCCCAATCGGAAACCCAGTCGAAGACGCCCTGGCCTTCCTTGGTCCGGACCAAGCGAGGAAAGGTATGCAAGTCCTAGCCGTCGGAGTCCCTCTTCAGCAACTGTTGACCGAGGGTTCCCCCGACTCCCTAGCCATCCCCCCAGAGGATCCTGCAGTAGACTCGGCCGGAGATCTGTTAGGGCCCTCCTCAGGCTCGTATGAACACCACAACTGTAACCCTCCCACAACTTCAACTGCAGCAGCATCGAACTCTTTACAGAGCAAGCCTGGCACCGACAAAACCGTCACCATCCTAACCAGATCCGCCACAAGACGGAACAAAAAACCCTCTCACAACATCATAAATGCCTAACATCCTATCTTGGAATGTTCGAGGTCTGGCAAACAAACTGACATTAAGGCGAATTTCCAGCCTTCGAAAAATTCACAAAATTGACGTCCTCATCATCATAGAACCCAAAATCCCCTCCAAACGTCTCAAATCTACCCAAATGGCTCTGGGCCTCCCCACAACGATTGCAGACAGTCACGACATTTGGATTCTCGGCCCGAAGGATGTCAAGCTCGAGATCATCCAAGACACCCAACAAGCCCTCTCTTGCTGGGTTACTCATCCCTCCATGCCGGAGCGTGTCATCCTTTTTGCGGTCCACGGTAGCTGTGTCATCGCAGAACGCAAACTCCTCTGGAACGATCTTCTCGACACCTATCTCCACAACACCAACACTCCCTGGCTTTACATAGGGGACTTCAACGCCATCACCTGCAGAGAAGAAAAGATCAGAGGACGCCCCACACCTCTTTCAGCCATGCAAGATTTCAACGACTTCATATTCAACGCTCACCTCACTCCTCTCCAGTTCAAAGGTAGCAAATTTATATGGTGTAATATGCAGGAAGGGGATCGCCGTCAGTATTCCCGTCTAGATAGAGCCCTAACCAACGTGCGCTGGAACGGCATGAGGATCAGTTCCTCCCTGTCCCACCTCAACTCCACAGAATTCGACCACGCCCCTATCCTAGTGGAAATCAAGAACAACACCTACCTTCCCAAAAAGAACTTCCAATTCCTCGACTTTTGGACCGATCACCCGTAATTCTCGAGCATCGTCGAGGAAGCTTGGAACAGCCAGGACTCCCCCAACCCCCTCACTCGGGTCAGGATAAAGCTCAAAGCCACCAGGAAAGCCCTTTCCAACTGGAGCAAACAAGCCTTTGGAGATATTTTCCAAGCGATTCGTATCGCAGAGGACGACGTCACCCGAGCCGAAGCTATATTCTTAACTGACCGATCCCTAGCGGCCAGGAGAGCCCTGAACCTCACCAAGGCTATACTCAAATTCAGGCTCAAAGTGGAAACCGAGTTCTGGAAGCAGAAAGCCTGACTGAAATGGGACAGCGAGGGGGACAAGAACTCCAAATATTTCCATGCATGCGTCAATGGCAAAAGAAACAAACTATCAATACACCATATAACAGACGATTGCGACAAAATCAGAACGGACCAACAGGGTATCCAAGCGACGGCCGCTAATTACTACGCCAAATTATTCTCTAAAGACACGGTCCACAAAGACACATCATTCCTCGACCAAATTCCCGTTGTTATTAACGACGCCGACAATACCCAGTTGGAGCGCCCCCTGACCGAGCAGGAAGCGAAAGATGCGGTATGGGCATTGAACGAGCACAGTGCCCCTGGCCCGGACGGCTTTACCAGAGTCTTCTTTCGCTCTTGCTGGGAGATTATCAAGCGGGACATCACTGACGCGGCTATCGCATTCCTGGAAGGAACTCATTACCCCAAAGCTATCTCCAGCGCCAATCTCATCCTCATCCCGAAAAAAGACAACCCCAACTCCTTTAGCGACTTCCGACCCATCAGTCTTTGTACCTTCACCAACAAAATTATTTCTAAGATCATCGCTACTAGAATGACGGCTAGTCTCCCCAAAATTATCTCGGAGGAGCAAAGCGGGTTCGTTCTTGGAAGGAACATCCAGGACAATATCATGCTGGCACAAGAACTTATCACATGCATGAAGTTTCCCGCCCGGGGGGCAACATCGCCATCAAAATTGACATGGAAAAAGCCTACGACAGACTCGATTGGCAGTTCATGATTTGGGTCTTCAGAGCTTTCGGATTCTCAGAGAATTGGACCAACATTGTATGGAGATCCGTCAGCAACTCTTGGTTCTCCACAGTAATCAACGGCCAAGCTGACGGCTTTTTCAAATCCAGTCGCGGTGTTAGACAAGGCGACCCTCTATCATCCACGGTCTTCATCATTGCAGCTGATGCCCTGAGCAGAAATCTTAACAACATGGCAACATCCCCAACTTCCAGCAATACCACACAGCCAGCGGCTGTCCTTCCATCACCTACCTGGCCTTCGTCGATGACTTACTCATATTCTCCTCTGGGGACGTCGGATCGATGGAGGTTGTTCATAACACCCTGGAGCGGTACTCCAGATGCTCGGGCCAGAAAATCAACCATTCCAAAAGCGTCATCTACGCCCACCATAGCATCAAAACCGAGAACGCTACCAGACTAACCAACCTAACTTCCTTCACGGTGGCACACCCCCCCTTCGACTACCTCGGTTGCCCTCTTGTTTACGGAAGATCCAACGCCAGCATCTACGAGAACCTAATCAGCAAAATCAGGAACAAGATCGAGGGCTGGCATAATGCAACCCTTTCCCCAGGCGGCAAAATAATCCTTATCAAACATGTGCTCAATTCCATCCCCATCCATACACTTGCGGCCTGCTCCCCAACAAGGAAGGTCATCACATCGATCGAGCAGATCTTTTGCAAGTTCTTCTGGGGCCACAACAAAGGACAAGACAAATGCCACTGGGCTAGCTGGAAAACCATGGCCACCCCGATCGTGATTGGAGGGCTTGGATTCACCAAACTCAACCACATCATCAAAGCCTTCTCTATGAAACTGTGGTGGAAATTACGGACGAGCGATAATCTTTGGACTAGGTTTATGAAAGCCAGATACTTCAAATACACTCACCCGGCGACAGCCAGAGATAACAGCAGATCTTCCGCAGCTTGGCGTCGTATCCTTCGTGGACGCGATCTGGCAGAGCCAGCGATTAGACTTCATCTGGGCAACGGCGAGGCTAACCCATTCCTGGAGAGATGGAGCGGTGATAACCTCATTCCGAACATTATTGGATCCCCAAGCAACTGCAGGATCAAAGACTTATGGAACCCCACTAATAACGAATGGAAGTGGGACCAGATCCGCGATTGGGCCGGCGATGTCACTGTCGACTATATTCGTCAGCACGGTCTTATCATTGGGGCCGACGCGGACGAGCTGAGATGGTCACTGGAAGCGTCAGGAGCATTCTCTATGCGGTCGGCGAGAATCGCGATCCAAGAGAACGGGCAGGATCACTTCATCGTACGATACTGGCATTCATACATCCCTAAGAAATGGTCCTTCCTCCTGTGGAGGGCCACGAGAAAGAAATTACCTACCGACGAGATTCTTAACACCATCGGTATCAGCCTGGCGTCTGCTTGTAACTGCTGCAACGAGCGTCAGACGGAAACCATCGACCACATCTTCCGCGAAGGAAGTCTTCCCGACCGAATCTGGAGCATCCTCAACCACAACTACAAAATCAATCCAGGAGAAGGGCGCTTTCACGATCTTTTGGCCCACTGGGGAGCTGCGTCCCACGGCCACCAGATCGTAGCAGCGGCCGCCACCTGGGCAATTTGGAAGAATCGCAACAAAGCGAGATACGAGGGACACCAATACTCTGCCGATCAGCTTATCCGGAAAATCCACCGGCAGTGTGGCAAAAGAAGCTCTTTGTGCCCCCACAGCCCTCCAACATTCTGGCAACCCAACTACTGTTAGTTTTGGCGGGCGCAGTCGCCTCTCCCCCCTGTCTATCCTTGTTGTCCCTTTTCCGGCTTTGTGCCTTGTATCAAGCTTCGGCATTTTGAGACTTGATTTAATAAAAAAGGGTGTTTTCAAATATATATATATATATATATATATATATATATATATATATATATATATATATATATCCTTGTTGTCTCTTTTTTGGCATTTTGAGACTTGATTTAATAAAAAAGGGTGTTTTCAAATATATATATATTTTTTTTTTCAAATATATATATATATATATATATATATATATATATATATATATATATATATATATATATATATATATATATATATATATATATTTATATATTTATTTTTATATATATATATATATATTTATATATATATATTTATATATATATATATATATATATATATATATATATATATATATATATATATATATATATATATATATATATATACATATAAAAAATATATATATATATATACATATATAATAAAATAAAATAAAACAAAATAAAACAAAAAAAAAATAAAGAAGGGGGCTCGAACTCGGCCAAGAGGGGTCGGATTTTGGGCGCGGTCGGGCTGGCCAGGGGGTCAGCCCGAGCCATTTGTTAGAGATTGGGTTAGGGTTAGTGTTATTTAGGTTTTTAGGTTAATGGGTTTAAACCCGATAGCACGAATATAAACCCGCTAACCCTTAGTCTCTGTGTCCTGATAGTTAAGGACACACGAGTCTCGTGTCCGCGTTATGCACGACACGCACGATACTGCAAACGCGTGTCCAATCCAATGGTTAGGCTCCCCGTGTCCAGGCGAACGTCATGCGTGAGTTTGGGACACGTACGACACAAAATCGGGGTTGTTACCTTCGTGTCCGACGAGCTAGGGGTCGTGGAGGGGGCTGGACGGCGGCAGGTCTAGTGATGGTGGTTGTGGGTGGTGTAAATGGCTGGGGAGGTGGCGTTAGGGTAGTCGCCGGAGTTAGGGCGTCAGGGAAGGAGTGGTGGTGGTCGATAGTGAACTAGGGCTAGGGTTTGGACTGGGGGGTTATTTATTGGAGAAAGGAGGTCGGTTTGGGGCTGTGGCTGGCCGGGAAAGGCGGAGGATAGGTCGGTGGTCGTCGTAGCAGCTGGACAGTCGTCGGGGGTAGGTGACGGGGGTTTTTGCAGTTAGGTCCCTAGAATTTAGTAAATAACAGTTAGGTCCAAAACCTAACAGTTTGCAAATAATATTTGCAAACTGTATTTAAAATAATTGATATATTGCAAACCAATATAAAAACAATTTTAAATATTACAAAATGATATTAGAACATTTCAAATAATTACAAAAGGGATATATTTGACTTAAAAACTATTTAAAAATTATCTAAAAATTCTAGAAAAATTCCTAAAAATCATATTAAATTATTTTAAAGCTAAATAGGTCATTAGCAACTAATTTACACTAATTAAACCAAATTTGAAAAACAGGGGCTGACAAGTCTTTCCTTCTTAAAAAATTTCGTCCTCGAAATTCACAAGGATTGACGGCCCTACAATCATTCTAACATAACAAGCAATGCAACAAATGACTAAGGCTACGATCAAAACTAACCTCTAGGGTATCAAGCGGGAACGGGTGGTTCCCTCGCAGCTGTTGGGTCGAACAAGTAAGGATATCTCTCCCTCATGTCCGACTCCCTCTCCCAAGTAGATTTACCCGAAGAGTGACGGCTCCAAGCTACTCGTACTAAGGGTATGACTTTGTTCCTCAGCCTCTTCTCCCTCATGTCTAATATATCCACAGGCTGCTCAGTAACTGCAAGGCTCGGTCCGATCTCCAACTCTAAATGATCTAGCACATGACTGGGGTCTGGAACATATCTCCTCAGCTGAGATACGCGAAAGACATCGTAAACTCCTGCTAGGTTAGGTGGAAGTACAACCATGTAAGCTACCTCTTCGATCCTGCCAAGTATCTCGAACGGTCCGATGTATTTGGGGCTCAACTTGCCTCCTCGTCCGAACCGGATCGTCCCTCTAGTAGGTGACATCTTCACTAGCACCATATCACCATCAGCGAACTCCATCGGTCTGCGACTAGCATCGGCCTAGTGTTTCTGCCTGTCCTGAGCTACTCTGAGCCTGTCTCTGATCATCCCGACCTTCTCTGCTGCATCCGTGATCATCTCTGGCCCAAGCATAACTCTGTCCCCAACATCGTCCCAAAAGAGCGGTGTACGATATCGTCGTCCATATAGTATCTCGAAAGGAGACATACCGATGCTGGCTTGATAGCTGTTGTTGTATGAAAACTCCACCAAGTGCAGATGGCTCTCCTACGATCCGCCAAAGTCCAGCACACGGGTCCTCAGCATGTCCTCTAGCGTCTGTATCGTCCTCTCGGACTGCCCATCTGTCTGCGGGTGGTACACCGTACTGAACTTGAGCCGACTGCCCAACTCCTCCTGCAAGCTCCTCCAGTAGTGGGACGTGAATCTGTTGTCTCTGTCCGACACGATGCTCAATGGTACTCCGTACAAGCGAACTATCTGTTGTATGTACAGTTCTGCCAACTTCTCGATGGAAAGCCCCACCTTGAAGGGTATGAAGTGTGCACACTCCGTCAGCCTGTCCACGATGACCCAAATGGCATCCTTCCCTCCTTGGGAACGAGGAAGCCCTGAGATGAAGTCCATCGTAATGTGTTCCTACTTCCACTCAGGAATGGGTAACGGCTGCAATAGACCAGCTGGCCTCTGGCGCTCCGTCTTGACCTGCTGGCAAAATAGGCATCTCGAAATAAAATATAATACATCTCTCTTCATCCCGTGCCACCAAAGATGTTCCCGCAAGTCACGGTACATCTTGTTAGCACCAGGGTGAATAGAATATCTTGATCGGTGCGCTTCCTGCAAGACTGCCTCTATCAGCTCTCCCTTCGGCACGCACAATCGGCTGCCATGCCTCAAGGATCCATCCTCTTCTACGGTGAAGTCATCCAGCAATCCAGCTAAAGCCTGGGCTCAAAGTCTGCAAAGGCTCTCATCTGTAGACTGTGCCTCCCTGATCTGCTCCATCAAACCTGACTGAATGTCAAGTGCCATCATCTGTATCACTGATCCTGGCTGAACTATCTCGATACCGAGCTTCTCCATATCTTCCCGTAAATGTCGATCTATCATCAGATACCATGCTATCAGATGCCTGCTCAGCGCATCTGCCACCACATTTGCCTTCCCAGGGTGATACTGTAAATCGATGTCGAAGTCCTTCATCAACTCCAACCATCGTCTTTGCCTCATGTTCAGTTCTTTCTGCGTGAACACATACTTCAAGCTCTTGTGGTCAGTAAAGATTTCTACACGCTCTCCGTATAAGTAATATTTCCATAACTTGAGTGCAAAGATCACCGCAGCTAACTCTAGGTCATGGGTACGATAGTTCCGCTCATGAGTCCGTAATTGTCTAGATGCATAAGCAATCAATTTTCCATGCTGCTGAAGGACACATCCTAGCCCCTTTCCCGAAGCATCATTGTATATGGTGAAACCTCCATATCCTGAAGGTAATGTCAGTACTGAAGCGGTCGTCAGCCTCCTCTTCAGCTCTTCAAACGCTGCCTGGCAGTCCTCTGACCAGATGTACTCTGCATCCTTCTGCGTCAGCTTCGTCAAGGGTTCAGCTATCCTAGCAAAGTCCTGGACGAACTTCCTATAATAGTCTGCTAAACCCAAAAAGCTCCTGATCTCTGAAAGTGACGTCGGAGCCTTCCAAGTCTCAACGACAGTAATCTTCCTGGGATCCACCGAGATCCCCTCTCCAGTGACTATATGACCGAGAAACTCCACTCGGATCAAAAAGAACTCGCACTTCGACAATTTGGCAAATAACCTCTTGTAACTCCTCTCCCCAATATTTTTAAAATTTTACTTCATAGTAGTCTTTTCATTTCATGTCTATACATATATCTTGTTGTTTGCTGACACGCTCGTCACACGAAGTAGTCGGGAGGGGAAATATCTTAGTAGACATGTGGACTACCCAGAACTATCCCCGTGTCTTTCGTGAATGCTAGCAGCTGCACACGGCACGTGCAGTGTGCCTTATTTACCCCCTAGCCGTTCACATGTTGAAAATAATATTTCACACCACCTAGGAAGATGTCTTTTATTTTTCCTTCACTTCTCTATCGTGCATGTCATCAGTTATCTTCCAGTTTTGATATCTCATATGTTATTTTCATGTCTTGTTAATTCTATTATGTTTTCGATTTGTCGTCGGTTTGTGTACTTGCTCCATTCCTGACTGGAAACCAACATTTTTTAGGTTAGCTGTGTCTTCACTTAGCTTGGGAGATTCGGGTATACTTGTAGACAAAAAACCTAGAAATAGATAGCAGTTGTATTCGTTTTCATTAAATGTAAAATCTTGTATTTTCTTCTATTATAAATGTTGTAACAAATTTAGAAATGTGAACGAGCAGCAAATGTTATATTTTGAGCATTAATTTCTTGCGGGCTTGACAGCGTTCTACTGCCGACTCTGCGGCGTAGGCTGGCTTGGACACGTCTCGTATCCAAAAAGCGGGTATGGGTCGTGACAAGTTTTTGTGGTGGCCCATGCAGGTCAGTTTTCGCAAATTGTGTGAACTCGTGGTAGTACCATATTAGTCGTACTACTGCGAGCCTGCGACTAGAAAATGCTCATTCACAACTTAGGTTAAAATGATTTAAAAGAATGGTTAGGACTAGGAGTCCCTAATTTAAATTGACAATTGGGTAGTTAAGGTTACTACATAGGTCTCACTAGATGACTTTCATAGAAGGCTACACTATCGTATTTTGATTCGACTGTATTTCTAAGGAGGGTAGATTCGTAACCCTCTTTTCGAAATTGTAAGAATATCCTTTTATTTGCTCATTTAAATTAATTATGATTTTTAAAATTTTAGAAATATTTAATTTAATTAATTATTATTATGGAATATCTTAGTCATGGTTAAATTTTGTAGTGTAAAATGACTAGAAGTGATGTTATGAATAGTGTAGTGGCATGCTTTAACTAGTATATTAGCCATGGTAAAAAAGGCTGAGCCATAAGTGTGTCCCAACTAGGAAAACCAGGCCAAGTTGTGACTTGACCCAAAATATGTATATTTATTTATTTATTATTAGGATTATTAGCTTTTAGAAATTTTGATTGTTCCAAACTAGCCCGAACCCAACCCAAGCCACGGTAGTCATGTAGTGCGACCAACGACGTCCATATAAATATGTGGATGTGTATACATATTGGTAGTCCATTTTGGTTTGTGAATAATTTCTATAAATTATATATTGAATAAAATAGATATGTTATTGCTATTTAAATTCGTATTTTACTTGGAATATGGTAACCTTCCCTTAAATTATATTTCAGGATTTATTCAGACTATACTTGTGTATAAATATATTCGTAATAAGTAGGCATAGTGCTTTATACATATTTCCCTCGATCTTGAATATTAGAGAAATATATATTAAAGTTTATATTTCTTTTGCCTTCAGTCACTCTCTCCCTAATCATGACCATTTGTATAACTTTATCTTATGTCTTCTCTAAATATCGCCATATCATGCATTTGTATCGCTTATATTTTCCTTGGACCCAAGGGATTATATCTTTTTAAATAATTTCTCACTCAATTGTCTATACCTTAATCTTAAGTTAAGTTTTTGGATTCAAGAGTTATCCTTCCTAACTAATTACTTTCTTTTCAACACTTGATATTCATACCGGAAGGACAGATACTTACACCCTCTTAGAACTTGTTTGAAATTCTAGAACCTCCTTTGAAATTTCATAAGGTATAGTTAAAAGAATACTCGTTGACTTGCGATGGCAAGACAGCAGCGCACTATCGCCACTTATTTGGATTATCGAGACTACGGGTTCACTGCAGCCAGCAGCGCACTGGCATGGCATGTCCTCCAAGTTGAAATAATTTCAAGTAAGCGGAAGTTATCGAATGTCATTCAAGCTATAGCTTAGTTGTCCTATTTTCCTTGAATTATATTATGTCAAGATTGGATAGAGTTGATAGGGTATTCATGACCGTATCCTCATTTGAGTCGTGGAATCAAGAGTTTATTGCAGCCAGCTGTACACTGGCGAGGCATAAATTCTCGATAAAATGACTTCGATCATGTTTACGAGTTTCTAATACCATGTAGGCTACGTCTTTTAATGGCATATAGTAGTTAAGTTTCCAGATTGATTTGAGCCTTATTATCATCTTCTCAATAAACTTGTTCTATTTGTTATCTCTCAAACCTATTTTTCTTCCACTAGATTCCTAAACATACCTAGAACTTGATTCTAGGGCTCGTGCCTAATTGATTAGGGATAAATAGTTAATCAAATCAACATGATTTTGATTTGACCATTCTTGAACGCTTTCGACCGTGCCTAGAATAATTTTATTATATTTCGATCGAGTCAATCCACATATTTATCAAGACTTTGATTCTTAAACCATGCCTAAACAATTTTGCTTGAATAGTTAATCAAGTCAACCACAATTGAACTCCCATCTAAACGACTTTGACCGTGACTAGACTATTTGACTATAGTCAAAGACGTGCCGGTAGTTCAGACTCTATTATGGCTAAATTTAGAATTACTCCAGCCCTGATCATGTTTAGTTTAATCATATTCATACTCGAGCCAAATTTTAAGTATGCTTTGGTGACTTGCATGATTAGCCGTGATCGTAACTACATCCTACTCGTATCTAAGTAATTTTAATTTTGTTGTGTGTTGCCTAAACTTTTGATCGTTGGTCATTTCAATTACTAGTTAATCTTGCGTAACGACTCTTCCTTATTTTAGCTAATCTTATTTCGATCATACCTTTGACCATTAAACTGTATCCTTTGACTATACCTTAATCGTTCCATGTATTCACAATCTAACTCGTTTGATCTTTGATCAAAACACTTCTTGATTGTAATCTTAATCATACCTAATCGTGTCTTTGAAATTCGAGGACAAATTTATTTTTAAGGTGGATAGATTTGTAACTCCTCTCCCCAATATTTTCAAAATTTTACTTATTTGTTGTGTTGTATTTTCTTTTTCGTTAGAACGTATCTTGGAATAAATTATCTTTAAAATATATTATATGTTATTTCAAAACCAGTTAACAATTTATGGTTTGAAAGAATTTAGTTGGTTTTAAAAATATATATAATTATTATTTTGTACTCATTAAATTGCTTTACAAAATATTTGGACAGTGCTAGGGCTTTTAATAATAATAATTGTTGAATTGTGTCGATTGGATATCATTTTGAATTTCCAACATATTTTTATTTAAAATAATTCTTTTAATAATAATAAATAACTTGAACCAAGTACGGATTTGTCTATTTATTTTAAAATAGATTTATAAAGATATACATTAAATTATGTTGATGAATCATAAATACTATTTCGAGTTATTAAACTAAATCAGTAATTGTTTGGCATTTGAAATATATGTTTTAGATCGCTTGATAAAATTTTAAAGTAATGCTTTGAATTATATTTTATTCTATTTTTAGTTAAAGTAAGTATACTTTAAAATAATCAATTTGATTTAAATCTATGCCTCATCCATTAGAGTTCAGATTATCTAATAAGTTCTCAAGTTAATTTAAAGTAATATTTTTATTGTAGTTGATTAGAATTTGATTCATGCAGCTTTGAAAGTATCTGATCGGTTATAGATTAAACATTTTCTACAATTGATATCTTATTTTATATTTAATTAATTATTTAGGATAAAATCGATTTCTTTCATACTCTAATATGGATATAACTCTCCTGAGCCAAATTCTTATCCCATACCCTATCTCAACCGACCCTTTCCATCCGTACCTATAAATATAGAGGGAGAGGCATCTATCAATATCATATTCAATCCCAACCTGTAGTGCCCCATCCCGCTCAGTCAATCGGAGGAATCGAAATGCCGACGGCGTTCGGACTTAGCCTTGCAACGGCTACTCGGAGACATCGCTCGGTTGAGGCGACCGCTCGCTCAGGTGGGGTAGTTTCGGTGAACTTGCCTCATCTTTGCCTTCACATATTAAAACGCATGTTTTCAACTTGCACAATAGGCTTGATAATAAAAGAGACGAATCCACATAGCTAAGGAAATAATCCCGACGGGTCAAAATGAGTTAGAACATGGAAAACGTCCCATGGTCGGCTTAGAGTTGCTGCACGGCGTGCTTTGAAAATGACACTCGGTCCTTCGTCCCGTGGCTTGGGAGAAGGAAAGTTGGTCTTCGACACAAAGTTATGAAATAGCCTAAGTCATAGGCGTCGCATGCGTGAATGCTTGTTAGAGCATGCACGGTCCCGTCGAATTGTCCCGACACTTGAGTTGTCCTAAGTCATAGGCGTTGCCCGCGTAAATGCTCAACAAAGCATGCACGTTTCCATAGTACAAGACTTGGCATAGCCTTTGCTCGTCCGTTGAGTCAAGTTATAGGCTCGATTAAGTTAGGCAAAGTTACGCCGATCGACCTAAGTCATTTCTAGTGCTGTCCCGCTCTTTCTGCGGTTGTCAAGTTAAATAGTCCCGCGATCCCAAGGCCCGTCATATGAAGTATGACTTGTGCGATAGCGTCGCGCAGATCGGAAGTCGGTTTGAGACACGATGGCACGGTCCTAGAGTTTTAAGGCACGGGCCACGGTTGATTCATTTGTTTTGGAAAAATGTCTAAACAGTTGTTCTTGAGTTGAGTGAAATGATAGGGCAAGAAAGAAAGAAAGAAAGAAAGAAGAATGCTCACGACTGGGTCGTTGAGGCAAGAAAGAAGAATGCTCACGACTACGGGTCGTCGATGCAAGATCTCAGATGTGAGAAGTATTGAATTTAGCCCTGAAGAGATGGTAATACAATGACTGTGTGAGACGTCAGTTTGAGTCGAGTCTTGCATGGTCATGGACAACTTGTCGACAAGGTAGAGTTTCCCCGCACGGCAACCTGTGGCGCCACGGGACTGCTGTGGGCACAAAGGGAAACAAATATGGCTCTGGGAGCCAAATAGCTGCGCCTGGGGCAAAGTATTCGGTGGACGCTCATTAAGGCTAGCTACCCGAAGAGGTCCATCCTATACTCAGCTAAAAAGGAGTCCACCATGGCTCTGGGAGTCAGTGACCAAATCATATAGATGAGTCGGCATGGCGGCAATCCGCGTGAGTGCCTTTGGATTGAGTTGAGTTGCTGAATGTGTGTGTACAAGTTAGAGTACAAATGTTTGGGCTTAAGAATGGCTACAATATAGGCAACGTGCTTCGGCACGAGATGTGGCGTCGAGTTTAAGTTGTCGGCATATAAGTTGCATAAGTTGGTTGAGTTGGTTGAGTTTATGTCGGGAAACCGTCGCAAGGCAAAGTTGGTCGAGTGACACTAGATTCACAAGTTTTGATTGGGTCGGTTGGTTATCAAAGTAGTACGGGCCGCGAAGCGGCGATATGGTTAAGTCCTAGTGAGTTGCGAGGCACGACCTCAATATGGATTTCGTAGCACGGTCACATGGAAAAGGAGTCTATCGTGTAGCTGCGTCTCCAATTTTGGCCGTAAGGCAAACACGACTTGATAGGTTAACGTTGTTGGCACGAGAAGTGGTCTAGAGACAAAGTATGAGTTAACGTTGACATTGCAAGCATGGGATGGTTCTGATACACAAGTTGCGCTAAGACGCCGGTCCTAAAACTGATCCTAAGGCAAGAGTAGGAAGACAATCAAAAAGGGGGACTATGTTGCACAAAGTAAAGTAAACGTATTGGTTTTGTATGGGTGGGCGAGGAGCTCATTCCACCAGTAAAGTTGAGTACTGACACCCACATAGTTTACATGTGCAGGCATAGGTAGAAGCTCGTGGCACGGGGCTCGCTTGGATGCGTCGAGGTATAGAGTTCCTTGGCGACTCAAAGCGTGCAGCCGCATGAAGTAAAGACTTATACAGGACATAATGTATGGACATCGCCTTCTGAAGCTTCCGCTGGATCAAGACTTGTAATTGAGAGATGAGAGAGAGCTGAGTGAACTTATAAAATGTGAGAAGAGTGAGCTTGAGTGATTGTAATCTTGGCCTTGCGCCCCCAATGTAATCATTGTTTCAATATCAATAAAGAGCTTCTTTGAATGACTTGTGTTTTGTTCTAAATTCCGCTGCTACTATTCAATGTCTCTGCTCGGGACTTCTGTACGACGACCCCGTCGCAGCCGCTGAAATCGGCCGTTATGGAACCCGCCTTGCACGAACGCAATCTAGGCTCGTGCGGCATCACGCCTTAGCGAGGACGATCGCTCCTACGGGAGCGGGGCGTGACATAATGGTATCAGAGCACGGCTTTACGTCCTTGGATAACCGATTGAATTCTTTAACTCGTTTCCGCAAACTTTGTTGCTTCCACAAGTTGATATTATTGGTGCGCTCTCTCTCAATTGTCCCACGGGATGTCCATACAATAAGTCTATCTATTTTACAAAACATAGGAGAACAGTTTTTGATAACAAAACAAAAAGATGATTTGCGTAAGCACGGTTGGCTAAGTCGGGCTGGGCATATACACCAAAGTTGCGTCGACCTTAGAAAAGTCGAGTACGGGAATTGAATTGTGCCGGACGAGAATGAATTGAACTCGATTGAGTAAAGTGAGATGACTATCGATGGGGGTACTAACGAGCGACGATAACGTCGAGGCGATGTAGATGAGCATGCTTTGAAATTGAGGAATGGTTCGAACGAAAAATTTGAAGAAGTGGATTTTGATTCGAATGATAAGTTGAGGGTTTGTTGAATGACTTCATCCCTGAGTGGTGTATACGATAGCCTTAGGGATGTCGATTGATTGATAAAAGAATGATGCGAATTGAGGAAATACGTTGGTCGATGATTTAAGATGAACGGATGCACGATACGTGAATTTGGTTTGAGGAAAATCGATGTTGCGAATGATTCGAAGGATAATAATCGAACTTGAATTTGAATGTCGAGGAGACTATCCAGTCGGACGATAGCATTATTCACACGACTCGAAATTAGTTGCAAAGGAAGATCGTCAGGTTACGCATATCGTCGATGGTATTGAGGCGTATTAAAGATCGATATGCGATAACTCGAGGGTACTCTGACTCGGCGAATGACGATCGTGCAAGTGTTATTGTTCGGTTGGATGCAATACTTAGGATTTTGATCGAGATGAATGTTGGATGAAAATGATCGTGTCTTGATGGTTACGTTGATAGCCACAACGTCGACGATCTTGTCTTGTGCGAGCGCAACTCCAGCCTCGAACATGTGTCACGTCAGATTTGGGGCGATCGTACCGCGTGAGCACTGACATGGTGATTCATGTCGCGGGAATGATCAAACTCAGAAAATTAGGACGCGACAACTTTGATTGTCTCGACTTGTCGGTTTGATACGAAGAAAAATGTGAAGATGTTAGGGCTTGCGATTGATGAATGGAATAAACTTGAGGATTGAGTAGGTCCAATCCGCGCATCGAGAATAAATTAGTCTAGACACAAAACAAGAGTTACGTCCCGATGAGAATGATTATCTCGCGGGAGCGTGCATGGTGATTCATGCCCACCGTGGATAATCTGACTCGCGTGAGATCGGGGCACAACGTATTGTTAAGTCGGACGACCTTGTGATCGATTACGTGAATTGGAATAGATGACTTCGGAAGTATGAAATGTGAGTTATGGTTAGCAATGGATTGTGTCGTAGCGTGCTTGACTTGGAAGGGATGATAGAAAGATTATGTCGAACGTGTTCGAAGATATTGACTATGTAAAATGGCTTTGCTGAATGACTCAGACCCCGTGCGACGAATGTTGGCATGTGCGTAGGGAATCGATGCTCGATGTTTAGAAATCAGAGTGATGCGAGCTTGGGTAGAAGACCCCGTACGATCAATTTGGTTTGACCTTAGGATGGGGTCAGTGTTGATATTGTTGTTTGGGAACTATAATTCCAATACTGACGAAAAGATATAGCCTAGCGGTTAGGCAGACGTCCGAGTACGAAGTGTTAGGATTGGTGGAGGCACCACTCGCGAGTCTCGGTTGACATGCACGTATATCAGGGATGCCCGAATATGTGTACGATCCGACTCGAGTGGTGATGGTGGATTCTATATCACGAGGCTTGGCTGAAATGCATGTATTTTGGGGACGCCTAAGATATGTGCACGATCCATACTAAGTGATACGTTGAATCAAGTGAGACTTGAGGAACGGAAAAGTGTCGAGGATTTTGAGATCGTGAGTTTTGAAGAAAGGATTGAGGATAGTACGAGCGTGGCTCGGATTGAGGAAACGCATAGGCGTAGTGTGTGCGAGAGTTAGTGAACGTTGAGTAAAAGTGATAAGTCAATAAGTGTACTCAGTTAGTTTCGAGGACGAAACTTTTTCTGAGTGGTGTATGATGTAGTGCCCCGTCCCGCTCAGTCAATCGGAGGAATCGAAACGCCGACGGCGTTCGGACTTAGCCTTGCAACGGCTACTCGGAGACATCGCTCGGTCGAGGCGACCGCTCGCTCAGGTGGGGTAGTTTCGGTGAACTTGCCTCATCTTTGCCTTCACATAATAAAACGCATGTTTTCAACTTGCACAATAGGCTTGATAATAAAAGAGACGAATCCACATAGCTAAGAAAATAATCCCGACGGGTCAAAATGAGTTAGAACATGAAAAACGTCCCATGGTCGGCTTAGAGTTGGTGTACGGCGTGCTTTGAAAATGACACTCGATCCTTCGTCCCGTGGCTTGGGAGAAGAAAAGTTGGTCTTCGACACAAATTATGAAATAGCCTAAGTCATAGGCGTCGCATGCATGAATGCTTGTTAGAGCATGCACGGTCCTGTCGAATTGTCCCGACACTTGAGTTGTCCTAAGTCATAGGCGTTGCTCGCGTAAATGCTCAACAAAGCATGCACGTTTCCATAGTACAAGGCTTGGCATAGCCTTTGCTCGTCCGTTGAGTCAAGTTATAGGCTCGATTAAGTTAGGCAAAGTTACGCCGATCGACCTAAGTCATTTCTAGTGCTGTCCCGCTCTTTCTGCGGTTGTCAAGTTAAATAGTCCCGCGATCCCAAGGCCCGTCATATGAAGTATGACTTGTGCGATAGCGTCGTGCAGATCGGAAGTCGGTTTGAGACACGATGGCACGGTCCTAGAGTTTTAAGGCACGGGCCACGGTTGATTCATTTGTTTTGGAAAAATGTCTAAACAGTTGTTCTTGAGTTGAGTGAAATGATAGGGCAAGAAAGAAAGAAAGAAAGAAAGAAGAATGCTCACGACTGGGTCGTTGAGGCAAGAAAGAAGAATGCTCGTGACTACGGGTCGTCGATGCAAGATCTCAGATGTGAGAAGTATTGAATTTAGCCCTGAAGAGATGGTAACACTAGAGGTACAATGACTGTGTGAGACGTCAGTTTGAGTCGAGTCTTGCATGGTCATGGACAACTTGTCGACAAGGTAGAGTTTTTCCGTACGGCAACCTGTGGCGCCACGGGACCGTTGCGGGCACAAAGGGAAACAAATATGGCTCTGGGAGCCAAATAGCTGCGCCTGGGGCAAAGTATTCGGTGGACGCTCATTAAGGCTAGCTACCCGAAGAGGTCCATCCTATACTCAGCTAAAAAGGAGTCCACCATGGCTCTAGGTGTCAGTGACCAAATCATATAGATGAGTCGGCATGGCGGCAATCCGCGTGAGTACCTTTGGATTGAGTTAAGTTGCTGAATGTGTGTGTATAAGTTAGAGTACAAATGTTTAGGCTTAAGAATGGCTACAATATAGGCAACATGCTTCGGCACGAGATGCGGCGTCGAGTTTAAGTTGTCGGCATATAAGTTGCATAAGTTGGTTGAGTTGGTTGAGTTTATGTCGGGAAACCGTCGCAAGGCAAAGTTGGTCGAGTGACACTAGATTCACAAGTTTTGATTGGGTCGGTTGGTTATCAAAGTAGTACGGGCCACGAAGCGGCGATATGGTTAAGTCCTAGTGAGTTGCGAGGCACGACCTCAATATGGATTTCGTAGCACGGTCACATGGAAAAGGAGTCTATCGTGTAGCTGCGTCTCTGATTTTGGTCGTAAGGCAAACACGACTTGATAGGTTAATGTTGTTGGCACAAGAAGTGGTCTAGAGACAAAGTATGAGTTAATGTTGACATTGCAAGCATGGGATGGTTCTGATACACAAGTTGCGCTAAGACGCCGGTCCTAAAACTGATCCTAAGGCAAGAGTAGGAAGACAATCAAAAAGGGGGACTATGTTGCTCAAAGTAAAGTAAACGTGTTGGTTTTGTATGGGTGGGCGAGGAGCTCATTCCACCAGTACAATTGAGTACTGACATCCACATAGTTTACATGTGCAGGCACAGGTAGAAGCTCATGGCGTGGGGCTCGCTTGGATGCGTCGAGGCATGGAGTTCCTTGGCGACTCAAAGCGTGCAGCCGTATGAAGTAAAGACTTATACAAGACATAATGTATGGACATCGCCTTCCGAAGCTTCCGCTGGATCAAGACTTGTAATTGAGAGATGAGAGAGAGCTGAGTGAACTTATAAAATGTGAGAAGAGTGAGCTTGAGTGATTGTAATCTTGGCCTTGCGCCTCCAATGTAATCGTTCTTTCAATATCAATAAAGAGCTTCTTTGAATGACTTGTGTTTTGTTCTAAATTTCGCTGCTACTATTCAATGTCTCTGCTCGGGACTTCTGTGAGACGACCCCGTCGCAGCCGCTGAAATCGGCCGTTATGGAACCCGCCTTGCACAAGCGCAATCTAGGCTCGTGCGGCATCACGCCTTAGCGAGGACGATCGCTCCTACGGGAGCGGGGCCTGACATAATGGTATCAGAGCACGGCTTTACGTCCTTGGATAACCGATTGAATTCTTTAACTCGTTTCTGCAAACTCTGTTGCTTCCGTAAGTTGATATCATTGGTGCGCTCTCTCTCAATTGTCCCATGGGATGTCCATACAATAAGTCTATCTATTTTCCAAAACATAGGAGAACAGTTTTTGACAACAAAACAAAAAGATGATTTTGCGTAAGCACGGTTGGCTAAGTCGGGCTGGGCATATGCACCAAAGTTGTATCGACCTTAGAAAAGTCGAGTGCGGGAATTGAATTGTGCCGGACAAGAATGAGTTGAACTCGATTGAGTAAAGTAAGATGACTATCGATGGGGGTACTAACGAGCGACGATAACATCGAGGCGATGTAGATGAGCGTGCTTCGAAATTGAGGAATGGTTCGAACGATAAATTTGAAGAAGTGGATTTTGATTCGAATGATAAGTTGAGGATTTGTTGAATGACTTCATCCCTGAGTGGTGTATGCGATAGCCACAGGGATGTCGATCAATTGATAAAGGAATGATGCAAATTGAGGAAATACGTTGGTCAATGACTTAAGATGAACGGATGCACGATACGTGAATTTGGTTTGAGGAAAATCGATGTTACGAATGATTCGAAGGATAATAATCGAACTTGAATTTGAATGTCGAGGAGACTATCCAGTCGGACGATAGCATTATTCGTACGACTCGAAATTGGTTGCAAAGGAAGATCGTCAGGTTACGCATATCGTCGATGGTATTGAGGCGTATTAAAGATCGATATGCGATAATTCGGGGGTACTCTGACTCAGCGAATGACGATCGTACAAGTGTTATTGTTCGGTTGGATGCGATACTTAGGATTTTGATCGAGATGAATGTTGGATAAAAATGATCGTGTCTTGATGGTTACGTTGATAGCCACAACGTCGACGATCTTGTCTTGTGCGAGCGCAACTCCAGCCTCGGACATACGTCACATCGGATTTGGGGCGATCGTACCGCGTGAGCGCTGACATGGTGATTTATGTCGCGGGAATGATCAAACTCAGAAAATTAGGACGCGACAACTTTGATTGTCTCGACTTGTCGGTTTGATGCGAAGAAAAATGTGAAGATGTTAGGGCTTGCGATTGATGAATGGAATAAACTTGAGGATTGAGTAGGTCCAATCCGCGCATCGAGAATGAATTAGTCTAGACACAAAACAAGAGTTACGTCCCGATGAGAATGATTATCTCGCGGGAGCGTGCATGGTGATTCATGCCAACCGTGGATAATCTGACTCGCGTGAAATCGGGGCGCAACGTATTGTTAAGTCGGACGACCTTGTGATCGATTACGTGAATTGGAATAGATGACTTCGGAAGTATAAAATATGTTAGCAATGGATTGTGTCGTAGCGTGCTTGACTTGGAAGGGATGATAGGAAGATTATGTCGAACGTGTTCGAAGATATTGACTATGCAAAATGGCTTTGCTGAATGACTCAGACCCCGTGCGACGAATGTTGGCATGTGCATAGGAAATCGATGCTCGATGTTTAGAAATCAGAGTGATGCGAGCTTGGGTAGAAGACCCCGTACGATCAATTTGGTTTGACCTTAGGATGGGGTCAGTGTTGATATTGTTGTTTGGGAACTATGATTCCAATACTGACGGAAAGATATAGCCTAGCGGTTAGGCAGACGTCCGAGTACGAAGTGTTAGGATTGGTGGAGGCACCACTCGCGAGTCTCGGTTGACATGCACGTATATCAGGGACGCCCGAATATGTGCACGATCCGACTTGAGTGATGATGGCAGATTCTATATCACGAGGCTTGGCTGAAATGCATGTATTTTGGGGACGCCTAAGATATGTGCACGATCCATACTAAGTGATACGTTGAATCAAGTGAGACTTGAGGAACGGAAAAGTGTCGAGGATTTTGAGATCGTGAGTTTTGAAGAAAGGATTGAGGATAATACGAGCGTGGCTCGGATTGAGGAAACGCATAGGCGTAGTGTATGCGAGAGTTCGTGAACGTTGAGTAAAAGTGATAAGTCAATAAGTGTACTCAGTTAGTTTCGAGGACGAAACTTTTTCTGAGTGGTGTATGATGTAGTGCCCCGTCCCGCTCAGTCAATCGGAGGAATCGAAACGCCGACGGCGTTCGGACTTAGCCTTGCAACGGCTACTCGGAGACATCGCTCGGTCGAGGCGACCGCTCGCTCAGGTGGGGTAGTTTCGGTGAACTTGCCTCATCTTTGCCTTCACATAATAAAACGCATGTTTTCAACTTGCACAATAGGCTTGATAATAAAAGAGACGAATCCACATAGCTAAGGGAATAATCCCGACGGGTCAAAATGAGTTAGAACATGGAAAACGTCCCATGGTCGGCTTAGAGTTGGTGCACGGCGTGCTTTGAAAATGATACTCGATCCTTCGTCCCGTGGCTTGGAAGAAGGAAAGTTGGTCTTCGATACAAAGTTATGAAATAGCCTAAGTCATAGGCGTCGCATGCGTGAATGCTGGTTAGAGCATGCACGGTCCCGTCGAATTGTCCCTACACTTGAGTTGTCCTAAGTCATAGGCGTTGCCCGCGTAAATGCTCAACAAAGCATGCACGTTTCCATAGTACAAGGCTTGGCATAGACTTTGCTCGTCCGTTGAGTCAAGTTATAGGCTCGATTAAGTTAGGCAAAGTTACGCCGATCGACCTAAGTCATTTCTAGTGCTGTCCCGCTCTTTCTGCGATTGTCAAGTTAAATAGTCCCGCGATCCCAAGGCCCGTCATATGAAGTATGACTTGTGCGATAGCGTCGCACAGATCGGATGTCGGTTTGAGACACGATGGAACGGTCCTAGAGTTTTAAGGCACGGGCCACGGTTGATTCATTTGTTTTGGAAAAATGTCTAAACAGTTGTTCTTGAGTTGAGTGAAATGATAGGACAAGAAAGAAAGAAAGAAAGAAAGAAAGAAGAATGCTCACGACTGGGTCGTTGAGGCAAGAAAGAAGAATGCTCGCGACTACGGGTCGTCGATGCAAGTTCTCAGATGTGAGAAGTATTAAATTTAGCCCTGAAGAGATGGTAACACTAGAGGTACAATGACTGTGTGAGACGTCAGTTTGAGTCGAGGCTTGCATGGTCATGGACAACTTGTCGACAAGGTAGAGTTTCCCCGCAAGGCAACCTGTGGTGCCACGGGACCGCTGCGGGCACAAAGGGAAACAAATATGGCTCTGGGAGCCAAATAGCTGCGCCTGGGGCAAAGTATTCGGTGGACGCTCATTAAGGCTAGCTACCCGAAGAGGTCCATCCTATACTCAGCTAAAAACGAGTCCACCATGGCTCTGGAAGTCAGTGACCAAATCATATAGATGAGTCGGCATGACGGCAATCCGCATGAGTGCCTTTGGATTGAGTTGAGTTGCTGAATGTGTGTGTACAAGTTAGAGTACAAATGTTTGGGCTTAAGAATGGCTACAATATAGGCAACGTGCTTCGGTAGGAGATGTGGCGTCGAGTTTAAGTTGTCGGCATATAAGTTGCATAAGTTGGTTGAGTTGGTTGAGTTTATGTCGGGAAACCGCCGTAAGGCAAAGTTGGTCGAGTGACACTAAATTCACAAGTTTTGATTGGGTCGGTTGGTTATCAAAGTAGTACGGGCCACGAAGCGGCGATATGGTTAAGTCCTAGTGAGTTGCGAGGCACGACCTCAATATAGATTTCGTAGCACGGTCACATGGAAAAGGAGTCTATCGTGTAGATGCGTCTCCGATTTTGGCCGTAAGGCAAATACGACTTGATAGGTTAACGTTGTTGGCACGAAAAGTGGTCTAGAGATAAAGTATGAGTTAACATTGACATTGCAAGCACGGGATGGTTCTGATACACAAGTTGCGCTAAGACGCCGGTCCTAAAACTGATCCTAAGGCAAGAGTAGGAAGACAATCAAAAAGGGGGACTATGTTGCACAAAGTAAAGTAAACGTGTTGGTTTTGTATGGGTGGGCGAGGAGCTCATTCCACCAGTACAGTTGAGTACTGACACCCACATAGTTTACATATGCAGGCATAGGTAGAAGCTCATGGTGCGGGGCTCGCTTGGATGCGTCGAGGCATGGAGTTCCTTGGCGACTCGAAACGTGCAGCCGCATGAAGTGAAGACTTATACAGGACATAATGTATGGACATCGCCTTCCGAAGCTTCCGTTGGATCAAGACTTGTAATTGAGAGATGAGAGAGAGCTGAGTGAACTTATAAAATGTGAGAAGAGTGAGTTTGAGTGATTGTAATCTTGGTCTTGCGCCCCCAATGTAATCGTTGTTTCAATATCAATAAAGAGCTTCTTTGAATGACTTGTGTTTTGTTCTAAATTCCGCTGCTACTGTTCAATGTCTCTACTCGGGACTTCTGTGCGACGACCCCGTCGAAGCCGCTGAAATCGGCCGTTATGGAACCCGCCTTGCACGAGCGCAATCTAGGCTCGTGCGGCATCACTCCTTAGCGAGGACGATCGCTCCTACGGGAGCGGGGCGTGACACAACCCATGCATGATCGAGCAAATATTGTCGAGCCCGTCAGCCATTATCCCCAGCCAACCCCGGCCAACTCTACCTTGCCCGATGACCACCACAGTGGGCAACCGCCCCTGCTAACTCCCGTTCACCATCACCACCTCCGACCCTCTCCTCCTCGATGCCAGACCGACCCCGATCGTTCCCATCATTCCCATCACCACCATCGTCTACAACAGAAGACATCACCACCAACACATCCAACACCCAAAATTTTGTGCCCGTGTCCGGACCCATGTGTCCGTGTCCCTGTCCACATCCATTCTCTCCATACAGTTCATACACCAGCACAAAATCTCGTGTCCAAATCGCACACGAATACAGAACCCAAAGAAAATCTCGTGTCTACATGCGGACACGATCCAACCAATAAGCAAAAAATTTGTATCAAGATTTTAACCTAGACTCGACGCCTCCACCGGAGCTTCCGCCGGACCGCCTCGACCTCACCTTGCTGTCAGATCGGCGTCGAACCCTTCTCGGCCATCCCCTTCGTGCGCCAGAACCGCTCGGACTGGCAGCGCCTCCGCCACCCGGAGATGCAAGACCCGCTGCCGGCCTCCAGATCTGCCTTGGCGCGCCCTGCTGCGACTGCGCTGCCATGGCGCGGTGCACCTTCTTGCCGCCCTCTCCGCGCGTCGCTGGGACCGGAGTACCCATCTTTGCGGCTTCGAGCGACAGACCCGACCGACCCTCTCCCGGTGAGCACCACCATCGGGCGCCTGCCGCCCATCGATGACCACTCATCCCAGGCCGACGCCCGGCCCACCAAAATTCTGCCGGCGAGACCATGTTCTCCGCCTCCGTCGAAGCTAACCCCGACACCGCCTCAGCTCCGGACCCCTGTTGGGAGCCGAACCTCTCTGGCGCGAGCCTCGTCCGTGCCCTCCCGAGCTCGCTGTACCGGCCATCGAGGCCCAGCCGCTGTGCCGCCCCCTTCCTCCGATCCTCGTGCGAGCCGCCGGCGCGGAAGCCCCCAGTGAGTGTCACGCCCCAGAACCAGAATACTGGAGAGCGAGGGCGTACATAGCCAGCTACGTATATTGAAATAGAATACATCTCAACTATACGGTCACGGCTGTCTAGATATGAGAGTTTACTACAAGCCAACAGTCTCTTAAGGCCAAGCCTACTGTCTCAATCTCAAGCAAATAATATAATTACAAGATGTTTGACCACCAAATATACAATAAAAGGCGTCCCAAATATTACATATCAGCTGATCATGAAGCTAGTCGTACAAAATGCTTGGACTAGCAAGAGTTAAGTCATACATGATCAACCCTAGGATTTGTTAATCATGTTTACAGCCCATAGGCAGACAGTAAGTAAAAGTGCATCGAGCTAACAGGTGCTCGTCGGCTAAACGCCTCAAAAGAATAAATTTACAATAGAGTGAGCGAAACAAAATAGAAAACCCACTCGTAGCCCGGGTTCCTTCTAGTTGCCACCATCGGGCTGGAGGTTCGGTAGATCCTCGGGTGCTGCTCCGAAATCTGGCCACACAAAACCAGCTGGGTCAAACCCCAGAAAGAGCAAGTGCCACAAGGGAGGCCACGAAATAAGAACAAAAGCTAGCATATCAGAACATAAGAAATGAAATAAAAGTACAAGTAATAAAGAGCACGTCAGGACAATAAACGACTAGGGACGTGGAACCATTCTGGAAGCCAGGTTACAACCCGTAAACCAAACAAGGACCGGAGTTGTAACCCTTCGTCTGAATAGCTCCTTGTCTCTACCCAATTATTGTTAGAGCAAGTAAAACGATCATGATCAGGAATACCAGGTACAGGGAATAGACAAGACTTAGACAGGGCTAGACATCATCCATTCACAAGCGGCCAAGCAATTACTACGGCTTACTACTTTAACTAACTAGGGTTGTCACAAGCCTAATTACTAACAAGATGCAATGAGAATTTCCCAAACCCAAGCCCTGCAGACCTTCCAGTTATCCTTCCGCGGGTTGAGAGTATGGTTGGGTACATCGCCCCGGAGACGATATACCCTTAGGTGACTTAGAGGGTGCAACAGTGAGGCCCGACCATTCTCCGGTGAGCTCTCAAAACCCCCTCCTTACTTTTTGTTAACTGGGAATGAGAGAGAGAACTTGGGAGAAGTAATTGTATTATTAAAGGTTTAGTTCACTTGGGAAAAGTAATTGCATTATTTAAAAGGGTTAGTTCACTCCGGATTTCAACAGTACATATAATAAGTATAATACGAATAATAGAACTATAAGTAAATGTGTAAATATTGTTATTTTTATGGTTAATAATAATATTTGTTTGTTTATTTATTATTAATTTTGTTTGTTTTAATAATATTATTATTCGTTAGAATATTTCTAATGTATTATTATATAGTTTTCGAATTAAAAGGCTCGACAAAATTATGACTTTCATACTAAGTTCCGAGTATCACATATATTTCTAAACTGATTATTGGTTAGCTACTATTTTGCGGTTACTGTTATTGCGATTATTATTCAATTAAAAAATTATATATTAGTAGTTTTCAAAATATATTATAAGAAATATTTTCTAAATTAGTTAGATATATTTATTTATATTTATTCCCTTCGATCCCTATCTTTACCGTATGTGACTAGTCATATATTCATGTTTCTTGTGTTTCTGATTAATTCACATCGACCCTAGGCTAATCGGAGTAGTCTGAACTAAATGGAATTGTCGGTTTCACCAGCAAAGGACCACAGGCAAGTGCACTTTTTGATTGCTTTCGATTCATAGTAGTCTTTTCATTTCATGTCTATACATATATCTTGCTGTTTGCTGACACGCTCGTCACACGGAGTAGTCGAGAGGGAAAATATCTTAGTAGACATGTGGACTACCCAGAACTATCCCCGTGTCTTTCGTGAATGCTAGCAGCTGCACACGGCACGTGCAGTGTGCCTTATTTACCCCATAGCCGTTCACATATTGAAAATGATATTTCACACCACCTAGGTAGTTGTCTTTTATTTTTCCTTCACTTCTCTATCGTGCATGTCATCAGTTATCTTCCAGTTTTGATATCTCATATGTTATTTTCATGTCTTGTTAATTCTATTATGTTTTCGATTTGTCGTCGGTTTGTGTACTTGTTCCATTCCTGACCGGAAACCAACATTTTTCAGGTTAGCTGTGGCTTCACTTAGCTTGGAAGATTCGGGTGTACTTGCGGACAAAAAACCTAGAAATAGATAGCAGTTGTATTCGTTTTCATTAAATGTAAAATCTTGTATTTTCTTCTATTATAAATATTGTAACAAATTTAGAAATGTGAACGAGCAGCAAATGTTATATTTTGAGCATTTATTTCTTGCGGGCTTGACAGCGTTCTACCGCCGACTCTGCGACATAGGCTGGCTTGGACACGTCTCGTATCCGAAAATCGGGTAGGGGTCGTGACACCTCTCCTGCCTCAGAATCCCCAAAACTGTCCGTAAGTGCTCTGTGTCCTCCTCTGGCGTCTTCGAGTATATCAGGATGTCGTCAATGAATACTACGACGAACTTATCCAGATACTGGTGAAACGTCTTATTCATCAAGTTCATAAAGACAACTGGCACATTTATGAGACCAAATGGCATCACCAAAAACTCGTACTGCCCGTACTTCGTGTTGAACGCCGTCTTCTGGATGTCTGCTGCCCTGACCTTCACCTGGTGGTACCCGGATCTCAAATCTATCCTGGAAAATACTTTCGCCCCACTCAACTGGTCGAACAAATCATCTATCCTGGGTAGAGAATATTTGTTCTTAATGGTGATGGTATTCAGCGCCCGGTAGTCAATGCACAACCGAACTGTACCATCCTTCTTAGGCACAAAGAGGACTGGCTCTCCCCATGGAGAAGCACTAGATCGAATGAAACCCTTTTTCAACAGGTCATCAATCTGCTCCTTCATCTCAACGGCCTCCTTGGGTTTCACTCTATAGCAAGTCTGGGATACTAGTGATGAACCCGGTACTAAATCTATAGTGAACTCCACATCTCTGTCAGGCGAAGGTCCTGGAAGATCCTCTGGGAATACATCCATAAACTCCCTAATGATAGGGTGTGGCGGTGCTACGTCCCTAACTGTCACACAAAAGTTCGGCTCTAGGCTGATCTCCGGCCCTGTCCTCCTGACACTGAATGGTGTCGTGCCTAGGGGACTGAACAGAATACTACCCTCATGACAGTCTATAGCTGCATGGGCATAGCTAAGCCAGTCCATCCCTAATATGATATCATACCCGAAAAGTGGCATCACAAAGAATCGTCCCCTAAACTCTCTCCCAGCTATAGTAATAGAGCATCTATAGATAGCTCTAATGGGCACTGGTCCGCCTCCCGTCATTACTCTACTCATCTCCTCGGTAGGTGTAGCTACTAAGTGGTGTTTATGCAAAAACTCTAATGACAGAAAGCTATGAGATGCACCAGAATCAAACAAACATAGAGCTAGAAAATTATGCAAATAAACATGACATGTGATGACGTCAGCCAAATAATCTGGCTCCGAAACCTGCTCCGGCTCAAGAGCTAGGCTATAAGCCTTCCCCTGGGGTCCCTTATGCCACTGCAGATGTTGTCCAAACCTCTGCTGCTGAGTCGAGAGCGGCCCTCTAGATACCCTGGCTACTGGGCAGTCCCAAAGCTGATGGGTGGCAGACCCACAAACTAAGCACTGCTTCAACCTCTTTCTGCAGACAGAGTAATCATGTCCTGGTCTTCCACAGAAAGAACACATAGCTCCATTCTGCTGCTGCCGGGGTCCCGCGGCTCTAACTGGCGGGGTTGGGTGATGTGGTGTAGGAGGACGGTATGTCTGCTGGTACGGCGTCGATGCTCTCTGCTGGAAAGCTTGACGCTTGGACGGTCCCTCGAGGTGTACAGAAGTCGGCCTCTTGTACGACTGAAGACGTTCCTCTATGCTCCGGGCCAACTCTAGGCTCTGTTAGTAGTCAGTCGTACCGTTCGCCACTATAAGAATGCTAATGACTGGAACTAGACCATGGCAAAACCTACACGTCATCTCCTCAGGGTCTGCAACTAGACTAGGAGCGAAACGGCTCAGGCGACTAAACTCTGCCGTATACTCGTCAACAGAACGGTTCCCCTGCTGGATGTTCTGGAATCGTAGCCCCATGGCTACCCTAGCGGTGGTCGAGAAGAATTTCTTCTTGAACTGGGTTTTGAACTGGTCCCATGTGGCCTTCCCTCTCGCGAATAGCGGCTGGTTCCGGAACCAAACTCCTGCCAAGTCTATCAGCAGAAATCCCACTGCCTCGACCTGGAGGTCACTCGACATCCTAACTCCTAGAAGCTTCCTCTCTACCGAGTCTAGCCAGTCATCAGCCACTAATATGCCCTCAGTCCCTAAGAACTCCTTGGGGTTCAGACCCATGAAGTCCTTGATTGTCTCCGCTCTCTGCCGTGGCTCTACAGGTGGTGGGACCACGGTACGTTCCTTAGAACGCTTCATGCTCTGACGGAGTAGGGTGGTCTGCTCCTGATGGGTTGTTAGGAACCTCTGGATCAGAGTGAGCAGTTGGTTCTCATCGAGTGTGACGGAAGCCTAGGCAGGTATAGTAATAGGTGGTGGTGGAAGTATCAGGTCCTGCTGGGCCTGTGATGTGGAAGGTGGTGGATGCATTTGGGTTTGTGGATTTATGGAGTGGGGGAATATGGTAGGTAGAGGTGGAGGTACATCGGTCAACTGGTCAGCTGACTGGATAGGGAGTGTGCCATTCTCAGGTATGACATACTGGGATGAGCGGGTGAGCACCATCTAATTAAAATAAAAAGGACTTATAAGGACCCTTTAAAGTAAACAATCATAAATAAGAAAATCTAATTATAATAGCAAGCATGTGATGTATTTCCTATGTTGCAATCCTAGTATTCTTCTAGGTGTTCTAAGCGTCATTCCTAATGTTATCTAATTACCTTAAGTTCTTAATTGTAGGCAAGCTTGGTACAATGACGTAACCAAACAATTTAGTCAGGACCTTCATGGGCCACCACTAAAAATATGTCACGATCCGCTACCCAAATTGTTGGGTCGGGCAGTCATGTCCAGCCTGCGCTTGAGATAAAGCGCAGTAAGCTGTTCTAAAGATAACAAGGTAAGACTAAAATGTGCTAACAGTTCTATATGTAAAGAAGAGTCATAAATGCTCCAAACACAAAAGTCATCTCATATAATAATAAGTCCAAGTACAAGTCCGAAATGTAAAACTGGATACAGGACCAGTTACAAAATACGTAGTCTAATACATGACTACACTAAATATTCCGAACAACTACACAAACTAGACGAGTTTCCCTGCAGGTACATCCTCGTAAGACAAAGCCGGGTCCTCGGCAGTAACTCCATAATACGAATAACAGAGCAACTCCTCCTCAGTAAGTATACCTACAACATTATCCTGTCATGATGGGAGCAAGTACTGTTTCTAGCAAACTAATACACGAAACATGAAATGAACAGGAATGTAATAAACTGGAATCATGGCACATCATAATCTATCATGGCAAGGACATATATATCATAGAGACAGATGTATATGTAATGTTTAAAACTGTAGCAGGTACGTGATCGTCAATAGGTATAAAATGTACTGTGGCACAAGTATATAAAATGTACTTCCGTACAAGTAAACAAGCGATAGATGTATATACGTACAAAATATAGCTGGTGCGCCTACGACAAGGTATACATAAAATGTCAACCTTGTTCGGTACGTACGTACAGAGAAGGGACATGATCACGTACTCTACTAACAGTTTTCCCATAACCTAGATTCTAATCATGTGAGAGATATATAAAGACTGTTCTAATCATGGTAGTGACTGAAAGTAAATACAACATGTGAAGATTTAACTTGCTACCCCAAGGATCAGCATTTAACATGGTTGGATTTGCAGTTCATTGATGTAACAGTATATAAAGTTTGTAGAATGTACTTGCCTCTAGCAAAGCAAAGCAGCGATAAAAATGCTATAGATGCCTGGTGACTCGTCACTGTAGAAATAACACATAAACTTAGTTTTTGTACTAAGTTAAATACTAAGACACCAGTGGTGCGACACGACTTTCTGACTAGACACCTAGCCAAATGATGACTTTAGCATAGGAGACCAATGTGGGGTGACACAATACTTTAACTAATATTCTAGGGCCTTTACACTTGTGCGGGGTGAGGTCCAATATGACTATAACTCAAAATAACACAAAAAGTTGCAAGTCGTAACTATGCAATAATTAAATCAAACTGTACACTATGTTCCAACAATTTTTGAGATAGACAAAAAACTCAATTTTACATAAAATAAAGTACCAAAATGATCCTTGTTAATTATAGAAATTTATACTAATTTTTTTGAAATTTATAAACCCTCATAAATATTTATTAAAAATCAACAAACATATATATACTGAAAATGAGTTTTGTTTTCCTATTTTTATAAAATAACAAATGCACTTATTAAATGCTGGAAAAATTATAACAAATTGTCTAAATTAACATAGTATTTAAATACAATTCTTTCCAGATTTTACAGCACATAAAATATATATAAACATTCAAAAATAGCAAGCAATAGTTTCTGAAAAATAATTAATTAATTATTTACTATTTGGTCCATGTATTCAAAATTGAACCGAAGTCCAGATACAGGACCCAGAGCCATGAATCAAATCTAATATGACTTGTACAGACTCTGAATGTATTAGACACAATTGGGCCCAAAAACCCATGCTAGGTTTGGACATCAATTGGTCATAACAATTAAAATACAGGAATTTAAATAATATTTATTTTTAGAGTGGTAAAATTATACAAGTCATAAATTTATATAACAAAATAATCTTGTAAAATTTTACATAATAGCATTTTATTCAAGGTAGAATTGAAATACATATATAAATATACAACAACAAAATATATATATATATATATATATATATATATATATATATATATATATATATATATATATATATATACTAGTCATAACCCGTGCCCATAGGGCATGGTTCATTTAAGGTATTCCCCCTCAAAATCTTGGACCCCCAATTTTAAACGAACAATAATAATTGTGAGGCCTCCATCAAAATATTAAATCCCAACCACTGCTGGATGTGAATTTTCTTTGGATTCCCCATAAAACAACCATTATGAGGCCCCCATCAAAATATTAAATCCCAACCATCAAAATATTAAATCCCCATCTTTGGATTCCCCATAAAACCCTACTCCTAATAATGCTCTTCCCCATAAAACCCCACAACCGTTGATTCACCAAGATTAAATCCCAACCACTCTTTATCTTGGCACAGTCAGCCCTAGGATTCAAAAACCTTTGTGTTTTGTATAATATATATATATATATATATATATATATATATATATATATATATATATATTATATATATATATATATATATATATATATATATATATATATATATATACAAATATTGTATACATATATATAATATAATATATATACAAAAAAAAACATAAACACATATACATATATACATATATATATATATAAATACATACATATATATATATATATATATATATATATATATATATATATATATATATATATATATATATATATATATATATATATATATATATTTACTTATATAATAAAATACTAAATATAAAATATATATATATACATATACAAATACTGTATATATACATATATAACAGTATATATATAATAATAATATATATACATAAATACATATATATATATAATAAAAAAAAAATATATATATATATATATAAATACATATATACATATATAATAAAATAAAACAAAAACAAAACAAAAAGAAAAACAAAACAAAGAAGGGGACTCGAACTCGGCCCAGAGGGGTCGGGTTTTGGGCGCGGTCGGGCTGACCACGGGGTCAGCCCAAGCCTTTGTTAGAGATTGGGTTAGGGTTAGTGTTATTTAGGTTTTTAGGTTAATGGGTTTAAACCCGATAGCACGAATCTAAACCAGCTAACCCTTAGTCTCTGTGTCCTAACAGTTAAGGACACACGAGTCTCGTGTCCGCGTTATGCATGACACGCATGACACTGCAAACGCGTGTCCAATCCTATGGTTAGGCTCCTCGTGTCCAGACGAACGTCGTACGTGAGTTTGGGACACGCACGACACAAACTCGGGGTTGATACCTTCGTATCCGACGAACTAGGGGTCGTGGAGGGGGCTGGACGGCGGCTGGGGCGTCGTGGACGTGGCGCTCGGGCGACGCTGCACTCGTCTCGACGAGGCGCGTCTAGTGGTGGTAGTTGTGGGTGGTGTAGATGGCTGGGGAGGTGGCGTTGGGGTAGTCGCCGGAGTTAGGGTTTAGGTTTCGTCGGGGAAGGAGTGGTAGTGGTCGATGGTGAACTAGGGCTAGGGTTTGGACTGGGGGGTTATTTATAGGAGAAAGGAGGTCGGTTTGGGGCTGTGGCTGGCCGGGAAAGGCGGGGGATAGGTCGGTGGTCGTCGTAGCAGCTGGCCGGTCGTCGGGAGTGGGTGACGGAGGTTTTTGCAGTTAGGTCCCTAGAATTTAGGAAATAACAGTTCAGTCCAAAACCTAACAGTTTGCAAATAATAATTGCAAACTGTATTTAAAACAATTGATATATTGTAAACCGATATAAAAACAATTTTAAATATTACAAAGTGATATTAGAACATTTCAAATAATTACAAAAAGGATATATTTGACTTAAAAACTATTTAAAAATTATCTAAAAATTCTAGAAAAATTCCTAAAAATTATATTAAATTATTTTAAAGCTAAATAGGTCACTAGAAACTATTTAAACCAAATTTGAAAAACAGGGGCTGACAGATGGTTTGGACGAAGAAAAACCTACGTACATATCTAAGTTACTCTGTACAGATAGACACTAATATTCATATGCAGGACTAGCGATTCTCTTCCATAGACTACGTAGTCTATGGGATCCTACCTGAAGACCCGAAGGAAGCCACTTCGATCAAGAGGCATTTACTCCGGTTCTTCTATGACATCCACCAAAATGCTATATCGTCGTTCATATTCGATGTCTATAGGAGGCTGAAGCAAAAGAAGCACTTCGGAAGGCACATGATGGTACTTGCGGAGCCCACCAGCCTGGTCCTAAGTTATAGGACTGAATGTGACGCATGGGCTATTACTTGCCTACCATGATGGCAGATGCCGTAGAATATGCTAAGAAGTGCCGAGTATGTTAGTTGCATGCTGACTTCATCCACCAACCTTTTGAGTTCTTACATCCCACTACGGTAGCCTGGCCATTTGAAGCATGGGGAATGGACATCATCGGGACAATCAGTCCTCCATCCTCCAAAGGACACTGGTTCATCCTCTCTATTACCGATTACTTTTCCAAGTGGACGAAGGCAGTGCCACTGACTGAGATAAAAGCCTCGAACGTGATCAGCTTTGTTAAGTATCACGTCATCTACCGCTTTGGAGTTCCCCAAAGGATTATCCATGACAATGACCTTCAGTTTCTGAGCAACAGATTCTACCAATTCTACGATAAGATCGGATACATAATGTAGCATCGACTGCTTATAACCCTACAGAAAATGGGTCGGGCGAAGCGTTCAATAAAACGATTGTCAAGCTGCTCAAGATAGTCTTATCTTCCAATAAACGCGACTGGAATGATAAACTTGGTGAATGTCTACGGGCTTACCGTATAACTATTCGGACACCTACGAAAAACACACTATTATCTCTCGTCTACGGAAGCGAGACAGTGTTTCTTTAGGAGATCCAAATGTTTTCTTTACGGGTAACCGTCACTAACTAGATGACCGAGATAGACAATCAACGCCGTCGGCTACAAGAGTTAGAAGCATTGGATGAGAGGCTTCTACTAGCTCAGCAACGAATCGAGCTCTATCAAGCTTGAATTTTTGGTTCTTTCAATAGAAAGGTCTGGGGAAGAACATTCCAAGTGGGTGACCTCGTCTTATCAGTTTGGAAACCGATGGTGATGACCCACAAGACATCGAAAAAGTTTGAGACAAAGTAGAAAGGACCATTCATCATAGAGACGGTCTACTCCAACGGTGCCTACTGCTGGCCAAACCCAACGGATATTTGCTACTGATGCCCATCAATGGCAAGTTCCTGAAGAAGTACTATGTCTGAGGTCTAAATCAATATATGTTTCCACATCTCCCGTGATGTTCATGAATTCTTTTAAAGAGTTCATCCCTTCCTTATTAGCTCAGTAGAAAATATTTCACGTCTATATTAGCTCTGAATTGTTTCTTTATACCCCAATGAAGTTCATGCCTACCATGTCCATATTGCCTCAGCGTAGTCATTTCTCTCATGACAAATCTTGTGTTGTCATTATCATCTATAGAACAATTCATGTCCATACAACCTCCGAATCGTTCTGTGCATCCGTAGAATCTATTCTTACCATGTCTACATAACCTCTGAATAAGAAATATTCTACCACAAAATTTACGTGTCACGAACCGCACCCGCTTTTCGGATACGAGACGTGTCCAAGCCAGCCTACGCCGCAGAGTCGACGGTAGAACGCTGTCACAGCCAAGATGCTCAAAATCACAAAATATAACATTTATTGCTCATTCACATTATTAAATCAAATCTACAAATTATTACAAGATTTACATTTAAAGAAAAGTACAAAGTTCTTACAAGTAATGAAAATGATATCACATCTATCTAATTTCTAGGTTTTGGTCTGCAAGTACACTCATATCTTCCAATGCTAAGTGAAACCACAGCTAACCTGAAAAATGTTGGTTTCTAGTCAGGAATGGAACAAGCACACAAACCGATGGCTATGCGAAAACACAATAGAATTCACGAGACATGAAAATAACATATGTGAGATAAAAACTAGAAAGTAACTGATGTCATGGCAAGCGGTGAAGAAAACAAGGAAACAAATAAAAGGCAACTATCTATGTGTTTTGAAATATCAGTTTCGATATGTGAACGACTAGGGGGTAAATCCGGCACCCTGCACGTGTCGTGTGCAGCTGCTATTCGTGTGCAGCTGCTATTCTCCACGAAAGACATGAGGGATGGGCAAGGGGTAGTTCACATGTCTACTAAGATATTTCTTCTTCCGACTAGTACTCAAGGACTCGAACAAGTCACGAAACACGAAAACATGATAATCACAAAATATAGTAAGTAGAAATCCATGATACTAATTTTCGTGTGACGAGCGTGTCAACAAGCAGCAAGACATACATATAAACATAAAATATATAAACTACTATGAATCGAAAAGCAATCAGAAAGTGCACATGCCTGATTAGCTGGTGAAACTGATAGTACAACCACTCAGATGAGCCACTAAAGTCAATACATGCAAAAGTCTCTGGATGTTGAAATAAACATTACCAACATTTTCAGAATAGTCAAATTAGCTAGAATTGCCAGTCCTTAAGTCCAATTTTGGATACAGGGGCAAAACGGTAATTTTGAGTCAAAATGGTATCCGTCATTGGATCCACTTTGCACCGAAAAGCGTGCCAAAGTCTATGGTCTCTAAAGTCATCAAACTATATGTCTACGGGTCCATTTTTTTGATATAAACCCAACCGTGTGTCCAAAATTGGATTCCGACGGGCCGGGCACAAAATTGTCCATTGAGTCGGATCGTGGGGCCCACAAAACAGCGACTCGATCAACTGTCTCAGAATTGGACCAAACTTGGCATATGGGATCAGAAAAATAATACGGTCCTGTTGGCGTAAGTTTCGTCTCGATTTGACGAACGTGCACAAAGTAATTAGGAAATTTACAAAGAGGCTGATACGGTGAATTTTGACGAATACGCATCAAATTCGTCGCGCACACGCAGCCAATTTGAATTCCGTCAAAGCCCACACATTCGCGAAGCCATTACGCACCATTTGATGCTTTTGATTCACGACCATGTCGCCCAGTTTGGCGGGACGTACATGGTATCGGAGTTTTTTCTAAAATTTTATATTTTCGAAAACTGTTTTTCATGATTTTGGAATACGATTTTCTCGTTGTACAGTCAACGAATTTTATTTCTGTAAAATGGGTTTTAAAGCCCTATACGTTGTCTATAACTTTCATTAATTAGTTTTGTAAAATTCTAAACATCCTAACATGAATCGTCTCGCTAAGTCGGGGGTTTGAGTCTGCGTTGTGCTCTGTTTTAGAGCAGTTTCTCGCCGTTCTTTTGATCGAATTTCTGGGAATTCTAGCATACGGTGATTAAATCTATTTGAAAGAAAATAACGTATAGGTTATGGACATACCTAAAAAGATGAATCGTAAAACGAACGGTTGCACGCGACGGAATGTTACTGTGAAGTCGGCCTACGCGGCCTGCTGCTGCTGTGCGTGGCGCGCGCACGTGGTCGGCCTCCGGCCAGCGGCGGCTGCCCCCGGCGGCGCGCAGGGCCAGGGTGGCCGCCCAAGGAGTCGTGGGGCGGGGTTAGGGTGTATTCCTTTTCTACTCTCGCTATATATGTGCGATTTTAGGAAAGGAAATCAGGTTTGGGGTTGCTCGGCCTGGGAGGCTCGGGCTGAGCCCCACTTGGACTCGGCTGGGCTGGTTTTCCTTTTTTTCTTCGCTTTTTCTTTTAATAAATACTTTTTCTATATGTTATATGCCTATATACATGATCATATATACTTGTGTATAAATCCATATACTACCGTATATGGACCGATATATATATATATATATATATATATATATATATATATATATATATATATATATATATATATACTTCAGCTTGCTAATATATATCCAAAATTTAACTCTATGTCATATCACTACATGTGTTCCAATCACGTTCTTATACATCTTATTCATTCCTGACTAAAATATTATAATTTGGTACACTCCGTCTTATCTTAATACTCTAGTATCAAGCCTCAGTAACCCAATATCATATTTAAAATCCAACATCACATTTCAATACTCCAATTTGTCATGATCCGTGAAATTTTCATCATTTCTTGTTTATCTATTTTACTTATATGTGATCACTCTGTAATTTATTTAGACATCTATTTTCACCAACATGTATATATCTTGATTCCAAATCCTGATTTACCTATTTGATCACAAATTCTCAATAAAATTTAATTATCCTGTTTAAGCTCGAATCCTTCATCTTGATTTTACTGTATCATTTTGACAAAACTTTTATCTGTTAATAATATATCTTATTACATCTCCTAACCTTGTATTATTTACAATCCTTCCATCTCTGGTTTCTGATTTAATTTTTTTTGCATCCTTCAATTCATACAATTTCCATCCTTAATTAGTTACACCTTAAGTCCAAAATTTCTTGTTTCGGTTGTCCTTTATATATCTTTTGATTCATCATGCATCTTCCTAAAGTGCATCTCCATGCTTATAATTTAACAACCTCTAATCTACAATGTCAATTTGCTTGGTATTCACATCATTAATTATCTCTTCCTTGATTCAAATTCAAATCACGAGTGTTCATATTTATCTCATTTTTATCCTATAAACCCCTGCTATAAATCGTTCCAGATTTAAATCATCAGGCACGATCGGATTCTAGGCATGATTACTAGGTGCAATGATAAAATATAGGCACAATCAGAATTATCTAGATATGATCTGAGATAGAGTTGAAATATTATTGTGATCAAAATCATTTTAGGCACGAAAAAAATTTAGGTACGATTAAAATATGATCATAAAATAGGAAAAAAATCAAATGAGATCTCGTGAAACAGAAAAGAAAAGAAAGAAATAAACGTCAACAGTTTATTGAGAAGGCAGAAAGTAATGGAATCTTTTGAGATGAGGGACTAAAAATTCCAAATCAAATTGGAATGGGTTTTAGGGTTTATGACTCAGGAAAAATCAACACGTTGTATGATAGTAGGATAGTGAAGGTGATTAGAATAACATAGCTATGATAGGAATGTAATTGAATAAGATATTTTCATTGAGGACTGAGTGATGATTAAAGGGAAAAGAAAGAATATCGTATCACTATTTCAAAGGTTAGCAGATATGATATGCATGAAAAAAAGACTTACAAGATAACCATCTTAGTAATACCCATGCAAAAACCAATCTCTAACTCACTATATTAGCTGAACTCCCAGTATCTATAGAAAAACTAATGCAGCTGCCAAGGTATTAAAACTAATTCTATTTGGAATCATAAATCATCTAACTTAAATTTTCATCCGTCGTCGTATGTAACTCGTATGCCAAATGTATTTTAATTTCAAGTATTTCTCTCGATCAAATCATTTTACGGATATCAATTTCCATTTGTCAGCCATTCTTCCAAAACTGACTACATCAAACTCACAATCTTCACTTATCATAGTAAATCCTTAGAAATTTCTTTAAAGTTGATCCATAACCTGTATTTGAGAATTTTAAATTCTTGAAATCAATTGAAAAAAATTATAATCACTAATCATATTTTAATATTTAACCATGCATCTATCAATCGTTCTCATCCAAACACATTAGCAAAAATATCACAAAATCCCAATCATTCTTACCATAACCAATATGAGCCTCCAATGTTTGGTAGAAATTGTAAACTCAATTGCTCCTTTCCAAAGTTGCATGCCAATAGTCTTATCTCAATTCCTCAATGCTTATTTCTTCTCTAGATCCTATCATTCCATTGCTTGTGTTATTCCTTCCATGATTATATCCGTCCCTTCTCTAATCATAAAAGTTGATCCCTGTCAAGTGTTCTTTTACTTGATCATCATATTCTCATGTTTATATATTATCCAATTTCACTTCCTCCATGGAAGAACCTTACCAAATCCTAGACTTTCCTCGCCAACTCTACCTACATCTTCCTCTATCTTCCATAACTCTTCCTTTAATCATAAAATTCAAAATCGTCAAATACCTAAGGCTTCATCCAAAAGAATACCAAACTCCATTCTTCCAAAACTTAACTTCCATATATTTGACAAATCCTATCTCAGTAATCTTATATAATTTCTTTCTAAAGTTGAAATCCTCAAAATTTTCTAAAATTGTAGCATAAGGAAAATATAATCTCATGAAAGATATCTACCAGAATTAAGAGTGTAACTAGGAGTTTATATCATCAAGATAATTACAACAAGATCCTCATTTCATAAATCCTTTTAACTTCTCTATGGTGATTGGTCAACCAGATATTTTACTACTATATAATACTCCTTTAGCCATCCTCTGAATGTTTAGGTACAAAAATAAGCAAGGTAACCTACGAAACTATAAGCAAGCAAAACTAGATATTATAAATAGATAATTTCGACCCTATGTTGTGACATGGTGAAAACAGCCTAAGTGTTCTAGTTGTTTACAGAGTCTATTTTCCTAAAGTTATACTTAGACCTAAGTCAGGTTACAGAAATGCATGCTGGTCTAGACTAAGTTTACTAGACCAATTTGCAGAACTGGACTTGCATGGGCCACCACTGAAAACATGTCACGACCCGATCCCAATATACTGGGTCCAATCGGATCATGCCCAACTTGCATCGTTGTGAGACAGCGGCAGTAAGCTGTATCAAGCAGTAAGAACACTAGCATATAATTCTAAATGCGAGAATAAAATGACTTTTATTGAATATAAAATTTAAAGCTAAGAGTCTAGATGAATCAACACATAAAAGCAAATAAACATTCTGGTTACTACATTGGTTCTTATTACAACTGGGAAAGAAAATAAACTAAACCACGACACAGCTAGTAGTTTGGGGATCCCTGGTCAGGTTCAGCTATATCTTCAGGACTAGGATCGAGTCCGTAGAAGGAAATAAAAACAAGATCTTCGTCCTTGCAGTCACCTAAAAATGTTGGTCTCTAGTCAGGAGGGGAGCAAGAACATATATCCACATCTAACATTCTAAATAATAATAAATTGTAATGCCCGTATTTCGGAATACGTATTTTGGTTAGGCTTATATGTATTTCGGACCTGTATTTTATTTTTTCGGATTCTGGCCTGTAATTGTGTTTTGGTTTAACTTGCGGATTCTGGTTTACTCGTAAAATGGGTTTTGGACCTGGCGTGGTTTTATTTTATGGAGAAGGAATTGGTTTGGTTTGGGTTGGTTTGTATTGGACTACCTTAGCTAACCTCCACCCTCAACACAACACACCCTCCCTCATTAAAACCCCATCTAACTTTCTCTCTCCTCATAACTTCCATTAATTTTCTTCATCTTCTTCTTCCTTCCTCCACCAACACCATAGGCAAGTGCACCTTGCCACCAAATAAGCACCCCATTTTATTTGTCCATTAGCTAGATTAGGCCATGGTAAACAACATTAGAACTTGGCATTTCGTGATTTGGAGCTTCTATTTTTCTAGATCTAAGTTTTAACCATTTTCAGATTTTCTTGGTTTTGATCTATTAAACTTATATTTTTTTCCCTTGTTTTGAGGTTTCCATGTGGAAAAGAATTCAATTTTACACAAGTTAGAACTTTGAAAATCCAAATTTGGTTTTGTTTTGGCTAAGTTATAAAGATTGGAAATTTGGAGTTCTTGGGGTTTTTCCTCGGCCTGATGGAGAAGATGACCCTCGGCCAGCGCTCTTTAGCGCAAGACCATGCGCAGTTCATCTCATGCGCAGTTCATCTCCTGCGCACTTTATCTCATGCGCAGTTCATCTCCTGCGCAGTTCATTTCCTGCGCAGTTCATCTCATGTGCAGTTCATCTCCTGCGCTGTTCATCTCATGCGTAGTTCATCTCATGCGTAGTTCATCTCCTGTGCAGTTCATCTCCTGCACAGTTCATCTCCTACGCAGTTCATTTCCTGCGCAGTTCAACTCCTGCGCAGTTCAACTCCTGCGCAGCTCATCTCCTGCGCAGCTCGACCCTAGTGCAGCTCGACCCTAGCAATCTAACCCCAGCGCAACCTATTTGCCATGATGGTTTGGATTTTATTCCTTAGACTTGGCTTCTCTTTTGTGGATTGGAGTTTTTGAGATCTTATTCCACACAACACGACTGTCTCGACCTAACACGACCTGGCACGATTTTGGTATTTTGCTTATGACTAGTATGGTTTTTTTTGTGATTTCTGTGAAGTATGATTCTAGTACTTTCTGATCTTCTTGATAGTGACCCGATGGGGTGCGCCCTTAATTTTAACCTATAATTCATGATTAATCTTGATACTGGATAACTTGATAGTGGCCCGTGGCGGCGCACTCCTGACTTGTAACTTGTAAACTTGTAACTCAACTTAACTTCATGCTGTTGCGATGGCTAACTTGACTCATATAACCAACTCTGACTCCGTGGGTGTTCATTCTTGCTGCTTTGTGCAATCCACTTGTCTTGTCTTGTTTTGCATCATGTCTAGGATGTGACTCCCTGGTTACCACGGTCAAGGATTCACACTGAATATGGATTAGGCTAATGACTAGATCAAACTATAGTTTATGGAGAATTTCCAGTCACAGGCGATCTCGTTATCTGGGCGCTTTAAACAGACTTGTAGCCTGCCGACGAGTAGGGCACATTTCCAGCACACTGCCATGTGTTGTACCCTCTAAGTCACCTAAGGGTATATCGTCTCCTGGGCGATGTACCCAACCATACTCTCAACCCGCAGAAGGATAACTAGATAGTCTGTAGGGCTTGGGACTGGGAATTTTTTATTTGCATCTTGATAGTAATTAGGCTTGTGATAACCCTAGTTAGTTAAGTAGTAAGACGTAGTAATTGCTTGGCCGTTTGTGAATGGATGGTGTCCAGCCCTGTCTAAGTCTCGTCTAGTCCCTGTACCTGGTACCCCTGAACATGATTGTTTTACTTATCTTAACAATAAATGGGTAGAGACAAAGTGCTATTCAGGCGAAGGGTTACGACCCCGGTCCTTGTTTGGTTTAAGGGTTGTAACCTGGCTCCCGGAATGGTTCCACGTCCCTAGTCGTTTATTGTCCTATGGTTCTCTTTATTACTTGTACTTTTCTTTTATTTCTTATGATCTGATATGCTGGCTTTTATTCTTATTTCGTGGCCTCCTTTGTGGCACTTGCTCTTTCTGGGGTTTGACCCAGCTGGTTTTGTGTGGCCAAATTTTGGAGCAGCTCCCGAAGATCTACCGAACCTCCAGCCCGATGGTGGCGACTAGAAGGAACCCGGGCTACGAGTGAGTTTTCTATTTTGTTTCACTCACTACACTGTAAAATTATTCATTTGAGGCGTTTAGCCGACGAGCACCTGTTACCTCGATGCATATTTACTTACTGTCTGCCTACGGGCTGTAACATGATTAACAAATCCTAGGGTTGATCATGTATGACTGAACTCTTGCTAGTCTTGACATTTTGTACGACTAGCTTCATGATCATCCAATATGTAATATTTGGGACGCCTTTTATTGTATATTTGGAGGTCTAACATCTTGTAACTATATTACTTGCTTGAGATTGAGACAATAGGCTTGACCTTAAGAGACCGTTGTCTTATAGTTAAACCCTCATATATCTAGACAGCCGTGACCGTATAGCGAGGTGGATTCTATTTCAATATACGTAGCTGGCTATGTCCGCCCCCGCTCTCCAGTATTCTGGTTCTGGGGCATCACATGGTTTAAGTGGTGGCCCATACAGGTCTTGGCATTCAAGAATATGAGGGTTTATCAAATAGATGTCTCAATCAGTACTCGTCCTTGATCTCCGTTCATATCTTTTGAATCTCTGGATTCTTGCCCTGATCATGTGCTTGTATCGTTGATCTGTCCTGGTCCTTCCTTATTGTTTCTGCGGCATTGTACCTGACCCCGCCGATCAGCAAGGTGGAGCACTTTCTGTGGACCAGCAGCAGCCCAGAGATCAAGCCCAACATTCTGGAGTAGCCTCCAAAGTTGTACCTACTGGAGGAGAGCCTCCAGTTCGGCCCGTCCAGCCTGCCGAGCCTGATGATGGCATCTTGGTAGGTCTCATCAGGACCTTGATAGCTTCCCAGGATCGTTGAGGAGACGCCTTGCACCAGGCAGGGGCAGATGCCTTGACCATAGGCGATCATCCAGGGAACAGCGCGGCCAACAGCTTCAAGCGCTTGAATCCTTCATTCTTCGACGGCAGCAAAGATGCGATTGCCGCGGACGCTTGGCTTCAGGATACCGAGGTGGTTCTGGAAGCAGCTAGGACACCTGAGAATGAGAAGGTGGCGGTGGTATGCCTACAGTTGCTAGACTTGGCTCGCAGTTGGTGGGCGGCGCAGGCCATGGGATTAGTGGCACCGGTTACTTGGGCGGTGTTTAGAGAGAGATTCCAGACGAAGTATTTCGATGCTGTAGCTCGGTACGACCTGCAGACGAGGTTTACCAACTTGAAGCAAGGAGGCAGAACGGTCGATGGTTATGCATCTGAGTTTTCTAGACTCAGTAGGTTTACCCCCACCTTGGTGGCAACCGAGTTTGATAGGGCCCAGCGGTTCCAGCAGGGGCTGCATTTGGAGATCTTGTTGGCAGTTGAGCATTTCGAGCACCAGACGTTCGATGCAGTATTGAGGGCAGCTAGGAGGCACGAGTACACCTCCCAGAGGATCGTGGATAGGACCGGAGGTAGGAAGCGATCCCACAATCAGTTGTACCAATCATCAGCTCCAGCCCCGGCAGCTAGGGGTTTGACCGTTGGAACTCCGAGGCGGGCGGCCTCAGTGACGTCGGTTCAACATTCGACCCTGACGTACCCGCAGTAGCAGAAGCAGAAGCAGACTTCCGCGATGGGATATTCTCATTGCGGGAAGCCAGGGCACGTGGTGGCAGATTATCGCAGGGCACAGGGATTGTGCCTGGCTTGTGGAGCTGCAGATCACAAGATAGGAGCCTGCCCGAATAGGGGTAGTTCGTCCTCTTCCAACCTAACCAGTCCGTCGGTTAGGGGACCAGCACCTATGCAGCAGCAGCAGTACCCGAGGCCATTGTTGCCCCAGGCCCAGGCATTTCAGCAGCAGAACCAGCAGCAGTACGCCCAGACCCAAGTACAGAGCAGGCAGAGAGGTTTCCAGCAGAGAGGACCCGTAGACAGAGGACAAGGTCAGGCAATGATGATGGCTATGGAAGAAGAGGTTGCACCAGGTGAGGTAGTGGCAGGTACTATTCTCGTCAACTCCTCTCCAGCATCGGTATTATTTGATTCTGGTGCATCGCATTCATTCATGTCTGCACGATTCGCAACACGGATAGGATTGGAGCCAGAGTCATTATCAGTAAGGCTCAATATACTTACTGGTAATGGTCTTGTGGGAGTAGATCGAGTGTTTTCCTCGTGTAGGATCGTAGTTAGCGGTAGAGAGTTCCCCGCTAGATTTATAGAGTTCCCTATGGCAGACTATGATGTAGTCTTAGGCATGGATTGGTTGAGAAACCAGTATGCTAGGATAGACTGCCACATTGGCAGGGTTGTTTTTAGCATTCCAGGCGAGCCAGAGTTATCATTTTCTAGAGACGCAGTGGAGCCATCTTCTCCAGTATTACGGATAGCAGTAGGAGCAGTACAGTTACCCAGGATAGTTGAAGAGTTTCCAGATGTCTTCCCAGAAGAACTTCCAGGGATGCCGCCAGAGCGGGAGATTGAGTTCACTATAGACTTGATCCCCGGGACGGCACCAGTATCAGAGCGAGTCTACAGGATGGCGCCTTCAGAGTTGGAGATTTTGTACAAGATGATTGAAGAACTGAGGACCAAGGGATTCATTCGTGCAAGTGGGTCGCCTTGGGGAGCCCCGATGCTTCTTGTGAAGAAGAAGGATGGTACGTCCAGGTTATATGTAGATTATCGTACCTTGAACTCGATAACAATCAAGAACAGATACCCTCTCCCGAGGATAGATGACTTGTTTGATCAACTCAAGGGGGCTTCAGTATTTTAAAAGATAGACTTGCGGTCAGGATACCACCAGATCAGAGTCAGAGAGCAGGACATTCCAAAGACAGCGTTTAGATCGAGGTATGTGCATCGGGAGTTCCTTGTTATGCCCTTTGGAGCGACCAATGCACCGACCGTATTCATGGACCTCATGAATCGTATTTTCATGCCTTACTTAGATCAGTTCATGATCGTGTTCCTAGATGATATCCTGGACTACAGCAAGAGCGAAGCAGAGCATGAGCAACATCTCAGAATCGTCCTTCTGACGCTTAGAGAGCACCAGTTGTACGCCAAGTTCAGTAAATGCGAGTTCTGGCTCGATCGTATTTCGTACTTGGGTCACATCATTACCCGAGGAGGAGTGAAAGTGGATCCCCAGAAGATTGTGGCTATCGAGACATGGCCAGTACCTAGCTCAGTGGCAGAGGTTCGCAGCTTCCTTGGATTAGCCGGCTACTACCGGCGATTTGTTTCAGATTTTGCGAGGATTTCAGCGCCGATGACCCAGTTAACCCACAAGGAAGTGCAGTTTGCTTGGACAGCAGAGTGTCAGGAATCGTTTGAGAAGTTAAAGCGAGGTTTGGTAACGGCTCCCATTCTTACACTTCCAGATGGGACCGAAGGATTCACAGTTTATTGCGACACTTCTGGCAGAGGATTGGGGTGTGTCTTGATGCAGCATGGGAAGGTAATAGCTTATGCATCACGTCAACTTCGTGATCATAAGAAGAATTACCCGACCCACGACTTGGAACTGGCAGCAGTAGTGTTTGCACTTAAGTTGTAGAGGCACTACTTGTACGGAGACAGAGTGGAGACATTTACTGATCACAAGAGCCTGAAGTATGTTTTCACCCAAAAGGACCTTAACATGCGACAGAGAAGATGGCTCGAGCTACTGGTGGACTACGATGTGGACTTGCAGTATCACCCAGGGAAGGCCAACGTTGTAGCAGATGCGTTAAGCCGGAGAGCTGGAGTCTATTTCCTGACAGCACAACCAGAATTATTGGCAGATCTTCAGAATATGGGAATTGAAGTGGTTCTTCCTACCAACGTGGCGTTGATGGCCAGTCTACAGGTTCAGTCCAGCATAGTTGAGAGGATCCGGAGAGCACAGTTAGCAGATTCCAAGCTTCAGTGACTCAGAATAGAGTTTGAGGGAGGAAGAAGGCCAGAGTTATGTATCCATGAAGATGGTACACTTCGACACGGCACTCGTCTTTGTGTACCCAGTGGAGATATCAGACAGGAGGTCATGGCAGAAGCTCACAGTTCACAGTATTCTATTCATCCCGGTGGCACGAAGATGTACCGTGATATTCGTCAGCATTTCTGGTGGAATGGCATGAAGAGGGAGATAGCCCGGTTTGTCTCTCGGTGATTGGTTTGCCAGCAGGTTAAAGCTGAACATCAGAGGCCTGCTGGACTTCTTCAGCCATTGTCGATTCCAGAATAGAAGTGGGAGCATGTGACCATGGATTTTGTGACTGGATTGCCTAGATCCCCAGCTGGTCGAGATCTATTTGGGTTATAGTTGACAGGCTCACGAAGGTGGCTCATTTTTTCCCATTCAGAGTTGGGCAGTCTACGGCTCAGCTAGTAGAGATGTACCTCAGGCAGATTGTCAGGCTTTACGGTATGCCCGTCAATATCACCTCGGACCGAGATTCAAGGTTTACGTCACACTTTTGGCGCAGCCTGCAAGAGAATTTGGGAACTCACCTTCAGTTTAGCTCAGCTTATCATCCGCATACAGATGGCCAGTCGGAACACACAATCCAGACTCTTGAAGATATATGAGGTCTTGTACCCTTGACTTCGGTGGTTCATAGGAGGATCACCTGCACCTGGTAGAATTCTCGTACAACAATAGTTTCCAGGCCAGTATTCTGATGGCCCCGTTCGCGACACTGTATGACAGGAAGTGCAGATCCCCGCTAGCATGGGACGACATCGAAGAGAGGCAGGTGCTCAGTCCAAAAATGATTGCCCAGACAGTTGAAGTGGTCAGAGGGATCAGAGATCGTCTTCGAGTGGCCCAAGATCGCCAGCGACATTGGACCGATGCCCATCGGTGTCCCTTAGAGTTTGCTATCGACGACCATGTATTTCTTAAGATCTCGCCGCGGTCCTAGTTATATAGGGCCGTTCGATATCCTGGAGCGAGTAGGAGATGCATCATATCGTCTCGCTCTTTCGTCGTCGCTGAGTGAGGTGCATGATGTATTCCATGTGTCCCAATTACGATGGTACATCTCGGACCTGAGCCATATCCTGGACCATTCGAAATTGGTTGTTGGTACCAACCTTTCGTATGAGGAGAGGCCCGTGTCTATATTGGACCGGAGAGAAAAGATACTCAAGAATAAGACTATTAGCTTAGTTCGTGTTGCTTGGGGTCATCACTCTCTAGGTGAGTCAACGTGGGAGCGTGAGGACGACATCCGATCACGATATCCCGACTTGTTTGACTCATAAGGTATAATGTCTTCCTTATGCCTTATGCTTTCCATCCCTTGCTTGCATGTATGATTGTTTGATTGTTTGCTTAGTGTAGCTAAATTGTGGATAGTATAGCTGGCTCTTACATCTCTAAGCATCTTGATTTAAATTTCGAAGACGGAATTCTTTTAAGGTGGGTAGAGTTGTAATGTCCGTATTTTGGAATACGTATTTTGGTTAGGCTTATATGTATTTCGGACCTGTATTTTATTTTCTCGGATTCTGGCCTGTAATTGTGTTTTGGTTTAACTTGCGGATTCTGGTTTACTCGTAAAATAGGTTTTGGACCTGGCGTGGTTTTATTTTATGGAGAAGGAATTGGTTTGGTTTGGATTGGTTTGCATTGGACTACCTTAGCTAATCTCCACCCTCAACACAACACACCCTCCCTCATTAAAACCCCACCTAATTTTCTCTCTCCTCATAACTTCCATTAATTTTCTTTACCTTCTTCTTCCTTCCTCCACCAACACCATAGGCAAGTGCACCTTGCCACCAAATAAGTACCCCATTTTATTTGTCCATTAGCTAGATTAGGCCATGGTGAACAACATTAGAACTTGGCATTTTGTGATTTGGAGCTTCCAGTTTTCTAGATCTAAGTTTTAACCATTTTCGGATTTTCTTGGTTTTGATCTATTAAACTTAGATTTTTTTTTTTCTTGTTTTGAGGTTTCCATGTGGAAGGGAATTCAATTTTACACAAGTTAGAACTTTGAAAATCCAAATTTGGTTTTGTTTTGGCTAAGTTATGAAGATTGGAAATTTGGAGTTCTTGGGGTTTTCCCTCGGCCTAATGAAGAAGATGACCCTCGGCCAGCGCTCTTTAGCGCAAGGCCATACGCAGTTCATCTCATGCGCAGTTCATCTCCTGCGCAGTTCATCTCATGCGCAGTTCAACTCCTGCGCAGCTCATCTCCTGCGCAGCTCGACCCTAGCGCAGCTCGACCCTAGCGCAATCTAACCCCAGCGTAACCTATTTGCCATGATGGTTTGGATTTTATTCCTTAGACTTGGCTTCTCTTTTGTGGGTTGGAGTTTTTGAGATCTTGTTCCATACAACACGACTGTCTCGACCCAATACGACCTGGCACGGTTTTGGTGTTTTGCTTATGACTAGTATGGTTTTTTTGTGATTTCTATGAAGTATGATTCTAGTACTTTCTGATCTTCTTGATAGTGACCCGATGGGGTGCGCCCTTAACTTTTAACCTGTAATTCATGATTAATCTTGATACTGGATAACTTGATAGTGGCCTGTGGCGGCGCACTCCTGACTTGTAACTTGTAAACTTGTAACTCGTCTTAACTTGATGCTGTTGCGATGGCTAACTTGACTCATATAACCAACTCTAACTCCGTGGGTGTTCATTCTTGCTGTTTTGTGCAATCCAGTTGTCTTGTCTTGTCTTACATCATATCTAGGATGTGACTCCCTGGTTACCACGGTCAGGGATTCACACTGAATATGGATTAGGCTAATGACTAGATCAAACTATAGTTCATGGAGAATTTTCAGTCACAGGCGATCTCATTATCTGGGCGCTTTAAACAGACTTGTAGCCTGCCGACGAGTAGGGCATATTTCCAGCACACTGTCATGTGTTGCACCTTCTAAGTCACCTAAGGGTATATCGTCTCCTGGGTGATGTACCTAACCATACTTTCAACCCGCGGAAGGATAACTAGATAGTCTGCAGGGCTTGGGACTGGAAATTTCTCATTTGCATCTTGTTAGTAATTAGGCTTGTGATAACCCTAGTTAGTTAAGTAGTAAGCCATAGTAATTGCTTGGCCGTTTATGAATGGATGGTGTCCAGCCCTGTCTAAGTCTCGTCTAGTCCCTGTACCTGGTACCCCTGAACATTATTGTTTTACTTATCTTAACAATAGGTAGAGACAAAGTGCTATTCAGGCGAAGGGTTACGACCCCGGTCCTTGTTTGGTTTAAGGGTTGTAACCTGGCTCCCGGAATGGTTCCACGTCCCTAGTCGTTTATTGTCCTGTGGTTCTCTTTATTACTTGTACTTTTCTTTTATTCCTTATGATCTGATATGCTGGCTTTTATTCTTATTTCGTGGCCTCCTTTGTGGCACTTGCTCTTTCTGGGGTTTGACCCAGCTGGTTTTGTGTGGCCAGATTTCAGAGCAGCTCCCGAAGATCTACCGAACCTCCAGCCCGATGGTGCCGACTAGAAGGAACCCGGGCTACGAGTGGGTTTTTCATTTTGTTTCGCTCACTATATTGTAAAATTATTCTTTTGAGGCGTTTAGCCGACGAGCACCTGTTAGCTCGATGCTTATTTACTTACTGTCTGCCTACGGGCTGTAACATGATTAACAAATCCTAGGGTTGATCATGTATGACTGAACTCTTGCTAGTCTTAACATTTTGTACGACTAGCTTCATGATCATCCAATATGTAATATTTGGGACGCCTTTTATTGTATATTTGGAGGTCTAACATCTTGTAACTATATTACTTGCTTGAGATTGAGACAATAGGCTTGACCTTAAGAGACCGTTGGCTTATAGTTAAACCCTCATATATCTAGACAGCCGTGACCGTATAGCGAGGTGGATTCCATTTCAATATACGTAGCTGGCTATGTCCGTCCCCGCTCTCCAGTATTCTGGTTCTGGGGCGTCACATAAATGATGTAAGACAGTTTAAAAGTATTATATTTTTTCTAGATAATAATAAACAAGACAACATATAATGAATCTCAGTAGCTACAATGATGCAATCTGCAATAAGTCAATAGTAATTTTGAGCATATAGCGGATCTGTGAACGGCTGGTAGATTCAATATGTATACTAATATTTTGGCCAAATGATAGTATACGGTACGACTCAATCCCCTTGTGCAATAGGGGTTAGCGCGAGAGAGGCAATTTCAATAACAATGGCTTTGGTCACAGATGCTTTACTACTCCCTCAATCCCCAAGTCAATGAGTCAATCAAGCAATCAATATGAGGTCCGAGAGGGATCCCATGTGAATCAATGTCGATACAATATACATAGTCCTACTGATGTAGTACATTTAATCATTAAATAAAACATTGACATAAATGGTATGAAACTTGCCTTGAGTTTTTCCGGTGCTGAGGGTGACGACAGGAAGGTGTTCGGGCTAAAGTCCGGGACTTAAGATCTACATTGATTCAATACTCTGCCTTAGAAACCAATTCGAAGGTTTAACTAATTATGCCAATTTTTACAATAACATCGTTGAATTATCAAACATTTTTAGAGAAATATCTATAATTATTTACTACTTAAAAATGATTTTTTTTTCTAATAAAACAGTTATTTTTAAATAAATAAATACGAATAACTTAGTTTTTTTAGAAGATAATAAACGATTTTTCGTACTAATATTTTTGTTTACGTAAACTAACAAAATACTTGATAAATATATCCAATTTGTAAGAAACCATTTTAAGAGTAAATTTTACGAAAATCCTTTATTTAATAAAACTTAAGGTTTTAGAAACGTATTTAAACTTTTATTAAAATATCATCTAATTAAAATAACTTAACGATTTTTTTATTTCGAAAATATTTATGTTAATAGTTAGTGAGAAAATCCTTTAATTAATTAGTTAAAGAGTTTACGGAAAATAACTAACTTTTACTATCAAATTTTTTTTTAATAAAATCATTTTTAAAAAATACTAATATTTTTTTCCTAAAACTAAAGAGTTAAGCCTAACAGTTATAATTCCTATATTAGGAATAAGTTGATATAAACTATTTTTGAAACTAATTGTATATTATGAGTATCATTTTTCTTATGATATTCATAATTAATGATTAGCAACCATTAACAAATAATTCATAAATTACTAATACTTATAAAATTATGGCATAATCATATTAATGGGTAAATTAATCCATAATCTTATTAAGTTATTAGAATGAAGTTTTTTTTTTCGAAACCCCTAGGGTTTCGCTCTCTCTGGGCGATCTCTCAAACCCCTAGGGTTTCAATCCCTCCCTCCTTCTTCTCCCCTAGACCGCCGCCCCCTCTCCTTTCCCCACGCTCCCATCCTGGGTTTTCTCCATGGCCACCTACAAGGAGGTTGTCGATAAGATGGCCTCCCTGTTCTCCTCCCAAAGATCAACCACGGCAATTTTTATGACGGCAAGGGAGAGCGAGTTAGCCGAGCACTGGGCCTCCACCCTCGCCATTAAACATTTCTCCTCACGAAGCTTATCATGCTCGTCCCTCTCCTCTTTCCTTCCGAAAATTTGGAAGATAAGTACTCCGATCCAGGTCTCTGACCTATATCCGGAGTCGGGTTCGTTTCTTGTCAGACTTGACTCGCCGTCGTCGGCGGAACGAATCATATTGGATGCACCCTGGAGCATCAACGAGGATCTGCTAGCACTGGAGCGATGTGATCCGGGAAAACTGCCAGAAGAATACCAATTCCAGTTTGCCGATTTTTTCGTCCAACTCCATCGTGTTCCACCGAAATTTTTGAATCGTAAGGCCATTTTCAGGCTAGCAGAGGCCATTGCCCGGCTTTGTTCTCCGGAGGAGGAATCTAAGTGGAAGACATTTGCCCGCATAAAAGTCCTCATCGACATCACCAAACCACTTAAGAAAAGCATCTCCACCCTTATAGACGGAGTCTCGCTGGGAGAGATCACCCTCAAGTATGAGCGCCTTCCTCGCTTTTGTTCTTTCTATGTGAAGGTGGGACATTCCTTCTCCGCCTGCAAGGAGAAGGACTCTCTGAAAGCCATGATTGGCGAAGACTGGACTAAGGAAGAAGTGGCGAGGATCACTGACCTTCTCCAGCCTCGTATCAAAGAAGAAGACATTAGAGCATTTCTTCCCCACTCGCCTTCCCGCAGGAACTCAACTGCGAGTTCACACCGAGACAACTCCGCCCATACTGCACACCTCTGACGGCTGAGGTGTCGTCGGCCCCCCTTCCCGGATCCACTTCATCCCCTACTCCTCAGAATCCCGAAGGGTCACGGCCACGTGGCAACACTCCTAACCCACCAAATTAACTCCAGCTTTCGAAGTATCAACCCCCTCACATGCGGGGGATTCCACGTGTCATGCCAGTTATTCCCCCGTATCCCCGCCTTATAATATCAAACCTCAACAACTGTGATCCTATCTCTCATATATCCCTCGTCAAAGATTCACCCCCCCCTCACCGGGTGGGGACCACCCGGATATCATGGACACAGATTATAAGGAATCCTCGCCCAGCAATCAAGTCTTGCCAGCAAGCCTCCAAGCACAGCGATCCCCAGGCAATCAAAACATGAGAGGGACATCTGGTGGTCCCATTCTCTTAAACTTCTCTTCAACAGTATCCTCATCTATATCCGTGATTGAATACCCATTGGCCATGGCTCATAGTGATGCTTCTCAGGGTCCTAGTCCCCCCTCCATTTATCACGAGCCTCCACTACCCCACCACATTCCTCCTATGAACTTTGGCAACGAACCCGTTGTAGAATTCCCCCCCTCTCCCCTTCCTCTCCGCCTTTGGTGAACAACAACATGCCTCATCCTCCATTTAAATCTTCCTGGAAGAGGAGAGCATGCATGGCTCATTACTCCTCTCTTCATCCCAGCCAACCCACTAATCAACCCTCCAAACGACGCGGATCCCCTCAGAAGAATCCTAGACCTCCCAAGAGAAGCTCACAATCCACCTCTCATTACTCCAATATGTCAAAGGTCGTGGCGGCTGACCTCCAACAGTCGCACGAGCCATGTTAGTTCTGTCCTGGAACTGTCGAGGGGCGAGGAATGCCTCGACAGTCCAGACTCTTCGCGCATTCCTCTCCGCCACCCGCCCCTCCATCTTCTTCATCTCCGAATCTATCTCTTCTCCACACTACACTTCCCTCGTCCTCCCCCACCTTGGATACCCCAATGTTTTCTCCGTCCGCACATCGGCCACTCCGACGGTCTGTGGATCGGATGGAATGACTCAATAGATGCTTCTGTCTCCTTCTCTTCAACCAACCTCATTCTCATTTCCATAAAACAAACTGAGACATCCCCCGCCTGGAACCTGCTATGTGTGTATAGTTGTCCCAGACAGAAAGAGAGGATTCAATTATGGGAAACCATAAAGACTCTCTCCTCCTCCTTCACTATGCCATGGTGTTGTATTGGTGATTTCAACTCGATACGCAAAGCCGACGAGAAAGTTGGAGGGAGAGGGTTCAACCCCCGTTCGGTGGCTACTTTCAACCAGATGATCGATAATTGTGGCCTTATTGATCTTGGCTGTACTGGCCCAGCGTACACATGGTCCAACGGGCGATGTCCCTCGCACCACATTCAATAGCGGCTTGACCGGGCGTTTGGAAACCCTGAATGGTGCGGTCTCTTCCCCCACTCCACTGTCTCCATACTTCTGTGCTACAATAGTGATCATGCCCCTATACTCCTCAACACCCACAACCGCCTACCCCGAAAGAAGCAACCTATGCGGTTTGAAGCACTGTGGATGTCGAAGCCTTCCTTCCCTGATGTTGTCTCTTCTACTTGGGAAGGGGCTAAGGCATGTTCTAAGAGCAACTTCCTTCATCATCTGACAGCAACTATACACCACCTACAAAGATGGAGTCGAGCCACCTTCGGGAACATTAATGCACGTATAGCCTCCCTCCAACAGCTCATTCTCTCGATCCAATCGAAGAGCATTACGGCCGCAACATTGCAAAAGGAGAAGGACACCATCACTAAACTCAATGATCTCCATCTTCTCAACGAAGCTTATTGGAAGCAAAGAGTCAAATGCAAATGGATTCAATATGGCGACAGGAACTCCAATTATTTCCATGTTCGTGCCACCAACAGGAGACGAAAAAACGAGATAAGTCTCTTCAATTGCCGAATGGAATCTGGACATCCAACCAAGGTATGATTGCTAGTTCTATTATCAACCATTTTACGGCTCTCTTTGGATCAGACGACTCCATACCTATGGACCCTTCCTTTGTCGTGTCCTCTAACCCACTCCCAGCTGAGGATAATGATGATTTGGGTCGGATACCCGATATTGATGAAGTGCATAGAACAATCAAAAGCATGGGGGCACTCAAGGCCCCGGGTCCTGACGGATTCCCAGTGGTGTTCCATCCGAAATGCTGGCACGTGGTTGGCGAAGACCTGACCAAGTTGGTTCAAAATTTCTTCTCAACAGGGCATCTACTCCCCTCCATCAACCACACATATCTTGCCCTCATTCCGAAGCAAGCATCTCCTTAGACTCCGGCGAACTTTAGGCCGATATCCCTCTACAATACTTCATACAAGGTTATTACCAAAATTTTTATGGCGCGTCTCAGGCCCCTCATGGATAGGGTGATCTTCCCTCTCCAGAATGCTTTCGTTCCGGATTGCCTAATCTCTGACAACATTATAATAGCCCAGGAGTTATTTCATGCAATGAAGTCTTTCCCGAAGAAGAAGAACTCATTTGCATTAAAGATCGACATGGCTAAGGCATATGATCGGCTTGCTTGGCCATTCATCAAAAGTGTTCTACATGGGATGGGAATACAAGGCCATACGAACTCACTCATTATGAACTGCATTACTTCGTCGTCGTTCTCAATACTAATCAACGGATCTCCAGAAGGATACTTTACACCCAGGAAGGGAATCAAACAAGGCTGTCCGATGTCTCCATTCATATTTATTCTATGCTCTGAAGTCCTCTCCCAACTCTTCTACAGATATGAACAGGAGGACCTTCTCCATGGCATCCGTATCAACCAATACTCCCCTTCCATTACTCATCTCCTCTTCGTCGATGACACTCTAATATTTGGCAAGGCATGTCCAGCGTCCATCATGAATATTCGAGACATGCTCGAGCTTTTCTCTTCTTGGTCAGGACAGCAGATCAATTTCGAGAAGTCTAACATTTATTTTAGCAAACATGTTTCAGCCAATGAGCAGCATTCCCTAGCCACCATCCTCGGACTTTCAGCTATGAACGGCGCTGCCACTTATTTGGGTCAGCCTCTCCTCCTATCAGCAGGTCGTCTTTCATTTTATAATGGCTTATTAGACAAATGTCGCTCCCGTCTTCAAGGGTGGAAAGCAAGATTACTGTCTCACGTAGGGAGATCTGTCCTCATCAATTCTACACTGGCTTCCATCCCTGTGTATTCCATGTCCACGCGCAAAATCCCCGTCGGCATTACTCACGCTTTGGGAAAGTATCAACGATCATTCTGGTGGGGACATGACACTACTACCAGGCGTCTTCATTTCCTTGCATGGACGAACTTCTCCAAGCCGAAGCGAGAGGGCGGATTGGGATTCAAAAACCAGTCGTGGGTTAACGACTCCCTAATCGAGAAACTCTTATGGACCTTCCTTACCAAGCCGGATCTACTTTGGGTGCGTCTTCTCAGAGGCGTCTATCTACAGAATAGATCGATATGGTCCAATACCAAGCGAAGAAGCATGTCTCATGCGTGGGCTAGTATTCTCAGTGCTCGTACACTACTCGAAGGGAAGATTTGTTGGAGGATTAACGGAGGGTGGGTGAACATAAATGACGATCCTTTGGTGCCCAAATCCCGGGCCACAGAGTTCAGATGCGCAACTCCGATTCTGGCCAGCCGACTCTCGTCCGAGAACTTATGAACCTCGACACCAACAGCTGGAACATCCCATTACTCAACTATCTATTCTCGCCAATGGAGGTAAGGGAAATTGCCTCTATCAACTTCAACAGCGCTGAGGGACAAGATGCACTTATCTGGACCAGCTCCATGGCAGGAGCGTTCTCCTCCAAATCCCTCTATGAGAGCATCCGTCGTGAGACTCCTTGCAGTTAATCTACCTCCGACCACCACCTGTCTTGGAAGCACCTCTGGAAAATGAAGACTATATCCCCGCGCATCCTGGTCTTCATTTGGAGACTGTTGAATGGCGCCCTTCCCCTTCTTTCAGCAATATATCATCGTCTACCACTCACCAACCCGATGTGCCCCTTCTGCCTTCTTCACGAGGAAGATGCTAACCATCTTTTCCTTCACTGTCAAACAACGCGCGCGGTCTGGCTTGCTAGTCCTATCGGACTCCGGGTGGAGAACCATTATGATATACATGAGCTACTACACCTTTGGTTGCAGGACGTAAATGCCCAGGAGACCTTCCGACTTGGCGCTTCCCTTCTCTGGACAATATGGAAAGCTAGAGTTGATTATATCTTCCGCCATATTGCCCCTTCAATCCCCCGCATCATCCTTCTAGCCAATATCATCTATGACAAATATGACAAGGGTCATCGAGCAACCATGGAGCCAATACTGGGTCCTCCAGATAATCCGACCATTCCCTATAGTTGGAGCCCGCCGGTGGAGAGGTCCATTAAAATCAATGTTGATGGGGCCACTGAATCGTCGGCGATTGCAGCATCCGCAGTAGCGAGAGATTCGTCTGGCAGCTTCCTTGGTGCTGAATCTTGTTACATTTTGCCAATCCCATTCGCAGACTGCAGTCTTCTGGCCGAGATCTATGCCATTAAGTTAGGCTATCAATTGTCTTTGCTCTTCCCTAACACAGAGGTGATTATCGAAGGTGACAGCATCATGGCACAAAGAATTGTTCAAGGCGAGCCAAACCTCATCCCTTGGAGAATGCTTGACATCATCCAGTCTATCATGAAGGATATCCCAACTTCTATATACACCAAATTTATGTCCGTTCGAAGATCAGGAAATCAAGTAGCGCACAGTCTTGCAAGATATGTTCTACATTGCAAACTTTCTACTTCTTTTCTTACCCCCCCCCCTAGTGTATTCTCCAACAGCTTGCTGTAGACATCCCACAATTTCCTTTTTCCTTTTCCTGTTGACTAAGTTGGATATCAATAAAGGCTACAATTTTTCAAAAAATATATATATATTAAGTTATCAGAATTACTACAGAACCTATGGTCCCCATTAGAAAACTACCACTACGTATTCCGGAATTGACAAAACTTTATTCTGTCAATTTCGGTCGGAACATGAACATGTTTAAAAATTGTAAAAATGTACAGAGAATCAGGTTTTACCAAATGGTTGATGACGGAGCACCGAGGGGAGGCCTCGGACTCAGAACATGGACCGACCCGCGGAAGGCGGGACGTGGGACGCACGCACGGGGCACGCGGAACGACGCGGACGCGCAGGAGGCGGACGAGGGACGCTGGAAACGCACGGACGAAGCCGTGCGGGCTGCCGCGCGGAAGGCACAGGTGCTGGCCGGTTGGGACAACCGGCAGGGTGCTGGCGGCCGGTGGGAACCGGCAGAGACCGGCGGGGCAGGCTGGCTGGCGGCGGCTGCCGCACGCGCGGGCGCTGGCCAGTGCGCGGAACACGCGCAGCTGTGCGCGGATGGCTGGCAGGGTTGCTGGCGGCAGTCCGGTGGCGAGCGCGGGTCGAAGGGGGTCGGCCGCAACATCGGGAAACTCCCCCAAGAGAGGTGTCTAAAAGACCAGGGTGGCGCGGGGATCGTCAAGACGCGGTCGGCTTCGGGATCGGAGGTGTGTGGAGAGAGGTGGGATGAGTTTGGAAAGATGTTGAGGTGAGTTTGTTTTGTGGAGGAGGAGTTATGAGAGTTTATCTCTACGTGAGCTTTCAGATCCGGAGTTGGGGGAGTTCACTCGGGACACGGGACAATGGGTTACGTGGGTTGAACGGGTTTAAGTAAAATGGATTCGGGTTCGGGTTGGTAGGATCATGGGTTTTACAGGAGTATTCCAATTTTATAGTGTTGAGATCAACAATGAAAGTGGCAATAAATAGAAGCCAAACACACGGCTTCTCCAAGTTGTCATCATTGTAAGGTTATGATTCCACCATGTTAGTCGATTAGATATAGCCGAGCTTCAATATCACCAGGGATTTCTCCTGCAGATGGTAGCTATCAGTAACATTTAAATTATTCAGGTATTTTGACTAAACAAGATAAGAAGCTAAAGGAGCCATTTTCTTAATCTTTAATTTTTCAGTAGTCAGAATAAACTACTACCTGAGAGACATATACTTAAATACATTTGATGGAATTTTCTACAACTCTAAAGCAGACATATACTTAACATGCATAAAGAGGGGCAACAACAGCTGGTGTGTGAAGAAGGAATGGGTGGCGTCGATCAGGATCATTTCGCAGTTTCCACAACTCTAAAGCAGGCCTCTGTATCATGACATGGAAGAATACTCTGACCAGCAACTGGCAGACCTCTTTACCATGCTGAATTCAGAAGCTAAAAGTAAAAAAAAAAAAAAACAAACACTTGGTTTAGGTTCTGAAAAGAACGAAATGCAGAAAATAACAGGTAAAACAAAATTAAAAGAGAAAAGTAAAGCAACCATCAATCACCTGCCAGCTCAAACCTTCAGGATTGGCAAATGTATCCTCATTTTTTCCATAGAAGTGGAAGCCCTTGGACCAGAGAAGGAAAATTTCATTGTCACAGAATGTTTCTTGAGTTGAGCATGTCGAAGACCGGAGAGTAGTAGCGTCTTGATTTGTAGGGTTAGAGAAGCCTGCTGTTAACTAGGACGTAACTTAGGCAAAAGCCAGGCCTGCTGTTAACTAGGACTAACTTAGGACAGTGTTGATTTTTAGTTTGTCGTACCAGTACACTGGTTAGGCTAGGAGCTGCACCTACCTATCATCTCCTACATTTGCTAACATGTCACACACTGATAAGAAGCTTGTCCTGTGAATAGGTGGTACATCCATCTTTGTCGGCTGGCTCCGATATGTTCGTATCTATCCAGGCTCAAATCTGACAAGTCGGGTCCTTTGGCCCCTACCATCGGAGGCCCCAGTCCTACAGTCGGTCAGTTGGTACTCTGATTAAATCTCAGTTGGCATTGGGTCACAAATGTGTATGCTGATTGTCATTCATCTCCTGCACAAATCACACCATTGGCGATGGCATCTATCATTGACCCACTCCTTTAATTGTCAGCACTCCCCCCTCCCCCCCTCTTTAAAAGGACTCGGAAAGTCAAGGGAACATAGGAATTAGGAAGGAGAAGGAGAAGAGAAGAGAGCCATATATATTCCAACGGGGAGGAATCCTTCTCTCCGGCTCGACGTGAAGAAGGCCCCGTCCCTGTTCCGCTGCCCGATCTCGCTCGAGGTCATGCAGTCGCCCATCAGCCTCTGCACCGGGGTGACCTACGACCGGTGCTCCATTCAGCGCTGGCTCGACTCGGGCAACACCACCTGTCCGGCCACCATGCTCCCCCTCCCCTCCACCGACCTCGTCCCCAACCTCACCCTTCGCCGCCTCATCAACGTCTGGTCCTTGTCTCTCCTGCTGTAGCCAACCACCTCTACCCCCTGCAGGGACCACGACGAGCGGCTGCTGCTCAACCCCCTCTCCGAGGACACCCTCCATGTACTCGAGAAGCAGCTCCAACAGTTTTTCATGGACGACGACATGAGTCCGTTAAGAACGGCGCGGTCGATGCCGGCAGCTCCTCTCTCTTGGTATCTGTACTGAATACCGAGCATAGTAAGAAGAGAAAATCGGTGGTGATCGTGACGGCCATTAGGGTTCTTTCGTTGATCCTGACTGCCGGTTTGTAACAAAGATATTACAGTCTCCTCCTTGCTCTCCGAACCGGATAGCAGCGTCTCGTCCGTGGTCGCGGTGCTGCTCGACAGGAGCAGCAGTCTGGAATCGAGGACCGCTGCTGGCAGGGTTCTGGAGGCGATGCTGTCGGTGGCAGCGCCCGATACGAAGATCTCGGTCGCCCGGAAGGAGGAAATGCTTGTTCACGAGATAATCAGGCTGGTCGAGGAGGGAGGAAGGGACGACGTCGATGCCGGTCTTAGCTGCCTGACGAGCCTCTGGTCGACGTCGAAGCTGAGGCCGACGATCTTACAGGCTAGCGCGGTGGCCACGCTGGTGCGTACGCTGCTACTGGACCCCCGCCTGCGGCCCCCGCGATTGAGAGGGCAATGGTGATGCTGGAGGCGGCAGCAGCAAGCTGCATGGATGGGCAGGTTGCGATCGGGGAGAGAGTGGAGGAGTGCGTGGATGCGACGGTCGGAAAGGCAGGGAGGGAGGCCTGGGGGTTCTGTGGAGCGTTTGTTACGGCGGCGCCGGCGGCGAGCGATGGCGAAGATACTGGTAGTGATGTAGGGGGATTGTTCGCCGCGAGTCACGAGGATGGTCGGAGATTTGCTCAGGCTGTTCCGCGGCTACGGCAAGAGCCGGCTCGCCGCCGGTTACGACACGAGGACTACTCACATCAGGCCATTCTGAAGGGAAGGGACTGTGCTCGTGACGGTGTTTTTTGTTAAATTTGCTTAGTTAGATTTAGTAAATGTTGTGAGAATTTAATCTCTCATACAAAAGTGTAGCTTTTAGCTATTGATAGCTATACCCAATAAGAAGAATAAATACATTCTAACATTTTGCAAGTATCATCATATATTTGTTATAGCTGATAAATTTAGTTTTTGGATCTCTTATAATATTAAAAAAAAATATTTAGATATCCATATTGTCCAGGTCCCGTACTAAAGGTTAACTTTCCAAAATAAAGAAACAAATGAAACAAACACAAATTTTAAATATTATACGAGATCATAAAACTAAACGAAATATGTGAGAATTGTGTGACTTGTTTTATTTAGTTTTGCATGGTGGTAATGATGTAACTTGGATTATTTAGTTTTGTCACGACCAATCGAAAATAAAATTTGTGACATTGTTGTTTAGCATCCACACTAGTGTTTTAAAAACCGTACCAGTGGTTGACCCGGCCAAGGCACTAAGTCGGGTCAAATTGGTTCAACCAGTGGTTCAACCCATTAACCTAAGTGGTCCAAATTAATCTCTTATGAACATTTTTTTTTTTTTTGCAAAAATACTATTTTTTTAAAACACCGGGTCAATACTGAACCGGACCCGAAAAACAACCGGTTCACGGGTGAACCGGTTGAACCGGCTGGTCCGGTCCAGTTTGTAAAACACTGATCCACACAACCCTTATGGTGGTAATTTCGATGGAGAAGAGCATCGTGTATCGTCAGATATCTCTCGTCGCGGCCATATTGTTGAATGCTTGCAACTCAAGAACTCCGAAGGGTTGTATGGTTGCTGAAATTAGAATAGAAGCAAACAACATTATCAAAAGTCTCATTATTGATTGATCATGACAAACCTAAATAATCCTTACACAGCCCTTACATATTTTCGATTAGCTTTAGGGTCTCTATAATATTCAAAATTTGTATTTAGGTCTTCGTCGGACAATCCAAGTCAACTGTTAGAACAATATCCAATCCCTCTCTTCTGGACAATATAAAAACTAAACCTCTAATATTATACCAGAATATAAAACTAAATAATCCTAAACTTTTTTTTTCCTTCAGAGTAGTAATTAATTTGTACCATTTTCACACGACATGATGTAATAATTATGCACCATGCAGCGGCCACTTTGGTGGCGACAGTTAGGATTGTCTAATAATAATTTGACACCCCCATCAATTTATCAAAAGATGAATAATAGTCACATAAAATAAACGCAAAAATAATGCGCTCGTCGTTTTTTAATTGCAACTAGGATGGTGAGCAAACAGAGATTAGATTTTCTACCAGATAAACTAATGAAGAGAAAAGGCCTTTTTGACCACACTCAATCCACAAGGAACACTACTTTTCGTCAATAAATTTAAATTACATTGTCCGGTTCTAACCCACGCCACTCCCACCCAATTATTAAATAAGTATTGAATGAAGAAAACAGGCAGGAATATATGGAGAGAAAGAAGACGGAGCGATGGAATAAACAAAAGAGGGAAAGAAAAAAAAAAGGAAAGGAAAGAAAAGAAAGGCGGGGTGGAATCCTTCTTTCTTATGCTTCTGCTCCTTTATGTTTTTGTACCTTCCTCTTTTGGTTGCAGGAGAGGATATGCTCACCTGCACACTTTGACTATGCTGATGATTATTGCAATCCATGTATCACAATGGAATCAAATGGACCTATGTGTGACAGGGCTGGGACCGTATGATGCATATTTAGTGAAGAATCTACCAAAAGTTGAAAAGCTCCAGGTATCTAAGCAAAAAGGAAGCATGAAAGTTAAAGAGAGGATGATATGCGTACAGGGAAAATTCTAGCAAGATGCTCCCTCCTTGGTTAGTAACATGACCAGGAGAGAATTAGGATTTCAGAGATGGATAAAGGCCACAAAATAGATACGTAATTTCTATATTGTACAGACATGAATACGATAGGACACGGTGATCACATCCATTTTGATGTGTACTAATATATTTTTAAGTGCCTATGATGTGTGTTCTGAAACAATGCGGTCCATATTTTTCTTTAGTAGTATGAGTGCTGACTGTGCTTCCCAAATCACTTTGGCAGACCGATCAACGACGATCTAGCGAGCACAGATATTCCAAAAATATGACTGTATGCTATGGGACATGTATCCAACACAATCTTGAGACTCCAATATGAGTGTAAGATACTTACAGCCAGGTGGTCCTGCAGTTTTGAAAAGCATTTGCAAGCTATATATTGTTAGTCCCTTGGCGAACAATCGATGGAAAAAACACGATTTCAGAAACTATTGTAAAGACAATGTTTCCAGCAACAACACCCTAAAGAAGGTGATGTTGTATTACGAGAATCTAAAAAGATTATTTCGTAATTTTCTCGAAGGCAACAGAACCGTATAACTTCTAAAGAGAAGCGACGGTATTCTCGAAGGCAACAGAGGAAGAAGAAAGCCTGCTGGGGTGAAAGATCACCGGCGCTCAAAGCTATATCCGCCTTACGGACAAGCCTCCAGGAACCAGCAAGTTCGAAGAGAACTTTAGAACGCTGGCCAAAAATGTCGACGACTCCTCGGAATAGCAGCAGTACTTCTCTCTCTCTCTGGAAATTCTCTGATTATTTTCTGTAACCCTGGAGAGAGGAGATGCTGCTGATATTATAGGCACGAGGTGGGCTTTTCAAATTCTGACTAAAGCGCACAATGCGCCTTGCGACGAGCTGTCGTGCTAAGTGCAAAGTGCCATCAAAAAGCCACAATAAGCCTCAAAAGCTCATTAGCCCAAGCCCAAGCCCGAGTCCGAGCCCGAGCCCGAGTCCGAGTCCGAGTCCGAGTCGCTAAGCCCCTTCGGGACTTAGCTCCAATAGATTTAAATCTATTTTCATTTGGCCAAAAGTTGGTTTCTTATTCTCACCTCTATGTAAAATCCTCCCACATGGCACCCTCCATTGGGCCTCAACCCATGTGCATCTCTCTATTCCTTCATAAGTAACATATAGAGATACATATTGGTGTGATTTTCCGATGTGGGACTATCTTTTAACAATAGAGTGTTGTGAACACACAACTCATAGAATAAAACACCAACAATCCCCCACATATCTCTATATATATGAGTTAAGCGTTCCACATAATAACTGTCCATTATGCATTAGGATAGATGTCGCTGACGACTTGAATCTTCCCGCATGGGTTGAACAACAGTATGATACAAGAATGGACTACGCCTTGAATTCTGTACCACAGCTGTAATTTTTCCCACTCACATAATGTAGTTATCTGTGCTTCTGGCTGCACATTAAAGGCCTTGTGCCAGCCTGGATTTCAATGTATGTATTTTGGGCGTCTACAAATTTACCCTCAAGAGACGGCCTATTTCTCTTTCCATACATTATAGGTGAGTTCTTTATAAAGAGTCATGGCATGAAGCATTGCGCTCCTTTGCGGTGCTACGCCGCTATGACATGGCTCAACGCCGAGGCTTTACCCCACCTGGGTACCTCATCGTAGTGTCATACTACTGTAGCATGAGGTCACAATCCTCTTTGTAGTGCCAAACTACTCAGCATGAAGCCTTGCGCTTCCGTGCGGTGTTACGCCGCTATGACATGGCTTACAAAGCCGAGGATTTACCCTTCCTGGTACCTCTTCGTGGTGTCATGCCACTGTAACATGAGGATACTGTCCTCTTTGTAGTGCTGTCTACACCTCTTTATGATTATGCAACATTAGGCTACCTGCCTATATGCGGTGCTACGCCGCCTGTGACTTGGCTAACAAAGCCGAGGCATTACCCCTACCTGGGAACCTCATGGTGGAGTCACCCCACTGTAGCATGGAGTTGTAACACTCCTTTGTGGTTGTTGCGCCACCATGCTTCCTGTAAAGCATAACAGACCTTCACTCAGTCTGAGAACTCATTAAGGCATTATGCCATCCTTCCTACAGGATCAATTTTCCGTAGAAAATTTATAGTAGACAACAGTGGTTCTGGGTCCGAAACCCTTACATGTTCCGCAGAACAAGTACCCACTGTTAACTAATATTTTTCCAGTCAATAGTCCTCCCTTGAATCAAAAAATTAGATATCTGGTAGATTTCTCTTTGAACCAATAACATAAAATTTATTGATAGGATTATAATGACACAATATTAGAATGCCTTCAAACCTATCTTCCTTGCTGTGTCCTCGACCAGCTGTCGTTTGAGGCCTTTCGTGAACGGATCCGCCAGGTTCTCCTGACTCCGAACATCGATCACTGCAATGATGCCTCGTTTGATGAGATCGTTCACTGCTCTGTACTTTAACCGCACAGTCCTCTTCTTTCCGTTAAAGAGTTCATTTGATGCTACTGCTGCTGCCGCCTGGTTGTCACAGTATATCGGAATTGCCGGTATCTGAGCTCCAACCACTGGAAGATCATACATGAGCTCCCGAAGCCACTCTGCTTCATCTGCAGCAGCATCTAATGCAAAGAATTCAGATTCTATGGAGGAGCGAGATAACATTGTCTGCTTCTTCGATTTCCACGATATAGCAGCTCCGCCCAAAGCGAATATGAATCCACCTGTCGAATACTCGCTCTCCACCTCTGAACACCAGCTAGCATCACTGAAGCCTTCCACTACTGACGGATCTCCGCTGTAGTATAGTGCAAATGTCTGAGTCTTTTTTAGATATCTCATAATACGCTTCACAGCGTTCCAGTGTTCAACGCCTGGGTTGCTAGTGAACCGACTCAGCATTCCCACCGCAAAAGCTATGTCAGGCCTTGTGGCAGTAGTAGCGTACATCAAGCTTCCGATGACGCTAGCGTACTCCAACTGCCTGACGCTTTCCCTCGAATTTGGCTCCAGCTTCTGATCACTCCGGTACGGTGTATCAATTATAGGAAGATCTTGATACCCGTAGCGAGTGAGCATCTTCTCAATATAATGAGATTGTGACAGCGCTATTCCAGTACCTGTCCGGATGATCTTTGAGCCCCAAGATTACGTCGGCATCCCCCAAGTCCTTCATACTGAACTTGGTCGAGAGGAATTTCTTTGTCTCTGTGACGCAGTCTAAATCCGTACCTAGGATTAGCATGTCGTCCACGTAAAGACAAACGATTACTTCTCTTCCGTCAGCAAACTTCGTATAGACACACTTGTCTGTTTCACTGACCCTGTAGCCATTTGACCTTATCACTTTGTCAAACTTCTCATGCCACATTTTGGGAGCTTGTTTCAAACCATACAGAGACTTCATCAACTTGCAGACCTTGTCTTCCAGATCTCTGACGACAAAACCTTCTGATTGTTGCATGTAGATCTCTTCGGTCAGCTCGCCATTAAGGAATGTCGTTTTCACATCCATCTGATGTATCACCAGCTTGTGTATTGCTGCTAGAGCAATTAACAATCTGATGGTTGTCATCCGAGCTACTGGAGCATAAGTGTCAAAGTAGTCGATCCCCTGCTTCTGAGCAAACCCCTTGGCCACTAGCCTGGCCTTGAACTTGTCAATGGTTCCATCTGCTTTCATCTTCTTCTTGAAGATCCATTTGCATCCGATGGGTCTTGCTCCTTCTGGCAGGTCAACTAACACCCATGTGTTGTTGGAGGTGATTGAGTCAATCTCGTTGTCTATCGCCGCCTTCCAGAATACAGCATCTCTGGTCTTCATCGTCTCATCATAGGTAAGCGGATCTGCTTCCACATGATAGGTGACGAAGTCATCTCCGAAGTCTTTCGGCCTCCTTACTCGCTTAGTTGACGGCTCAGCGAGTTCTGGTTCAACTGGTGTCTCTTCGACAATAGCTTCTTCTTGGACTACTGGTTCGATAAGAACTTCTGTCTGCTTTGCACTCTCATCATTCTCCGGAAGATCCGCGAGAACAATATTTTTGTGCCTTGCAAACTTGTCTTCAAAATATTCAGCATCGCGAGATTCAATGATATGATTTGATTCTATATCAAGGAATCTCCGAGCGTCACTCTTCTCGGCATAACCCAAAAAGATAGCCTTAGTAGTCCTAGTCCCCAGCTTCTGAATCTTCAGATCTGGGAGCTTCACATAAGCCAGACACCCCCACACTCGAATGACATTCAAGTTAGGTCTGACTTTGAACCAGAGTTCATGAGGGGTTATATCCGAAGTTGCATACGGTACTCTATTGAGAATGAAACTAGCCGTTAATGCAGCTTCTCCCCAGAAGCTCTTTGGAAGACCCGCAGTCAACAGCATAGAGTTCATCATCTCTGTCAACGTTCTGTTCTTCCTTTCTGCTACTCCGTTGGATTGAGGAGAGTACGGAGCCGTCGTCTCATTTATGATTCCATGTTCTTTACAGAATGATGAGAAATCATGAGACCGATACTCCCCGCCTCGATCACTCCTTAGCCTTTTGAGTTGTTGTCCAGTTTGCCGTTCAGCCTCGGCCCTGAACTCCTTGAACTTCTCGAATGCTTCGTCTTTAGACTTGAGCAAGTAGACAAAAGCATACTTTGAGAAGTCGTCGATGAAAGTAATAAAATACTTCATCCCGGCTTTTGTAGAGAATTGCTTGAAATCACAGATATCTGAGTGAACAAACTCCAGAAGATCTGTGCTTCGATGGACCCTGTGAAAGGGTTTCCTTGTGATCTTCGTCTGAGCACACACTTCACATTTCTCTACCTTACCCCCACACTTGGAGATAAGTCCTAGGCTAGACATTTTGTTAATTCTTTTACAATGAACATGTCCTAGCCTATTATGCCACAACTCAAAAGAATAGTTCAAAGTAGAAATAGCATTAATATCATTTTTCTGGGTTACAACAAGCTGAATTTTGTACATTCCTTCAGTCTGGAAAGCTTTTCCGAAGAATGTACCCTTCTTGGACATCACCATCTGGCCAGCATTGATGTCCATCCTCAAGCCTGCGTTACAAAGCAGGCTCCCAAAGATCAGGTTCTTAGCAATTGTAGGAACATGCTTCACTCCTTGAAGCGTCAGAGTGTTCCCCGATGTGAGTTTCAGCTCCACCATCCCGATCCCCAGTACTTTAGCTTGTGCCTGGTTTGCCATTAAGACTTTCTCGGAAGTTGGCTCATATGACTCGAACCATTCCTTGTCTGAGCAGACATGACATGTCGCACCAGTGTCTATCCACCAGTCCAAGTCAACTCCCGCATTTGCAACCTGTGCTATCATTGCAACCAGATTAGTAACCAAAGAAACCTTACTAGGCTCACCTTTTTCTGGTTCCTTGCAGTCACTTTTGTAGTGGCCCTTCTTGCCACATTTGAAACAAGTCACATGGGACTTGGATTTCTGATTCTTGAATGAAGGACTCTTCACTTTCAGATTAGTGAAGTCCTTCTTCTTCTTATGAGGAGAAGCCGCCTGCTTCCCCTTGTACTCTCTGGTTTGGACCAGATTTGCTTTCGCCAGTTGTTTGGACAGAGAATCCATCTTCTGTTGAGAGCGCATCTCGTCCTCAACATGGATCTCTTGCAGGAGATCTTCCATACATATGTCCAGCTTCTTGCGGTGCATCCTTGCATAGAAGTTGCTCCATCCCGCAGGAAGTTTAGAGACGATTCCTCCAACGACAAACTTGTCGACAAGAGACATCTTCTCGTCATCTAATTTTTGGCGCAGCTTCAGAAACTCCTTTACTTGGGGCAGCATAGCCTTCTCATCTTCGAAGGTCCACTTGTGGTATCTTTCAACCAAGAAGATCTTGGACAGATTCTCGTCATCTTCGTACAATTTCCCCAAGGAGTCCCAAATTTTTTTGGCAGAATTTTTCTTGGAATAAGACTCTGCCAGAGAGTCTTCCATGCTATTGAGAATCAACAGTTTACAGATACTGTTTTCTCTAATCCATTTTGCCTGCTTGGACTTAGCAGCGGCAATAACTTCTGCGGTTCCGGTTGTTGGAACGACCGGTTCTTCCTCATTCAGCACGTGATCAACTTCCACGAGTTGAATGTTTAATGTTACTTTCCGTTTCCAGATTTGGAAATGTTCGCCGTCAAATTTCTCCAACTTGTTAAAGTCGGTATTGACGAGCGATGCACGTGAGTTATCCATCTTTTCGATATAGCTTTGAGATTGTTAGTCCCTTGGCGAACAATCGATAGAAAAAACACGATTTCAGAAACTATTGTAAAGACAATGTTTCCAGCAACAACACCCTAAAGAAGGTGATGTTGTATTACGAGAATCTAAAAAGATTATTTCGTAATATTTCTCGAAGGCAACAGAACCGTATAACTTCTAAAGAGAAGCGACGGTATTCTCGAAGGCAACAGAGGAAGAAGAAAGCCTGCTAGGGTGAAAGATCACCGGCGCTCAAAGCTATATCCGCCTTACGGACAAGCCTCCAGGAACCAGCAAGTTCGAAGAGAACTTTAGAACGCTGGCCAAAAATGTCGACGACTCCTCGGAATAGCAGCAGCACTTCTCTCTCTCTGGAAATTCTCTGATTATTTTCTGTAACCCTGGAGAGAGGAGATGCTGCTGATATTATAGGCACGAGGTGGGCTTTTCAAATTCTGAACGCACGCCCTGGATTAATGCCAGATCCGGATTTTCTGGATCTGAGCCATTTCCGGATCTGAGCCCACAAGACCCGCGGACGTTACATAATTTGAACGGCCCACTCAACCCGCTCGACCCGTACGCTCCGTACGCTCCGTACGCCTCGCACGCCATGCAGGGCCGCGCAGAGGCTCGCGCACGAGCGCAACTAAAGCGCACAATGCGCCTTGCGACGAGCTGTCGTGCTAAGTGCAAAAAGCCATCAAAAAGCCACAATAAGCCTCAAAAGCCCATTAGCCCAAGCCCGAGCCCGAGCCCGAGCCCGAGCCCGAGCCCGAGCCCGAGTCCGAGTCCGAGTCCGAGTCGCTAAGCCCCTTCGGGGCTTAGCTCCAATAGATTTAAATCTATTTCCATTTGGCCAAAAGTTGGTTTCTTATTCTCATCTCTATGTAAAATCCTCCCACATGGTACCCTCCATTGGGCCTCAACCCATGTGCATCTCTCTATTCCTTCATAAGTAATATATAGAGATACATATTGGTGTGATTTTCCGATGTGGGACTATCTTTTAACAATAGAGTGTTGTGAACACACAACTCATAGAATAAAACACCAACATATATTGATTGAAAGAACTCATCCTTATACGAGCACAATTTATTCTGACACTCAAAAAATGCGCACCATGTTGTATCGGACACAAATTTGGACACTCCATCTACACTAGGACACACCATTAAAGTGCATCGTTCAATAATATATATATATATATATATATATATATATATATACGCTAAAATAAAAAAAAATACAAGCTAAGAAATCAAATTCATTAGTAAGAAAGCCTTGGAATAAGCCACCTCAGCCATATCGAGTTAAGCATACCATATGGAAAAAAAAATTACGCTAAAATAAAAAAAAAATACAAGCTAAGAAATCAAATTCATCAGTAAGAAAGCCTTGGAATAAGCCACCTCAGCCATATCGAGTTAAGCACACCATATGAATCAATCAGATCGAGCCTCTTCGCTGCTGCCCCTGCCCCGCACTCTTGCGCAGTTTCTCGTGCCTCCTCTTCGAAATCCCTTTCAGTATCGTTCTCCAGCAGAATCTGCACCGAGAACTTAATTACTCCAGTCGAGCACGCACGTCAGATCGATCCCGAGAATATCGCTTCTACAACTCTCGGGCTTGCAATCTCGTTGCCGCTCAGACACAAAACACAGAACTTGGCCTTGTTCATGTACTCTTCGTAGTCCAGGTCTTCCGGGTGGTACACATCCTTGTCACTCTCCTTCCACTGTTCCAGTAGATTCTTTCTTACGTGCACCCCTCCCCCAAAGAATGCCAGAATCGATCCCTCTGACCGCAACTGTCAGACATCCAGCTTTCGTGCCTCCTGTCGTGAATGTTCACTTCTGGCAGCGTCACGTCCGTGTCGGCATTGCACATGATGCGAACCGAGATCTTGTTGAGACCAGGACTGGCTTGCGAGACGAATGGTGCCTGATCATGAACAATTGTAATTGTCAATGTAAAACTCATGTTGAATTAAGTAACGCATCCGAATTGTAAATGATAATTTTATCAGGTCGTGGCACAACACAAAGAAAGTGTCCGGAGGCTCCAATTTCAGAATGGGTACTTGCTCGATACCGTGTCAAGGTACCTCCAACCGCCGGCATTAATGTGCAACTTGTAGACGCTGTTGCTGTTGCTTTGCTTTTGAGCAAAAGCACAATTCTATGTACGTAATAGTCCCACATCGGCTGGAGCCAAGGAATTGTGTGTGCTCATATTACTTTGTTCATTTTGGCTTCATTGAAGTTATGTGGGTGGCCTATGGGCCCCACGCGCGCGCCGCCGCCACCGTCCGGCCCGGCGCGGCGCGGCTCGGCGCGCGTAACGGGTGCAGGTACCTAGCGCGGCTCGGCGCGCGTAACGGGTACGGGTACCTAGCGCGGCTCGGCGCGCGTAACGGGTGCGGGTACATGCCCATATCTGTGGGCGCCAAATGCCGATTCGATTTCCTCTTCGGGTTCGGGCTTCGGGCTGAGACCGGGTCCAGGTTCAATGAACAATGTGTTTTTTGTGTGCTGCAAACGTTCGTAACGTCCATCCCTAATTGGCTAATCAATTTGTTTTAATTCTCCTAGCCGTTGCAAAGGTTGTGAACATCCTATATATATTAACCTCCCTTCTCCTCATTCAAGAATACGCAGAAAATATTACCTCTTGAAACTCTCTGCAATTCTCGTCTTCCCAAAGATCGTTGTTGTTCCTTGTTGTTGCTCTGGGCAGAGCTAAGTCGGGGTCACTCTCTCTGCGTCGTCGTGTGCGGCAACGAGATTCCGGTAGAGAGGGGATTTTACCACTAGGAGCGTTCGGATTAAGTCTGCACATTGATCCGAACTAACTCTTAGGGCAGTGCTACGTGCACGACTTCCCGGAGGCCGGTAACATTTAATTTTCTTTTTCTTGCATATTTAAAACGAAGATTTATTCAAAATATGTTGATGGAGAGGAAGAAGACATTGGTCTCCTCGGGACGGCTATCATTGTTGATGAAATGTCCCTTGGAGGAGTAGATGCCGGGATTAACTATCATCGTTTGACTCCTATTCGTCATCCACCCAAACCCTAAATCTCTTCTCCATCTCAACATAGCTCCTGTACTAAATTGAAAAGGAAAATAAATAAATAACAGGTTGTTTGTACTTATTACTGGATCTTAGGGGGTTTAGATTTCATCTTATGATTGAGATACGTTCAACAGATCGTTTATGATTTATAATATGGGTTGGTCCTATTTCCATTATCTTCCTGTTATAGCTTTCATTTCATGAATAAGTTAGTCTACTATTTTTGATGATCATGATACATACCTGGATTTATGAGTACTTGTTGGACTTAATACATGAGGTTTAGAAAACATACTACCGTCAATCTCGCGAATATGATCGATCTACTCATGTACTCGTACCAGATTATACCAGATTATCTCCTTGACGTACAAATCACTTCCTATGAAAGGAAGCTATCAACTGAAGTGTTGAACTAATGACACCTAAAAAGAAAGGAAAGAAAACAAAAGAAGAAAAATTATCCGGTCGACCAACACCCAAAAGAGACCTTTCGGCCAAGGGTGGACAAGCTCAACATGACACCGTTGAATGTCCTCTTCCACATCTATAGAGATCCAAAGACAAAACAACAAAAATATTTAAATAAGCACGGAGAAGACCGAAGGTGTAAACTCCTAGAATTTTTTTCATAGATTAAGATTGGTAATATCTTACAAGAAATACGTGGTTAAAAATAGTTAAGTAAATAACAACAAATTTCAATTACTAAGTTAAAACAATTAATAATAGGATATATACAAGGAAATGGATATTGATTTAGAATTTGTTCATGAATTATATAATAAAACAGTCCTTGTTTTAGTTAAGCTAAATAAAATATTGTTTTTATAAAGGATAACTAAATCTCACGTACACCTACCTAATCCTAGCAGTATTCCAATATCCTATTTAGAGAAAATAGGTACAATACTTTAATAAATAAACTAGTATCCTATGAAATTTTATATATCAAATAAAAGGAAATCAGGATATGTACATATAAATAATACTACTAAATGATATAAAAAATGGTAAAAACAAATTAGATGAATACTTATTGTTAAATAAACAAGATAATAAACAAGATAATAAACAAGTAAATGAAACAAATCAAAGCATAATTGTACAAAGATTTCATATATCATAGTAAACTTTCAGAATTCAAATCTGTTCAATGACTTAAGAAAGATAGCAAATCTTAAATCAATTAAGATTGTTCCCATTCCTATTTAGAGCATCCCCAACCCAACTAGACCCAAGCCCTATATAAACTTACTTGAACCAAAGAAACCCCCCCCCCCTATATGTCTTCTTCACCATCTCCTTCCCTCTCAAATATTATCTAGCCGCCCTACCGGAGCTTCCAGCCGTCCCCGACCCGACCAACTATAGGCAGCAGATCCGCGTGCCAGCCGCCGTACCTCCAGACGAATTCCTCATTGACCATTTTTTTGTGACATCACCCCCCCCCCCTCCCACCCCCCTTCTTTCAACTTCTAGCCACCAGCAAGGCAATCTAAGTGAAACCAAATCCCCCTATCGTGCGAGCTTGTCGCACAAAGAGCTCTCGACTAGGCCGTCTTCCCAAGCGCCATCAGGATCCTCTTGACGCGCTCGAGCTTCATAGCGCGATCTCGGCACCGCCCACGCTTCAAACTCGACCCCAACTCTAGTCTCCACTGTTAAGCGTGACCCCACTACGTCTCGACAGTACCGAACAAGGGTTAAGCCACTTGTGGACTGGGTAGGCTCCAACCCACCCAGTTTTTTATTTTTATTATTTTTACCCATGTCAGCCCACATTCAGTTTTTTTACCTCAAATTTCAGTTTACACAAGCCTACAACATCGCACACTCCAGGAACCCAACCTTTTTTTAAAATTCCTAGCTCCCCTCTCTCTCTCACTATGTCGTGGTACAATGCAAAGAAATGTACAATATAAATTGTTGCTTAGCCAAAACCTCGCTATCGAGCACCCTCCACTCCTCATCCTCTCTTCCCGTACAAACACTCTTTCCTTACTCAACCCCACTCTCTATAACATACATTCTCTCATCTCTTCTGCTTCATATTCAACCAAGAACCTCCATCATAACCGAGACCGCATCATCGTCGTCGGAATACAACGACAGCAGAAGGAGGAGGTACAGTAGCAGCGTCAAGCTCCGCCACTGGCACTTTCCTCGTCGTCTGAACTTTCGTACCCTCAACGAGTTTATCAAATCGCACATCTTTTGTTGTTAGTGAAAGAAGATACCAAAGACTCTTAATGTTTGAATTTATGCCTAAAAGAGTCTACTTGGTAAACTAAAAAAAATTGTCAGTTTACAATTTTTTAGTATGTTGGACATGATTCTACATTGACCAGACACGATACGATATAGATACGATGAGATATAGACATGACGATACTAATACACCATTCATTTTGTTAAAAATATATATATTGCATTTTTAATCCAATCTGGGGTAAACTAGTTCCGCCCTTGGTACCACCAGATCCCGCCCCCGCCATCACTGCCTCCTCATCGATAAGCGCGAAGAATGCCAACCCTTCTCTCTCTCCCTCGTAGCTGACTCCTTGACGCCGAGAGTCGTCCGCTTAAACCTCGTCATCCTACCACCCTTCTTTTCTCCTGCGACCACCGTATCTTTCCATCAATGCTCGCCAAACGCAGGACGACCAGTCCCCAGAGCCACTGTGCCTCCTCGACATAAGCTCGATAGCCGACTGACCCTTGAGAATTCCATACACCCAAGGCCGCTATCGACTTTGTATAGACCATGCAACCCACTCTACAAATCTAACGTCCTCTATCGACTAAGCCATCTTCCCAAGCGCCATCAGGATCCTCTTGACGCGCTCGAGCTCCATAGCGCGATCTCGGCACCGGCCATGCTTCAAACTCGACCCCAACTCTAGTCTCCATTGTTAAGCATGACCCCACTATGTCTCGACAGTACCGAACAAGGGTTAAGCCACTTGTGGACTGGGTAGGCTCCAACTCACCTACCCATGTCCGCCCACATTCAGTTTTTTACCTCAAATTTCAGCCTACACAAGCCTACAACATCGCACACTCCAGAAACCCAGCCTTTTTTTTTAAATTTCTAGCTCCCCTCTCTCTCACTATGTCGTGGTATAATGCAAAGCAATGTGCAATATAAATTGTTTCTTCCCCGAAACCTCGCTATCGAGCACCCTCCACTGCTCATCCTCTCCCCGTACAAATACTCTTTCCTTACTCAACCCCACTCTCTATAACATACATTCTCTTATCTCTTCTGCTTTATCTTCAATCAAGAACCCCCATCATAACCAAGACCGCGTCATCGTCACCGGACTACAACGACAGCCGAAGGAGGAGGTACAACAGCAGCGTCAAGCTCCGCCACCGGCACTTCCCTCGTCGTCTGAACTTTCGTACCCTTAACGAGTTTATCAAATCGCTCATCTTTTGTTATTAGTGAAAGAAGATACCAAAACTCTTAACATTTGAATTTATGCCTAAAAGAGTCTAATTGGTAAACTAAAAAAATTTGCCAGGTTACTATTTTTTAGTATGTTGGATACGATTCTATATTGACCAGACACGATACGATATAGATACGATAAGATATAGACATGACGATACTAATACAACATTAATTTTGTTAAAAAAAATATATAGCATGCTCAATTCAATCAAGGGTAAACTAGTTCCGCCCTTGGTACCACCATATCCCGCCCTCACCATCACTGCCTCCTCATCGATAAGCGCGAAGAACACCAACCGTTCTCTCTGTCCGTAGCTGACTCCTTGACGCTGAGAATCGTCCGATTAAACCTTGTCATCCCACCACCCTTCTTTTCTCCTGTGACCATCGTATCTTTGCATCAATGCTCGCCAAATGCAGGATGACCAGTCCCCAGAGCCACCGCGCCTCCTCGGCATAAGCTCAATAGCCGATTGACCCTTGAGAATTCCATACACCCAAGACCGCTATCTACTTTGTATAGTCCACGTAACCCACTCTACAGATCTGATGTCCTCTAACCACGAGTACACCGGCATGGCCTCAGCACCGCGAGCCTCTACTTTGTCGGTGAACCACCCTATTGTTGACCTAGTAAGCCGTCGACTGCACGTAGACCATCAAGATTGTCTCCATGCCAAGCAAGCATCTTGCCGGAAGCCACCGCCATGACTTCCCTGTCGGCAACAACAAGTTCGTTGATGCTTGTTATCATCCCGTCCATGTCATGCTCCGGTTCTGTAAAATCGATCGTCCTTGTATGGGCGTGATGTCATGCAAGCCTAAGTTGCATTTGCACAAGGCTAGCACCGAACGGCCGATTGAACAGCTAGGTGACAGAGTTATCGCACAAAAATTCCTAAGCATAAAAGTTAAACACATAGTTATACAAAATTAGTCTCTTTACTGATACTACAATAGAATATTTACAACAACTCAAAACCAAGGTTACAATCACTCAAGCTCACTCTCTCATTACAATGAATCACGCCCTTAGGTTTACAACTGGAGAATGGATATACAACATGTGATGTTTATATATTATGTCCCATATATAAGTGAAGACTTCAAAGCAGACACACGCCTCGAATCGCTAAGAAACCCCACGCCTTGGCGACGTCCAAGCGAGCTCCGCACTGAACGAGTTACTCCCTATACCCTGCAACCAATCTGGTGGGGTATCCGTACATAGAATGCACTTGTGGGGAGGCCTCTCGTCCATCCAACAAAGCCAGCACGTTCATTATGTGCGCACTATTATTACGTAGTCTTTCTATCTTGCCATAGGGTCAGTTTCATGATATATACTAACACAGCATATTTGTGTCGCAAAATCATAAGCGTGTCACTCAACCGAATTGAACTTACTCATACTTCCCATCTATCCTTCCCTGTTCAATAGAACAATACAGTTTATAACATAAAGATCTAGTGCCACGCTATCAAACCATAACATTGTTGGCCCATTGGTCATGGTTAAACCTGATTTTAATAATTGATCAAACTCTGTCTCGATATACGGAGCTACTCAGATGTTTACTTAAGACATTTTGGACACTTAGACACTAATCAAGATCAGATATCTACTCACTCCAAGACCAAAGCTATGTTTGCCACTCGAGTCTATATTTTTTTTATGCAATGTAATTTTTACTTTTATTGAGTCTAGGAATACATTGTACACCGAGTCGTACTGGCAAATAGTTTATCCAAAATCGTTTTTAAAAATGACCTATGTTTTTTGAAAAATATCCCTTATTTACAAAAGCTTCTGAAGGATTCTAAAAAGACCAAAAATCACTTTTGAAAAACCCTGACCAACCCTGACAGAACTCGGCCCGAGTTCGGTTAGTGACCGTTTGATTTTCGAACGTTTGAAAAACTTGGTCTCCCTTCAGTTGCGAATTGTTACATAGAGTTCTGTCTGAATTCTGCCATTGGAAAAACTATAAATAGAAAAGAATTCTGATCATTTCAAATCACTCAGTCACTTTCATCTCCTCTTCTAAGCTTACGTTTCTTTCCAAAGAGTTTTAAAAAGCTTTCAGTTTCAAATCCCAAGCCAGTTACAATTCTCTAGTCAATTTGTCGGCACGATGCGGTCTAGAAGATTTCAGAGAAATTGTAATCAGAGGCTTGATTAAAGAAAGACTCTTCAAAATTGATGTTGGTCGAATTCTTCGTATTAAAGCTCGTGTCTGTAGAAGTTGCAAGGACTTCGTATGAAAACTTGCAGGATTTTCCAATAGTAGATTCAACTGGAAGCTAGAGTTCTTCCGACTGGACTAGTCCTCACAAGAGGAAAACCAATATACATCGCTGTGTTTGCGTTTGCCTTCTGATCTCATTTCTTTTACAGTTATTGTTTTGTGATTATTGATTGAATTATGTGATCTTACTGCTAACAAGTTTTTAATTAGCAATATTCCGCTGTCTACTCTATTCACCCCCCTAGAGTATTCTGCTTTACGACTTCGTTCATACAATTGGTATCAGAGCGAGTTATACAGGTAAAGCAAGATAAAATTGCAGTTATATTCAATTATTCTTAATTGCTATATAAATCACAGTATAACACATGGCAACTGTGAAATTCACAAGTGAATGCCAAGCCACAAACATACCTCCACTGTTTGACGGCACAAACTACACTTATTGAAAAATACGGATGAATTTCTTCTTAAAATCTCTTGATTTTGACTTATGGTCTATAGTTATTGATGGCTACAAAAAGCCTCCTCGTATTACTGTTGAGGGAGTTTTAGTTGATACACCCCATGATAAATATACTGAGGATGACAAGAAAAAGGCCAGTCTTGACGCACGTGCTATTAACGCTTTATTTTGTACTTTAAGACAGAACTGAGTTTAACAGGGTGTCGACTTGCACAACATCGAATGAAGTGTGGAAACTTCTTGAAGTAACCCACGAAGGAACAACGCAAGTCAAGGAGTCAAAGATCAGCAGACTTATTCAAGAGTACGAGGCGTTCAAGATGAAGCCAAATGAATCCGTCACTCAGATATTTACAAGATTCCTGGATATTGTAAATCATTTGTCTTCATTAGGAAAGGAATACAGTAACCATGAGAAGATTCGCAAACTCCTATGAGCTCTCACGAAGAACTGGATTCCAAAGACTACAACAAGCATTGAAGGAAACGACCTCTCAATAATGTCTCTGGAAACACTCATGGGTAAGCTACTCACTCACGAGTTGGAACTTTAAGACTTTGAAGATGCTACACCAAAGGAGAAGTCAGAGAAGTCGATCGCTTTCAAGGCTCAACATAGAAGAACTGTCGAAGATGATTCTGACGACAGCGACTCTAACTCTGAAGATCAAGCTCTTTTGGTAAGAAAATTCAAGAAGTTTATGAGATTCAACAGAAGAACAAAAGACAGCAACAACAACAACAACGAGGAAGATCCTATTTACTACGTATGTAAGAAGAAAGGACATATGAAGAAAGATTGTCCAACAACATCATCATCAACAAGAAAAAGCAGCAAATATGACAAAGGCTACCTGAAGATATCTACATCTGTCACTCCCGTTTTTCGTTATACGTATTTCCAGAATACGTGTACGGATTCCCGCCCCGTATTTTGACTTGTCTATCATGGCTTTGTTTGGTCATGGTTTAATCTTGACTTGGTTTATTTGATTTGGTTTTGTTCAAGTTGACTTGGTTTAGCTTGCTTGGTCTATTTTGGTTTGGTTTGAGATAGTGAGACTTTACTATATAAGTCAACTCCACTCTCTCTCCTCCATTATTTACATTTACTTCTTCATCTTCTTCATTTACTCGTCCAACCTACCAAGCCTAGGCAAGTGCAACTTGCTTCATGATTGATCTCAAGTTTTATTGTTCCATTCTCTTTCTTACATGATTCTAAGCCTCTTTAGAACTTTGCATTTTTGGATTTGATGGATGGATTCTTGTTGATCTAAGTTTGTAACTTTTTCGGTTTTTCTTGGTTTTGATCTCTAAAACTTGGTTATTTTTGAAATCTAATGGTTCCATGTTGTAGGAAATTTAATTCTACACAATTTTGGCTTTTGAACCGCTTGATTTCGAATTCGTATGGAAAAGTTATGCCATTTTCTTGTTCAAGGGTTCCCACACCTTTTGGTATTGTCGGGACGATGAACAGTGCCGCGCACAGTGTCTTCGCTGTCGCGCGCCCGCGCGCCGTGCTTGCGCGCAACGTGCGCCGTGGGCACTTTTGCCCTCGGGCGCATTACAACTTGCGCGGTCGCGCGGCCGCGCGATTTTCTGCCGCGCACCCGCGAGCCGTGCTTGCGCGCAACATGCGCCGTGGGCGATTTTGCCCGCACGCAATGCGCAACTTGCGCGGTCACTCCAAATGACTGTTTTTGTCCATTTGAGCTATTTTGTAGCTGAAATATTGAAAAACTCAAAACATGAAAGTTGTAGATCTTTTCCTTGGCTTCAAGATTATGTTACTAATTATTTTATACAAGTTTCTCTCATTCATGATAATGTAAGGATAGAACACGTTGGTGGCCTGTTAAGGCGCACTCTTAACAAGTAACAAACAACATGATATGATAGTGGTCCGTTATGGCGCACTCTTAACAAATAACACTACATGATAACTCTTGATAGTGACCCATCGTGGTGCACTCTTGATAAGTAACTTGACATGATAATTCTTGATGGTGGTCCGTCGTGACGCACTCTTGACAAGATAAGTAATCTTGGTAGTGGCCCGCCGTGGCGCACTCTTGACAAGTAATCTGACATGTAATCTTGAATGTTGTTGCGACGGCTATCTTGACATGCTGAATAATAACCAGTCTTGACACCGTGGGTGATTGTTCTTGAATGTGCTTGTATAAGCTACCAGTCTCGTCTCGCATCATGTCTAGGACTTACATCCCTGGTTACCACGGTCAGGAATTCATGCTGAATCTGACTAGGTTAATTACTAGATTAATCAAAGTAGCTCATATAGAGAGATGTTTCCAGTTACAGGCGATCCCGTTATCTGGACGCCTTGAGTGCATTTGTAGCCTGCCGTCGAGTAGGGCACATTTCCAGCCCACTGTCATGTGGGGCACTTCTTGAAACAAGTAATATGCACACTGTCATGTGTTGCACTCCAAGTCACCTAATAATTCTTGATAACTCTTACATGAACCTCGCCTGGATAACCTGGATAGCTACAGGACTTGTGATTGCCGGAACATCTCATTGCATCTTGCTAGTAACTGGGCTTATGATAACCCTAGTTAGTTAAAGTATCAAACCGTACTCTTTGCTTGGCCGTGATTGATGAATGGAGTCTAGTCTTGTCTAGACAGTGCCAGTACATGATTACTTCGGGACATTTTACAGTTTATGCTTTACTTGTCGATAATTGGTTAGAGACTAAGTTCTGTTCAGGCAAAGGGTTACAACCCCGGTCCTTGTTTGGTTTACGGGTTGTAACTTGGTTGCCAGAATAGTTTCGTAGTTAGCTTATCGTTTATCACCCTACTTTCACATTTCCCTTTTTTTCTTGTTATTATTATGCTGTGTTCTAACTTGCTGGTTTTAGTTCCTAAGTGAAGCCTCCCTTGTGGCACTTGCTCTTTCTGGGGTCTGACCCAGCTAGTTTTGTATGACCAGATTTCGGAGCAGCACTCGAGGATCTCTCGGCCTTCCAGCCAGATGGTGAACACTAGACGTAACCCTGGCAACGAGTGGATTTTATTTTGCTCTCCCGCTCTATTGCAAAATTATTCTTTTGAGGCGTTTAGCCGCCGAGCAAGTGTTAGCTCGTCGTGAAAAAGAATTCTGGATGGAGGGGTTTTTTACCAAAATTCCCTACCCATGGAATAATATTATTAAAGTAAAATATGATGAGCTCCGTGGTGGTATAAATGGTCTCCATACAACTGGCATGCTTAAAAAAGCATGTATGAGAACCATGGAAGAAACCTGCGAGCAGGCTAAAGCCACATCACAAATGAATAAATTCATTAAGAACTCGGTACTTGGGTACAGATGTTGTGCTAAGTACGATGAAGATGTCAACTTCCAATTCGGATGTCCCCAGTATGGAAAAAACCGAAATAGAAAAAGACATGGAAAAAGGGTAAAACCTCTAGTAGGAAGAAATAGAAAATCACTCGAAAGAAGTGGAAACCTAGCTTCAAGAAGAAGTTTAAAACAGAAAAGAATTTTCGAAAAAGAAAATTTATTAAAAGGAAAAAATTTAAGAAAGGTTACAAATGTTTCAAGTGCAACAAAGAAGGACACTTTGTTAATGAATGTCCCGAAAATATACAGAGTGTGGTCATAACAGATCTTGAAGACTATGGTATTCATATTGGTACCATTGATGAGGTTAGCAGTAACACTTCTGCTTCCTCTATCTATGAGATTGAGTCATTGGATGAATCCTCTGAAGAAGATATTTCTTCTGAGGTAGAGGATCTCAGAAAAACTATAGAACATCTCAAGATAAATATGAATACAATAAATAAAACTCATAATACAATACGTATTACCCTCTTAGATGATAAAGCTATCCTTCCTATTAAAGAAGGGATTTCTGCGGGATATCCTTTATATTCTAAAGAGGATGTTTGTATTAAACGATACCGAAGTGCCGAGATACGTCTTGGTTTAAGAATCTTTATACCCCTTGGATATTATGGGATTATCCATAGTGTTCCTTTGCATACTAATAAAGGTATACTGTTGACACAGGGTTTTATTGAACCAGTGTCAAGACATAATGTATGTATCACCGTTAAGAATACAGTATATGAGGGTGATTATATTATTCACCGTGGTGACCCCATTGGGTTATTAGTAATACATAAATATGAGGATCTACCTATGGTGGAAGAACCCCTTCCATCTAAAACAGTTCCTCAACCAGGTTCTAGTTCTAGTATTGGCTCAGACAGGAGAGATCCTGAGGAGCATTACTATGAATTTAGAATCTATATGAATAGACTTACATCCGAAGAAACTTCGAATTCTAGCCTCCAGCAAAGTGAAGGGGAACAATTCGAAATTACTGACGAAGATTTGGAAAAGATGAAAGAAGCTATTCCTCATTCGGATAAAAAAGAAGTATATAAACCTATATCCTTCCAGTCTCGATTTTTAAACAAACATGAAGCTATCAAATCTAATTACAGAACTATTGTAATGCGTCATTTGGAACAGACTAAGAGAATTCTACGCGAGCACATTCATTTTTATAAAAATCATACAAATCAAGCTCTTACAGAAAACAATAAAAACAAGAAAAGGGTAACCTTCGCACCCCGGCTTCCTAGAATCTATGATCTTGATGATTCGGATTCCGAGCCAGATCAGGATCTAGAAACCAATGAGAATAATCAAATACATCTAGATGATAATGAGCATCTTGATTTGGATATTGTTGGAACTTCTGTCGACCAAATGGGTCTTGAATTTTGCCAACTTAACCAATTCAACATTGACGACTGGTTGCGATGTGATGAGGATGATACCTCAATCCTCGCAGACAAAACCCTTGAATGGGAAAGTCTACTCGAAATAGATAATGCTCAAGACAACTCTTGATCTTAAGACCTTTCCACAAGGACATATCTATATACCCTTGACGATTTGTACACCTGGGTATAAAGAGCTCACGATTCACGCTCTTCTTGATACTGGTGCTGAGGTTAGTTTATTACAAGAATTGTTCATACCTGAACATTTAAGATATAAACTTGATAGACCCTGTCGCTTAAACGATTTTATGGGCCGTCAGATATCAGTTGAATTTGGCGCACTTGTTGATGTCCAAATCCCTGACATTCATGGCCATTTCAAAACTTATCAGTATACTTTCCGATTACTTCCTAAGGATTTTGATAATGATTGCTTATTAGGAATGGATAATCTTCGCAATTATCCACCCTTTAATCATCATTATTTTGATATCGATGGACGCTCTATTCCTCGCGTACCATTTAATGTTTCTCTTGCAAACAAATTCTCGCCTACAGCACAGCATGGTGAGATCGATGATAAAATCTGCACTTATAATATCCCAACAGATAATAATTTCCAAAAGGTCATTCATGGAATGCTAGAACCATTATACTCTGACAATCCATTAAAGTGGTTTGATAAAGCCACACGATATTGCAAAATTGAGCTTTTAGATATACATAAAGAATCGAAAGTTCGTGTTAATAGCATTATGGTTTCTCCTACAGATAAAGAGGAATTTGCTAAACAAATTGATGAACTACTTCGATTAAAATTGATACAAAATAGCCATAGTACTCATTCATCCCCAGCGTTCCTAGTTATGAATCATGCCGAGATAAAAAGAGGAAAGGCTAGAATGGTTATAAATTATCGTAAGCTTAATAGCTACACGAAATTTGATGGTTATTTCATTCCCTCTGCTGAGAATCTAATTAGGCAGATACAGGGAGCTAAGTTTTACAGTAAGTTTGATGCCAAGTCGGATTTTTGGCAACTCAAGCTTGCGGATAAAGCATCCATTGAGCTAACCGCATTCAGTTGTCCTCAGGGACATTATGAATGGTTGGTAATGCCATTTGGATTAAAAAACGCTCCACAAATATTCCAGAAATGGATGAATTCAATATTTGGTCATCTCGATTTTGTTGTTGTTTATATTGACGACATTCTTGTGTTCTCCAAAACTGCTGATGAACACAAAGATCATTTACTGCAAGTTTCTAAGATATTGCTTGATAATGGTATTATTCTTAGCCCCAAGAAGATAGAGCTGTTTAAAACAGAAATTGATTTCTTGGGCAAAGTAATTAAAAATGGGCAGTTAGAACCTCAACAACACATTTACACGAAAATTAAAGACTTTCCTGAAGACTTCAAAACTTTGAAGGAACTTCAGAGTTTCCTTGGATTACTTAACTATGGTAGAAAATTTATTCCCCATCTTTCTGCCAGAGTTGAAAAATTACAAGATAAGTTAGCAGCTGAACAAGCTAAGTATAAAACAGTGACTGGGGAGCAACCCAGGAAATGGGACACCAGCAGAATTTCTCTCTCTCTCTCATCCTCTGAGAAAGATGAAATCTCAAAAATTAAAGATCTGGTTAAAAACCAAAAAAAATTATATTTTCCTCTTGATGAAGATAAGTTAGTTTTACAGACTGATGCTTCTGATCATTTTTGGGCAGGAGTATTAATTGCAAAAAATAAAGAAATTGTTGCATATACTTCTGGAAAATTCACTAAAACCCAAGTCAAGTATGCAACTTATGATAAAGAACTACTTGCTGTTAAATTAGCCATTAAAAGCTTGCGTATATATTTGCTTTACAGAACTTTCATTATTGAAACTGATAACAACTCTGTTGCTCAGTTTCTTAAAAAGAAAACTATTAATAATCCTGAAAAAAAATCTTCGAAGGATTAGAATTGCAATATATTTAGAAATTTTTAATTATGAAGTTAATTATATCCCTGGATATACTAACTTTCTTGCTGATACTCTTACCAGGCCGTGATGCTATGGATCCAGACGAATACAAGAAAATGAAAGCAATCCACGAGGAGATGAAGAGGCAAGATGCCTTCACTCCTGTCACTGGCCAGAAAAAGGCCAAATCTGGTGCCGGCAACCAGGCATCATCGTCATCTGGAGCGCCCAAGGCGAATAGCCCAGTTCCAGTGACGACAGGCCAGGCGAATAGCCAAATGGCCGAGGGCACAGGGTCCAGTTCAGGCCACACAGGCCTCCCAAGCCACACAGGCTCAGCAGGGCACACAGGCCCAATTTCAGAAAGGCGGACCCAAGAGGCTCGTACCTTTCGCACCCTTTCAAAACAAGACTTTTGCCAGTACTGTTGTTAAGAACTGGTATAATCAAGAATTGGAAAAAAATGACAGATTCGTGGGACAAGTTTAATGGCTGCTACCGAGCCATTCAGTCCAATGACACTAAGGGAGCCAATTTTTGGCTATCCCAAATTGAGAAGCAATTCCTTGCTGTTCGAGCTAAGTCTGAGCAGCTAAACACTAAGCTCCATGAGGTCAGGCAGCAGACTCTTGTAATGATGGCCTATAGCGCTACATCAAGGTCACCTGCTCTTGATGCTATGGAAAAGGATCTGTTCAGTGGACCTTCTTCTGAACATAAAGAACTCTGCAAAATTCTTGAGTAGATTAACAGCCATGATCTGGTCAATCTGAGAATATCAGACTTGTTGAAACTCTGCTCATCCCTGTCCATTGACGATGAAAGAACTCAAAGTATGGACGCTGAAGGAATGGTACAGGGAATGATTACAAGGTACAAGCAGTGGCTGATTGATGAAGCCCGCCTCTTAACATACTTCAGACGCTTAGATGACTCTAACATCACTAAGTATTTTAAAGGGTTAGAGGTTGTTTATTCAAGCTACGGTAACATACACCTGGTATCTTGCTTCCAGGAGATTGTTAACCTACCCGTACAAATTAAAAAGGATTTTGTCCATGAGATGTTCATCTGCTCCTCAGATGATAACATCTACAAACATTTGATTCCAGAAATTTGCTGGGAAGGTGCTAAAGCTAGTGCTTCCAGGTTTCAGACCATGTTCCGGTTCAGAATATGGAGTATTTGGGAGGAGAAGCGGTACATCAAATGCTTCCCCTCATATCAGATTTGGGAGCTCCACCGTCTTGCTGGAGATCCGGGACTTCAGTTCTCTCCTTTCAAGAAGGATAACTTCAACGAAGGGAAGGAACGGTATGGTGCAGCTAGAGAATTTTTCTCTGAAGCACGAAAGCTTTCTGGAGGACAGGCGGTCCTCTCCAGCAGCAGCAATGTCATTCTGGCGGACTATGTGACTGTGAAGCCCGTCAACGAAGAAGAAAATGATGCCCTGCTCCAAGATTTTTTTAATAATATGTGTCTTGGTCCAGCAGGTTTACAGGCAAAGGGAGATGACAGCGCGAAGGATGCGATTCTCGGGGAGGCTACAATCGCGTCTCAACTTATGCAGCTGTGAAGCTTGGTGGGCAAGTTTGACTTTTTATGGCCCAAGAAGAAATTGAGTCTGTGGGTTCTTGCCCTTGGCCAGAGGAAGAAGAAGATAATTGTTCTGGTCCAGATAACTGCGGATCAGTTCGTACAGAGTTTTTGTTTTCTGACACCGATGATGCAGAAGTGCAGATGATGCCTGTTGATGATGACTCCATCTTTCCTCTATGATTGGAATGGATGGTGGGATGATATTATGGCTGATCCCCAGCCTATCTACATCGATGAGGTGGAAACCACTCCGGAGTACGTCTCATTAGATGCCGATAATGACTCGCCACCAACCGGTGGACAGGTGGAGGATTTGTTTCCCTCCGAAACGAATAAAGTATTGACAAGACGGCATACCATCTAAAGTTGATTTGATGGCGCACTAACTGGAGATAAGAAGGAATCTTTTCTTAATAATTAAGGGAAGACTGTTGACACCGGTAGTCTTAACCGGCTTAACCGGTTAGTACCGTCCCTTAGGCCTATATATAGATGGGCTTGTGTGTGTAGAAGGGCAACGGAGTTTGTAATCTTCTCTTTGCCCGCACGCAATGCGCAACTTGCGCGGTCGCGCGCCTGCCGCAACGTGCGTCGTACAAAGTTTTGCTCGCGCAACTTGCGCGCAAGTCACTCCAAATGACTGTTTTTGTCCGTTTGAGCTATTTTGTAGCTGAAATATTGAAAAACTCAAAACATGAAAGTTGTAGATCTTTTCCTTGGCTTCAAGATTATGTTACTAATTATTTTATGCAAGTTTCTCTCATTCATGATAATGTAAGGATAGAACACGTTGGTGGCCTGTTAAGGCGCACTCTTAACAAGTAACAAGTAACATGACATAATAGTGGTCCGTTATGGCGCACTTTTAACAAATAACACTACATGATAACTCTTGATAGTGATCCATCGTGGTGCACTCTTGATAAGTAACTTGACATGATAATTCTTGATGGTGGTTCGTCGTGACGCACTCTTGACAAGATAAGTAATCTTGGTAGTGGCCCGCCGTGGCGCACTCTTGACAAGTAATCTTGATGATTAATCTGACATGTAATCTTGAATGTTGATGCGACGGCTATCTTGACATGCTAAATAATAACCAGTCTTGACACCGTGGGTGATTGTTCTTGAATGTGCTTGTATAAGCTACCAGTCTCGTCTCGCATCATGTCTAGGACTTACATCCCTGGTTACCACGGTCAGGAATTCATGCTGAATCTGACTAGGTTAATTACTAGATTGATCAAAGTTGCTCATATAGAGAGATGTTTCCAGTTACAGGTGATCCCGTTATCTGGACGCCTTGAGTGCATTTGTAGCCTACCGTCGAGTAGGGCACATTTCCAGCCCACTGTCATGTGGGGCACTTCTTGAAACAAGTAATATGCACACTGTCATGTGTTGCACTCCAAGTCACCTAATAATTCTTGATAACTCTTACATGAACCTCGCCTGGATAACCTGGATAGCTGCAGGACTTGTGACTGCCGGAACATCTCATTGCATCTTGCAAGTAACTAGGCTTATGATAACCCTAGTTAGTTAAAGTATCAAACCGTACTCTTTGCTTGGCCGTGATTGATGAATGGAGTCTAGTCTTGTCTAGACAATGCCAGTACATGATTACTTCAGGACATTTTACAGTTTATGCTTTACTTGTCAATAATTGGTTAGAGACTAAGTTCTGTTCAGGCAAAGGGTTACAACCCCGGTCCTTGTTTGGTTTACGGGTTGTAACTTGGTTACCAGAATAGTTTCGTAGTTATCTTATCGTTCATCACCCTACTTTCACATTTCCCTTTTTTTCTTGTTATTATTATGTTGTGTTCTAACTTGCTGGTTTTAGTTCCTAAGTGAAGCCTCCCTTGTGGCACTTGCTCTTTCTGGGGTCTGACCCAGCTGGTTTTGTATGGCCAGATTTCGGAGCAACACTCGAGGATCTCTCGGCCTTCCAGCCAGACGGTGAACACTAGACGTAACCCTGGCAACGAGTGGGTTTTATTTTGCTCTCCCGCTCTATTGCAAAATTATTCTTTTGAGACGTTTAGCCGCCGAGCAAGTGTTAGCTCGTGTTGAATACTTTACTTATTGTCTGCCTACGGGCTGTAACATGATTAACAAATCCTAGGGTTGATCATGTATGACTGAAACTCTTGCTAGTCCTCGCATTTTGTACGACTAGTTTCATGATCATCTGTATATGAAATGTATGGGACGCCTTAATATTAAGTATCTGATGGTCTAACATCTTGTAACTATTATCACTTGCTTGAGATTGAGACACTAGGCCTGTTCTTGACCATAAGAGACTGATAGCTTGTAGATAAACCCTCATACATCTAGACAACCGTGACCGTATATCGAGGTGGATTACACTTCTATATACGTAGCTGGTTGTGTCTGCCCCCGCTCTCCAGTATTCTGGTTCTGGGGCGTGACAACATCAAGGAAGTACGCCAATACAAGCATATGGTATGAGAGCGAAGACAGCGACTCAGAAGATGAACAATCGGATGACGCTGCAAATGTATGCTTGATGGCTTGCGATCAGGTAACCACTAATCCTCTGTTTGATCCTTATGATGATTTCACCTTTGAGCAACTAGGAGAGGCTTTCAGTGACCTGTTAAATGACTACAGAAAACTGCGTAGTAAATATGAAACCTCTAAGAAGGTATTTAAAGAGTACAAAGGTGAGATAGGAAGACTTACCAACCAACTAGCTGATGTTAGAAATAATGTTTCTTCTATTGAGTCTGGTGAGCTTTCTTCTATTAAGTTGTTGTTACACGAGACTATCAAGTTATCCGAAGAAAAAGACCAAACTATCATCCAGCTAAAGGAAGACCTATCTAAGGAGAGAAAGTCTCCAGTGTGCACAAGTCAGAATGGAAACACTTACATCTGACTATACTAGATTATATGACACCTCCAAAAAGTTGGAAATTAGTTTAGGAAAACGGCCTGAAGTTGCTGCTTCCTATTCTAACACGTGTCAATTACCGAATCATTGGAACACACCCAAACCAAACACTGTCAGACCAAACCATACCAAATCACCGCCCAAGAAGACTAATAGACATGCATTTTTCTATACTAGAAAACCAAAACCTACCAATCATGCACCTCACACAACTTTCAACACTCAACATGCAAAATGTCATTATTGTGGCCTCATTGGTCATATAACCTCTGCATATAGAATCAGAAAGTTAGTAGATTTAAATGTTTATGCATGAATACCAAAGACTAACATGTCAGGACCCTACAAGAAATGGGTACCAAAAGTTTCATCTACAAACTGTTTTGTAAGTAGGACGCCCTTCACATGCTAGAAGCAAATGGATCCTCGATAGCGGTTGCTCACGGCACATGACCGGTAATGCATCATTATTCGCAACACTGTCGAAGAAGAATAAAGAAGGATACGTCTCCTTCGATAATAATTTGAGAGGGTACATAATCGGTATCGGTGACATTGGTAAGGCTCCCTACCCTGTGATTAAAGATGTCTGTCTAGTTACCGAGTTAAAACATAATCTGCTCAGCATAAGCCATTTAGCTGATCACGGTTATGGCATTAACTTCGTCAAAGACAAATGTACTATAGTTGATAGCTCAACTGGCAGTACTATCTTTGAAGGTATCAGGGAAGACAACATATATGTTTTCTATCTATTAGAAGATGCTAACAAAGCAGGTAGATGCTTGATAGCCAAGAGCATTGAGAGTCAACTATGACATATGAGACTCGGTCATGCAAACATGGACACAATTTCAAAACTATCCACAAAAAAGTTGGTACGCGACTTACCGGACATATCTTTCAAGAAGGATACAGTATGTAGCGAATGTGAAAAGAACAAAGCTACCCGATCCGTCTTTAAGTCCAAGAACGTTGTAAGTGCCACTAGATCTCTACAATTATTGCATATGGATTTATTTGGACCTAGTAGAATTGCTAGTCTAGGTGGTAAGTTATATGCATTTGTCATTGTAGATGATTTCTCTAGATACACGTGGATATATTTTCTTGTACGCAAGAACGATGCTTTGTCAGAATTCGTCACCTTTTGCAAGAAAGTACAGAATGAAAAAGGTTTCATGATTACTCGCATTCGTAGTGATCATGGCGGCGAATTTGAGAATGCAGAGTTCAAACAATTCTGTGACACACACGGTTATTTGCATGAGTTTTCCTGTCCTAGGACTCGACAACAAAATGGAGTTGTGGAACGTAAGAACAGGACTCTATCTGAAATGGCTAGAGTAATGTTGAACCAGTTTAGTCTAGATACTTTTGGGCTGAAGCTGTCAATACAGCGTGCTATATTCTCAATAGGGTTCTGATTCGACCTATATCGAAGAAGACTCCCTATGAGTTATGGTTTAATAGAACACCCACTGTTTCATATTTCAAGACATTTGGTTGTAAATGTTTTATTCTTAATACTAAAGATAACCTGAGTAAATTTGATGAAAATGCCGATGAAGGTATCTTTTTAGGTTATGCGGCAAAGAGCAAAGGGTACAGAGTCTTCAATAAGAGAACCATAATCATCGAAGAATCAATTATTGTCAAGTTTGATATAGTAAATCAACATTCAGTCGATGACGATAATGAAGACGTAAGTACACCAAGTACAGCTACTGCAAAACATTCACACAAAGATGCAGAACCTTCACACCAAGCACCAGCTGAGTCTTCAAGCAAATCACATACAGAACCAGAAGCCGGAACCAGCAATCCTGGGGATATGCCAAAAGAGATGAGATTCTTGGCAGATCATCCAAAGGACTTGATAATTGGTGAGATTACCAAGGGTGTAAGTACTCGTTCCTCTAATAAAGATATAGCTTCGTGTGTTGCTTTTATCTCACAGCTTGAACCCAAAAACATTGAAGAAGCATGTAGTGATAATTTTTGGTTAGATGCTATGCAAGAGTAATTAAACCAATTCGAACGGAATCAAATTTGGGAACTTGTTCCCAAGCCCATTGATCATCCGATCATTGACACCCGTTGGGTATTCCGAAACAAAGTGAACGAGAATGGTTTAGTGACTCGTAATAAGGCTCGACTCGTAGCTCAAGGATACAATCAAGAAGAAGGTATCGACAACGATGAGACTTATGTCCCAGTTGCGAGATTAGAATCTATTCGCATGTTATGTGCATTTGCATGTTTTCATAATTTCAAATTATTTCAAATGGATGTTAAAAGCGCATTTTTAAATGGTTTTATAAAAGAAGAAGTTTATGTAGCTCGACCTCCAGGTTTTACTGATTTCAAAAATCCTGATTATATTTTCAAGTTGAAGAAAGCCTTATACGGTTTGAAACAAGCCCCTCATGCTTGGTACGATCGTCTAAGCTATTTTCTACTTGACAACGGTTTTTTCAAAGGAAAAGGTTGACACTACACTGTTTATAAAATCTTTGAATAGCAATCTTCTTTTGATTCAAATCTATGTAGATGATATTATTTTTGGATCCACTGATGAATCTCTTTGTCAAGAATTTTCAAAGTGTATGCGGAATAAGTTTGAGATGAGCATGATAGGAGAGCTGAAATTCTTTCTCGGACTGCAAATCAAACAAACCAACAACGGGATGTTCATAAATCAAGCAAAGTACACAAAATTTATTAAAGAAGTTCCACCTGGAAGCAGTCAAACCACTTAACACTCCAATGGCGACTTCAACCAAGCTTGATATTGATGAACAAGGCAAACTCGTCGACTTACGTAAGTATCGAGGTATGATCGGTAGCTTACTGTACTTAACTGCTAGTCGACCTGATATTTTAGTGTTTGCTTGTGTGCACGTTTTCAAACCAATCCTAAGGAATCACATCTGTGCGCAGTTAAGCGTATCTTCCGATACCTTAGAGGCACTTCTTCTGTCGGCTTATGGTGTCCTAAAACCACGTCATTTGACCTAACCGGTGATTCTGATGCTGATTTTGTTGGATGCAAAGTAGATAGAAAAAGTACCAGCAGCACATGTCATTTCCTAGGAAAAGTCCTAGTCTCTTGGTTTAGCAAGAAGCAAAATTCTGTCGCATTATCAACAATTGAGGCCGAGTATATCGCCGCATGACGTTGTTGTTCACAAATTTTGTAGATGAAGCAAACTTTAGAAGACTTTGGACTACATTTCACACACATACCCATTTTCTGTGATAACACTAGTTCTATTAATTTGACTAAGAATCCAGTATGTCATTCTCGTATTAAGCATATCGAGATTCGACATCATTTTCTTAGAGATCATCAACAAAATGGAGATATAGACCTTGTATACATAGACACACAGAATCAATTGGCTGACATTTTCACAAAACCTCTAGCGGAAGATCGTTTCAATTATTTAAGTCGAGAATTGGGAAATTTAGATGTCAATAATATTAATTAATTTGCTTTATTAATTAATTTTTTCAATACTCAATAACTGTTTTCGAGACAAGCCTACAAAGAGTATGTCTGTCACCACGACTACGGTCGAAGCGAAGCGGTACTTAATTGTTCTCCGATGAACTCCCATTAGCTGGGACAGTACTCCTACAGCTAATCTGAAACAGACGCTGAATAACGAAAGTTAATTTAGAAAATAATATTAATTATATTATTTGAAGTTTAAAATTACTAACTTTGAATTAAATATTTGAAATGAGTTGATGAAAAGGATGTGGCCCACAAGTTTTTTTTTAAAACTCAGGATAACCCTAGGCGAATTCGGTCCGAATTCGGCCAGAGTTCTGTTGGTGTTATATACTTTTTAGTCAGAACCCGAGGTCCCCTGCTCTTCATCTCTTCCAAATTTCATCAAAACAGCAGCAACAGCCGCCCAAAGTCCCCTAAAACCCTAGTGCCACTTTGTTGCTTCCAATCTACGTGGAGAAATCAATCCAAACTTTGGATTCATGCGGAGAATTCATCCCTCTACAACATACTTGAATTTCAGAAGGTATAACTCCTTCCCTCCACTTTCAATTTCCTAGGGTTATCTAGTTTTGGGAAAGAATGCCGAAGAGATTCAATCCTTCCAAGAGGAAGAAGACTAATGCCAGTGAAGAGGCATCATCTTCAAATCCGAATATGGATTTCCTCTTTTTCCCGGTCCAATCGGGTGACGGCGTGTCGGATGAGTTTTACTTCAAAACTCATGACCAAGCTTGTTATGGTATGCCGACTTTGCCATGCGTACAATATGCACAGGCGCTCCGATCAAATGGACTGTATTTCCATATCATCGTCCTTTGTTTGAGGCATTAGGGTTACACCGTCTCGTTACCCAACAATTTCCTATAGCTACTAATGCCCCTCGACTATTTTACTGTAACTTCGTGTTAGACACTTTTACCGCAAGAACTCGTGTTGGCGGGATCGATATCGAGTTCAATGATGTGTTGCTAGCGGAAATCCTTGGTATTCCAAACGAAGGTGCCCCGCTCGATGACATCATCGATTTTGACTTTCCGGAGGGTACGACTCTTGTTAGTTTCAAGAATGAGCTTTGTGCGCCAGCAAATGCTCATCCTGGAAATTTCAAGGCCAATAACTTGAACTTGTTTAACTACGAGTTACATCGCATCATCTATTCCACTATTCTTCTGAAATCCACTTCGAAAGATGATGTCACTGCACTTGAGCTATCTGCCCTCTATCACATTCTTAAGGGGATTCATTTTTCTGCCCCTAAGACTATCATCCAGATGATAGGAAGATGTTGCGGAAGAGACCACAATCTCTCTTATGCGATGCTTATCCCTCGAATCTTTCAGCATTTTGATATCAATTTATCCACTTGCGCTCTGGACCCTGAGCCCAAGTATCTTCAGCTTTCTCGTCGCAGCACTGCTTCTGCTCCTGCACCTTCTGCTCCTGCTCCTACTGCCCCTGTTCCTCCTCAGACCTACCCTATGACTTTTGAGGGTATCCATCAGCACCTTTCGGATATGCAGACTTTCTTTGTTGACAATTCCAAGGAACATGAGTTCCGTGACGTGACTCGGTTCCAGGCTATTGCCAACTCGTTTGCCGATCTCTGATTTGCTTAGACGAGTCATTCTGTCAGTTCTCTTCCTAGAGACCCTGCTGTATCTGGTTACTGCATTGAGGATGAGGCGTTCCATTCTCTGTTCCAGCCAGGGAATGCTTATGATGGGTACCGTGATTCGGGTGCTACTCCACACACCTCTGGAGCTGGCACATCTGGACCTGGTCCTTCTGGACATGGTGGTCGTGCCAAGACTACTACTACTGATGATGATGATGAGGATAAGATGTGATTTAGACATTTTTGTCTAGTTTGTCGTACTATTGTGACTGTTTATTGTCTTTGTTTACTTGAAAATGCTCCGACATTCCAAGCTAGTATCCGTACTTTTATTTGGGCTAGTTTTAGAACTTTTTGTGACATTTTCTGTGATGTTTGTCTGTTAAACATCGTTTATATTATCTACTTTAGAGATTTATCTCAGTTTCGTACTATTTAGCATATCTCGTTATAGCACTCTTTATCATGCTTCGATTTTTTTTAATATACCATGCATGTGAACACTATAAATATTTTTTATATTTTTTTGTTTCTTCACTGATTATTGCGTATGCATATATTGCGGGGGAGCTTTCTCTTTTGCAATTATTTTGCTAAGTGACAACGGGAGAGAAATAAGATCTAACGTCTTTTCTTAATCTTTTCTTTGTAAGATTACAGGAACAATTTTTTTACCGAAATCCGTCTTATCAAAGATACCAAAGATATTATATCAGTCAAGGTTTGTCAATTATCAAAATGGGGGAGATTGTTGGCTCATTGGTCATGGTCAAACCTAATTTTAATAATTGATCAAACTTTGTCTCGATATACGGAGCTACTCAGATGTTTAATTAAGACGTTTTGGACACTTGTACACTGATCAAGATCAGATATCTACTCAGTTCAAGACCGGAGCTATGTTTGCCACTCGAGTCTGTATTTCTTTATGCAATATAATTTTTACTTTTATTGAGTCTATGAATACATTGTACACCGAGTCGTACTGACAAATAGGCTATCCAAAATCATTTTTAGAAATGACCTATATTTTTTGAAAAACATCCCTTATTTCCAAAAGCTTCTGAAGGATTTTAAAAAGCCCAAAAGTCAATTTTGAAAAATCCTGACCAACCCTGACAGAACTCGGCCCGAGTTCGGCCAGAGTTCGGTTAGTGACCGTTTGATTTTCGAACGTTTGAAAAACTTGGTCTTCCTTCAGTTGCGGATTGTTACATAGAATTCTGTTCGAATTCTGCCAGAGTTCTGCCTTTGGAAAAACTATAAATAGAGAAGAATTCTGATCATTTCAAATCACTCATTCACTTTCATCTCTTCTCTTCTAAGTTACGTTTCTTTCCAAAGAGTTTTAAAAAGCTTTCAGTTTCAAATCCCAAGCCAGTTACAATTCTCTAGTCAATTTGCTGGTACGGTGCGGTCTATAAGATTTCAGAGAAATTGTAATCAGAGGCTTGATTGAAAAAAGACTCTTCAAAATTGAAGTTGGTCGAGTTCTTCGTATCAAAGCTCGCGTCTGTAGAAGTTGCAGGGACTTCGTATGAAAACTTGCGAGATTTTCCAATAGTGGATTCAACTGGAAGCTAGAGTTCTTCCGACTGGACTAGTCCTCACAAGAGGGAAACCAGTATACATCACTGTGTTTGCGTTTGCCTTCTGATCTTATTTCTTTTACAGTTATTGTTTTGTGATTATTGATTTAATTCTGTGATCTTACTGCTAACAAGTTTTTAATTAGTAATAATCCGCTGCCAACTCTATTCACCCCCCTCTAGAGTATTCTGCTTTACGACTTTGTTCCTACAAACATCACATATTGCGTCGTACCGCATGGCATTTTAGAAGCCATATATTAGGCTCAATAATTAAGTTGCATATTGTGCATCTATTTCCTTTACTTAACTAGTGACCTACACGCGGATTGCCGCTAGCATGCCGACTTAGCCTATATAAGGGTCACTGGCGGCACGCTATCATGGACTTATAGTTTGGTGTAGACGACGATTCTTGCAGCGCGGGTAGCGAGCCCCACTGAAGTTTCTGAATCACTCGTGCTAGAACGCGACATGGCTATCATGTTTCCTCCTAGGCCGAATCGATCACGTGGCCCCGGGATACCGTTCGAGGAAACACGCCCATGTGCACAAATTTGTCTATGACCATGCAAGGTCTCTACTCGAACTTACCATACTACTCAAGCCATTGGTCATCTCAAACTATCCATCTCGATGTAGCTCCCAGTCCAGGGACAGCCTCGGAGATCCAACGGTTCCGAAACTTTAATGCTTTACCTTCAAACTCAGGGACGACTATTTGATATCCTTCATACCAAACTAACTGAAACACATCCTACGAAGTACCTCAACATTGTTATACTTTATATGACAATCATTGCAACCGTGTGAACGTATATACTGTGACACTAAGTCAATAGTCTATGTGGCAGCATATCAAAACTCTACTTTAAAGATGACGTGAATGTGTGTAGGGCAAATGCCAACTTAAAATATGATATAAAATACTATATAGCAATCAGTAATATTTTTATGTTCTATACAATGTAATACAAGATAGGATTATTCTCTTAGCTATGTGGGTTCATCTCTTTTATTAGCATGTATCAACTTCGACTAGCGAAACAAGCCGTGACATCACTTTATTAAGTATGAAAATAAGACAGAGGCGAGTTCATCGAAGCCACCCACCTGAACGAGAAGTTGCCTTGACCGAGCAGGGCTCATAGCAAGTAACTGCATAGCCAAATCCGAACGTCGTTTTGTCAATGATTCATCTTGTTGAACTGGGCGGAACGGGACACTACAGTCCAGCCTCACCATCCCGCTACCTTCTAGTGCATTGTGGATCCCCTCGCCCGACGCTCTTATCACTAAGTCTCCAAGAGCTTGGTTCCTGCTAAAAAGAAGAAATAATCTCAAATTTTGTTTTGTTGATGTTGTTGCTTCTTGTAATTATTTAAGTGATAAAGAAGAAACCAGGAAGAAGAAAGGGATACGTAGAAATGTCTATAAAAATACATTGAGACGTGGGCCTCTTACTTTTACTTCGTGTAAACAAAGTAAATCAACAGCACATGTATAAGTGATATAGGTAAAATTCCCCAAAACCCCCTCTATAAATCCTTAAATGCAACTTAGCTTAAAACTTATTTAATGCAAATTAAGCTTAGGAGCTAATTGATAACTATAAGTTTAACTTTAAATAACTTATTTGTTTAACTTTGAATTATATATGTTAAGCTTTTTTTTAGTGTTGTATTTAAGCTAAGTTTAAATTTAACATTAAAAGTAATGGTATACTATACTATTACTTTCTTTAGGCCTTTAAATAAAAATAATTTTTCTAAAGGTAACCGTGTAACTAAAGTTGGTGAATAGGTTGCACATAAATTAGTATAGTATTTAAGTAAAAGTATATTGGTAGAGTTATATATGCATAGTTTAATATATCTCTATTTAAACCTCAATATTCCATAAGAGCTTCCCTCAACATCAGCCTATTAGGACTACTAACTTGTATCCTTTGATCCTAAAATCAATTAACTAACAAGCAACCAACCTACTAGTATATGGATTCTGATTATTGTGCTTGTGTTTGTGATTGTATGGGATTGATCATGGCATTCGACTAGAATGAAATCGTGGGTATCATAGATTGTGTGATCGGAACTATCAACCGTTGTTTCGCATGGAGTACAAGACAAGTACTTGTTTATTGCTTTCATGTACAATTACTTTATATTGTTCATCTTTCATCCATGCACGTTAACCTTTCGTGTCTTTGAGTACTTACATACACATGATAGCGGAGTCATCGATTCATATTCATGTTTATTTTTGCACTGTCTTCATGATCGTGGTATCAGATTTGGGTTTCAGAAAAGTACAGTTACTAGGCACGTAGACCTCCTTCGTGTAACGTGCTTTATGAACTAGAGAACATGTTATATTTTCGTACCGTGAAATTCTACTATAACTCGTATGACGTTCTCAAGCACTTATAAGTACGTGTTAGCCCCTTATCCATATATAGCTTGTCCAAGGGTTAAAAGTTGTGTTTCCAAGAACACATGAACACTTATTGTATATTCTATATCATACTTGTTGCCTATTTTTATCGATTCATCTTGTTATAAGTTACTTGTCCATATCGTTCATGCTTCAACTGTTTATCTGGTTATCATGTTAGAGTTTTACTTGCTTTATATTGTGCTTGTATCTTGCTGGCGTAGACTTGTATTTGCTCCAATCTTGACTGGATACGTTGACAATTTTAGGTGATTTTTCTTTCTTTGTGATCGACACGGTGATCATATCGTTTCTCCAGTGGTGTATAGCCTAATGTGGTATATTTTTTCTTCCGTATACCTTTAGTCTTAATAAATTAGTTAGTGTTGCATAGTATGCATATCGTCATATATTTTCATAGTTTAGTTGTGGATGTTATTGTAAAATATTATAGATATGATTATGTATAGAACATTTAGATCATACACATCGTACTATTGTCGATGCTACGGCGTAGGCTGGACTTGGTCACGTATTAGTATCCCAAAGTGGAAGCGGGTTGTGACAAGTTTTTATGGTAGTCCATACTGGTCGAGTCTTCGCAAAAGGTGTGAAGTCGTGGTAGTACTTAGTCTAGCCGTACTACTGCCAGCTTGTGAGTAATTGAATAATTAATGATTTAAGGATGCATCCACAACTAGTATTATATGATTTAAGGATGCATAGAGATTTTGTCTTAATTGTTCATACCATTTTCTTTCTTGTGCCTTGACTAAAACATTCCCAAATTATTCTCTCGCTTGACTTTTCTCGATTATTTGATAACTATTTTGGAAAATACCTCATGGATTTGGCCGTAGGCAACTTCGAAAACCTATATTATTTGACATGGTAGATGTGCAATGCAGCCATCCGTTCGAATTATGGAACAAGAAAATTATTTGCAACCAGAAGCACACTGACAATGCAGTAACTTCAAGTGACATGATCACAGAGATATGGTTATCGAATTTTACCTAGACTATATTCTATGCATCCTGATTTGGCTTTTTATCGTCATTGATTTTTTTTTGTTATTTTGTTCTTGCTTTGCTTGATCGTAACCTTGTTTAATGTTGGAATGAATTGTTGGACCAAGCCCTAGGTCCTTGTTATCTCTTTACTTATTAATGACCGGACTAGAAAAAATATGTAGACATTCTAGTGAAGATAGATAAAATTGTTTGTGTGATTGTGATACTTTGATAATCAAGGGTATGACTTTGAGTCTATACTAGATATATTTGACTATTAAGTTTGACAAGGATGATTTTAAGTAGTTGGTATAAACGATTCATTATGATAACACATTTTGATCATATTGAGGTGAGTTATATTCATAGATGTTACATAATGGTTCTTGATTGTGAGACTACTTATAATTGATGATGTGGTCTCTCAAATATAGACATGTGTAGTTGGACTTAAGGAATATACTTAAGAGTAAACAAAAACTTAGGTATCTTTGATTTAAGGCAAAGCGAAGTATTCATGACAAAATAAAGCTCTCAAGGAACTACTACAATATATCAAGAAGACTAAAGGAAATTTGGCAAGTTGATTTTCATAAAAAAAACCTCGAAGATCTATAGTTGATTGGTGGAATATATATTAAGGATAAATATTAGATCATGGTTCGGAAGAGTATGGTTGTCAAAGGTGTGCCTCGAAGCAAGGCACAACATGTGCACCTGGCACTTCTCTAGGCAAGGTGCATTTCTCCGGGCGCACCCAAGGCGCGCCTTAGGTGCGCCTTTCATCAAGGCACAACAACGAAAAGGTGCGCCTTATGTATTTTTTTGTTTTTTTTACCAAAAAAGAGAGACATGAAGATAGCCCTTACCTCATACAAGTGGTAGGGAGGTAGCCCTTCTACGGTTGCCAAAGTTGGCTACAGTTGAACTTGAAAAACTAAAATTTACTAAAAGCGTAGTATGAAAAATACAAATTCTTGTTAGTTTTGTTGAGTGTTATTGTTGCCATGCTAGTTCACTTGGTTATGTTAACATGTTTTTGTTGGTTTTAATATGTTATTTGGTGTTATTTCTTATGTTACTAATTTATTTATATTATTTTTTATTTTGCGCCTCACTTCACTCGGGCGCGTGCCTTAAGTGCGCCTTGCGCCTCGGGCGATATGAACCATTTGCGCCTCGAGTGCACCTTGCGCCTTTGACTACCTTCCGGGAAGACTCATTAGTGAAACCAAAATTCGGATTTTAAAATTTGGTGAAGACTGAGGACTTTGTAAAAAAAATTGCGATAAAGGAAAAGGCACCATAATAGTGTAATTCAAGTCGTAACTCAAAGGAATATAGCCTTAAGTGCTAGCGCGACTATAATAACCACAGGTTCTATCTGTCTTAAAATCCTCATAAGGTTGAGTTGATGAGTAACTAACAATGAGTTATATATACATCTTCAAGGATTAGTAGATGGTTTTGGACTATTCATTGATTCATTAATAATTGAGTTTTAGAGGATAAATGACCAGGTTTAAAAGATGGTATGTTTAGATAGACCCAAACTAAAGACTATGATGAATATATTCTCTACTGACTAGTGGGACACGGTTTCGATCAATTGATCGACTTTGAGGATTTTATGTCATAGAATCATATTTATCGAGTAATAAGAATCTACATAAAAAGAACCTATAAATTGAAGAATAAAATTCGGGATAATAACGAATCGTATGCTTATTGGTAATACATTGAGGTTTAAATTGTTAGTAAAAATTACATATCAACAAGATTGGAAATTAGGACTTTCGTATTAGAATAAGAATTTCAATGATAAAGGCTATAGAGATTCAGATTTTAGTAGCCTTTAAAATTTTGAGGACATTTTTTTGTAAGAAGGATATGATGTAAAGTTGTAAACTCATGTCCCAGAATTCATTTTTTTCATAGATTCTTAAATTACTAAGATGGGTAATATCTTAGAAATATGTGGTTAAAATAGTTAACTAAATAACAACAAATTTTAATTACTATTTTTTTTCCCAGAAATCTATTTCAATTAGTAAGTTAAAATAAATTAATAATAGGAGATATACTAGAGAATAAATATTGATTTAGAATTTATTTATGAATTATATAATTAAAAAGTCCTTGTTTTAGTTAAGTTAAACATAAATATATTATTTTATCCTATATCCTAAATGATAACTAAATCTCATGTACACATAATCCTAAACTATTCCAATATCCTATTTAGAGAAAATAGGTAATGACTAATGAATATTTTAATAAATAAACTAGTATCCTATGAATTTTATATCAAATAAAAAGGAAATCAGGATATGTTGATATGTACATATAAAGAATACTACTAAATGAAATAAAAAAAAGTAAAACAAATTAGATGAATACTTATTGTTAAGTAAATAAGACAAGAAAAAAATAAATGACAAATCAAAGTATAATTGTACAAATTTTTCATATATCACAGTGAACCATCTGAATTCAATTTTTTTAATGACTTATGAAAGTTGAACAAATCTTAAATCAATTAAGATTGTGTCCTATTCCTATATAGCATCCCCAATCGAAGTAGGCCCAAGTCCTATATTCATTGAACTATTGAAACCTATGTTCTTCCTCACCATCTCCTTCCCTCTAGAATATTATTTAGTTGTCCCTCCTAAGCTTCCAGCCGTCTTCCTCCCCGATCGAGTTCTCTACTCGTTCTCTGACCAACACCAATATGGCCGAATAATCCATGAGATGCACGTCCCCGACCTGACCAACCATAACCAGCTGAGCAGCGTGCCAGTCGTCTAACCTCCCGAAGAACTCCTTATTGGCTATTTTTTCGTGACAACGCCCTCCCCTCGCAACTCCTAGTCATCGGCGATGTAGTCCAAGTGACACCTGAATCCCCTACCGAGCCAGCCGTGCGCAAAGCCCTCCAGGAGCCTCCCGACATTCTCGAGCACCAACGTCTGATCTCGACGCGACACTGTCCAGTCTTCAAACTCGACTCCAACTCCTTTTTCCTCTCTCCACTAGTGAGCGTAATCGACCAGATCCCGCCCTTGTCGTTACCGCCTCTTCGTCGGTGTGCAAGAAGAACGTCAATTGTTCCCTTTGCCCCATAGACGACTCCTTGACGACTTGATGTCGAGAGTGTTGGAGTGGGTGGGGTTCCCAACCTATGTGGAGAAGACCCCGGAGTGCAACGAGCACCGTCTGTGTCAGAGAAGCTCGGAGAGGTGACGAGGCCAGTCGGAGATGATGGAGATACTCGGGAGCTGACCAGAGGAGCTGCTGGAAGGAGGGGGCAGAGTTCGGGCCGAACTCTACCCCAGGACAGAGTTCTGGCCGAACTCTGTCCCCTGGTTCCAGAACTGTGCTGGTTGCCAAACACAGAGTTCTGGCTGAACTCTGTGTCGTTGGGGCTGAAGCATTTTTTAGGGTGATTGATCACCGTTGGATCGTATCCTACGGTCCAGGTTTTGTTGCGGGATTAGGATATTTTCATATGGTGTTTCCTAACCCAGTAACCCTAATCTCATACGTAACACACACAAGAGAGAGAAAAGAGGCAAGAGTGCCATTACAACTTTGGGAGAGAAGAAGGAGCATTGAAGGCCGTTTTCGAAGGAGGATCATGTTCGGGTAATCTCTACTCGTCGTCTTTGTTCTTCGTAGCCTTGTAATCATTATTCTTACTTCTAAGTGTTGTGGGGATCCGATTTGGATCGGAAAAAGTTTGTGGAGGGTTTACTCCTTTATGTCATTAGTGAAGGCTTCTCAGGGTTGGACTCCGATCGTCCCGTAGTTTATCCCGCAAGGGTTTTCCACGTCAAAAATTCTTTGTGTATGCGAGGTTTGTTTTGGTATTTTGGTTCGTGCGTTGTATTGCTCGGTTCTCTCGCAGGTACTCTCTAGTTTGGGAAAAGGTTTTCGTATTTTTTTCCATCAAAGTGGTATCAGAGCCAGGTTCTGTAATTCAGAAGGGTGTCAGGAGTTGACAAGAAAACTAGAGACCAACGATGGATGCGAAGCCGGTGCGCATGGTGAACCTGAACGGCACCAACTATCATTATTGGCGGAGCAAGATGAAAGATTTGTTGTTTGTCAAGAAGCTGCATTTGCCCGTATTTGCTTCCGAGCGACCAGGTGATAAATTCGAGGAGAACTGGAAATTCGAGCATATACAGGTGTGCGGATATATCAGACAGTTCGTTGACAAGAACGTGTATAACCACGTCGCCAATATTGAGCACGCAAAGACGTTATGGGATAAGCTAGAATCTTGTACGCGAAGAAGACCGGAATAAACAAGTTCCTGATCTGGACGATGATGGATCTGCGGTACAAAGATGGGGCGTCTATTACAGATCACTTGAGTGATTTCCAGGACGTGGTTGACCAGCTGTCTTCGATAGGAGTCAAGTTCGACGACGAGGTTCAAGGACTATGGCTGCTATGTACATTGCCAGACTCGTGGGAGACCGTACGAGTATCTATGATCGCTTCTGCTCCAGAGGGCATGGTCAGTCTGGAATTTGCCAAGAGCGGGGTGCTGAATGAAGAGATGCGGAGACGTTCTCAGGGCACTTCATCTACATCCCACCACTCAGAGGCACTAGTTTCTGAGAGCCACGGAAGGGGCAAAAGCAGGGGTCCAGGTGGTGGCAGAGACAAGAGTAGGAGGAAGTCCAAGGGTCGGTACGAGGACTCGGAGTGTTACCACTGTGGCAAGAAGGGCCACATCAAGCAGAACTATTTCGCTTGGAAGAGAGAGAAGAAGGGCAACAAGGGGAAGCAAGATGAGAACACTACAGTAACGGCCTCGATACATGGAGGCGATGTGATAGTCGTAGGTGATGAGGTTATCACAAACCTCGCCTACGATGACAATTCTTGGTTGGTGGACTCAGGGGCTTCAGCGCACGTATCTCACAACAGGGCACTATTTGCCACTTACACGACAGGCGTCTGTGGAGTATTGAAGATGGGCAATGGAGATGTGTCGAAGGTGGTTGCCGTTGGAGATGTGCATTTAAGGACGAAGACAGGTGCAGTTCTTATTCTCAAAGATGTTTGTCATGTCCCTGATATCCGTTTCAACCTGGTGTCGGTTGGAAGGTTGGATGACGAGGGATTCTTCAGTCTCTTCGAGAATAGTCAGTGGAAGCTTTCCAGAGGTTCGATGGTGATTGTCAGAGGAAGCAAGAAGTCTGGTCTCTACTATATGGAGGGGAGCGCACAGGGGGCATAGGAGGTGAACGCCGTCAGTGATGCGTCTACCGAGTTGTGGCACAGACGGTTCGACCATATCAGTGAGAAGGGGATGAGCTACTTGGTGAACAGGAAGGTGATTCCAGGGCTCAAGTCTACAAAGTTGGAGAAGTGCACGCACTGCTTAGCTGGGAAGCAAAATAGGATGTCTTTCCAAAGTCACCAAAGTTCAAGGAAGCCGGTGTTGCTCGAGTTGATTCACTCGGATGTCTGCGGTCCTATGAAGGTAAAATCTATTGATGGTGCTTCTTACTTTGTAACTTTTATTGTGACTGTTCCAGGAAGGTTTGGGTCTATGCCTTAAAGACCAAGGATCAGGTGTTGCCTACTTTCAAAGAATTTCAAGCCTCTGTTGAAAGAGAGACGGACAAGAAGTTATTGTGTGTTCGGTCCGACAACGGCGGCAAATACATTGGTCCCTTTGATGCTTATTGTAGAGAGCAAGGAATACGACACCAGAAGACTCCGCCCAAGACACCTCAACTCAATGGTGTAGCGGAGCGCATGAACAGGACACTGATGGAGAGGCTGCGTTGTTTGCTGTCAAAAACAAATTTGCCAGACAGTTATTGGGGTGAGGCTCTTCTCACAGCTGCTTATGTTATTAATTTATCTTCTAGTACTCCTTTACAGGGTGATGTGCCTGACAAAGTATGGTACGGCAAAGAGCCGTTATACAATCACCTGCGAGTGTTTGGCTGTAAGGCCTTCGTGCATGTACCGAAGGACGAGAGGTCCAAACTTGAGCCGAAGACGAGGCGATGCGTCTTTGTCGGCTATGGTCGGGATGAGTTTGGCTATAGACTACGATCCGGTGGGAAGAAAGCTTTACAGAAGCAGGAACGTGGTATTCGTCGAGGATCAGACCATGACCAACACTCAGGATTCCGAGATGCCTTTTGAGGCTGAGGAATTGCCTTTGTTAGAGAGTTATTTCGCTTCGAGCAGTTTCCAGAGGACATCGCAGAGGATCCAGTTATGGGGGAGCCAGTACATAGAGTTTCTCCCAACCTTGATCATCAGCCTGCTGATGATGGTCAGGGTGTCCCTCAGGAGGATGAGCATGTCGGGGAGGCAGTTCCTGAAGGTTAGGAGGTTGTCGGTATATAGCCAGCACTAGTGGCTCCATTGAGAAGGAGAGACAGATCGTCGACCATCTACGAGATACTCACCGGTGAGTATGTGCTATTGACTGACGGGGGAGAGCCCGAAAGTTTTGCAGAGACTAAGGAAGACGAACACAGGCAGGAGTGGATGGAGGCTATGCAGGAGGAGACGAGTTTCTTGCACACTAATTCCACTTACGAGCTGGTACGATTGCCAAAGTGCAAGAAGGCTTTAAAGAATCGATGGGTGTTTAGAGTGAAGCAGACGGATGATGCTACTCGCCCTCGCTGGTAGTTAAATGCTACGGTCAGCGAAAAGTCGTGGATTATGATGAGATCTTTTCCCCTGTTGTCAAACATTTGTCTATTTGGGTGGTGCTAGCTTTGGCAGCCAGTCTCGACTTGGAGGTCGAACAGATGGACGTGAAGACGACATTCCTCCACGGTGATCTTGAGGAGGAGTTATACATGGAGCAGCCAGAGGAATTTTGTGAGAAGGGCAAGTCACATTTGGTCTGCCGATTGAGGAAGAGCTTGTATGGTCTGAAGCAGGCTCCGAGGTAGTGGTACAAGAAGTTCGAGTCGTTTATGGAGGAGCATGGTTATGCACGGACGACGTCGGACCATTGTGCATTTGTGAGGTACTTTGCCGATGATGATTTCATCATTTTATTGCTCTATGTAGATGACATGCTATTAATGGGTCGGAATGCTACTAGGATAGCGGAGTTGAAGCGCCAACTGGGTACGGACTTCTTTATGAAGGATTTGGACGCAGCGAAGACTATTCTTGGGACGGAGATCAGCCGAGAGAGAGAGAGTCCAAGCTGCTACACTTGTCCCAAAAGAAGTACATTCACTGGGTACTTCAGCGTTTCGGTATGGACTGGTCGAAGAAAGTAAGTTGCCCCCTTTGCGGCCCACTTTAAGTTTACTGAGGAGCAGTGTCCATCTACCGAGGACGAAAAAGAATATATGGAGCGGGTTCCATATGCTTCAGCTGTGGGGAGCCTTATGTATGCTATGGTGTGTATGAGACCAGACATCGCTCATGCAGTTGGCACTGTTAGCAGGTATCTTTCAAATCCTGGAAAGGTACATTGAAGTGCGGTCAAGTGGATTCTACGATACCTTCAGGGCACTGCCGATTGGAGACTTTCTTTTGGTGGTGACGAGCCGAAGCTGGTTGGATATACCGACGCTGATATGGCTGGAGATGTAGACACGAGGCGATCGACTTCGGGCTATGTGATGATGTTTGCCGGAGGAGCGGTATCGTGGCAGTCGCGGTTGCAGAAGTGTGTTGCCTTGTCAACGACGGAGGCGGAATACATTGCGGCGACTGAGGCTTGCAAGGAGCTGTTGTGGATGAAGAAGTTGCAGAAAATGGGACTGAAGCAAGAGCAGTATACTTTGCTTTGCGACAGTCAGAGTGCTATTCACCTTGTAAAGAACCAGACATTTCATAGTCGGTCCAAGCACATCGAGACTCGGTATCATTGGATACGGGATGTGGTTGAGAAAAATGACGCGATGCTTGAGAAGGTTCATACTGATGACAATGGAGCAGACATGCTCACGAAGGTTCTACCGAGAGGGAAGTTTGAGTTATGCAGGCAGATCGTCGGGATGACGACCTCCTCCACCTAGTTGTGGATGGGGAGATTTGTTGGAGTGGGTGGGGTTCCCAACCTATATGGAGAAGACCCCGGAGTGCGACGAGCGCCGTCTGTGTGTCAGAGAAGCTCGGGGAGGTGATGAGGCCAGTCGAAGATGACGGAGATACTCGAGAGCTGACCAGAGGAGCTGCTGGAAGGAGGGGGGCAGAGTTCGGGCCGAACTCTGTCCCCTGGTTCCAGAACTGTGCTGGTTGCCAAACACAGAGTTCTGGCCGAACACTGTGTCGTCGGGGCTGAAGCGTTTTTCAGGGTGATTGATCACCGTTGGATCGTATCCTATGGTCCAGGTTTTTTTACGGGATTAGGGTGTTTTCATATGGTGTTTCCTAACCCTAATCTCATACATAACACACACAAGAGAGAGAGAAAAGAGGCAAGAGTGCCATTACAACTTTGGGAGAGGAGGATTGAAGGCCGTTTTTAAAGGAGGATCGTGTTCGGGTAATCTATACTCGTCGACTTTGTTCTTCGTAGCCTTGCAATCATTATTCTTGCTTCTAAGTGTTGTGGGGATCCGATTTGGATCTGGAGAAGTTTGTAGAGGGTATACTCATTTATTTCATTAGTGAAGGCTTCTCATGGTTGAACTCCGATCGTCCCGTGGTTTTTTCCGCAAGGGTTTTCCACGTCAAAAATTTTCTCTGTCTGCGTGGTTTGTTTTGGTGTTTTGATTCGTGCGTTGTATTGTTCGGTTCTCTCGCAGGTACTCTCTAGTTTGGAAAAAGGTTTCCGCATTTCTTTCCCAACAGAGAGTCGTCGCACGAAGTCCCTTGCTCATCCCGCTGAAACCTCGCCATCCGACCACCCTTCTTTCTGCATATGACCACCGTATCTCTGTGTTGCTGCTCTTGCGCAGAGCCCTCCAGGAGCCTCTCGACATTCTCGAGCAGCAACGTCTGATCTCGACGCGACACCGTCAGGCTTCAAACTGGACTCCCAACTCCTCTTTCCTCTCTCCACTAGTGAGCGTAATAGACCAGATCCTGCCTTGCCGTTACCGCCTCTTCGTCGGTGTGCAAGAAGAACGTCAATTGTTCTCTTTGCCCCGTAGACGACTCCTTGACGTCGAGAGTCGTTGCACGAAGTACCTTGCTCATCCTGCTGAAACCTCACCATCCACCACCCTTCTTTACGCATACGACCACCGTATCTCTGTGTTGCTGCTCGCCGAACGCAGGACGACGTCTCCGGAGCTACCCCGTATCCTCGCCATAACTTTGATAGCCGACTAAACCTTCCTTGAGAATTCCCCACAACCAAGGTCGTTGTCGACTTCACGTAGAGCACGCATCCTACTTCGCCGATCCAACCTTGTCCTCTAACCACGAGTACACCAACATAGCCCCAACGTAGCGAGCCTCTACTCTATCGACGAGCTAGCCTTGTTGTTGACCTAGGAAGTTGTCGACTGCTCATGGACCTTCAATAATGTCGCCATGCCAAGTAACCATCTCGTCAGAAGACACCGTCATGACCTCGTTGTTGCCGACTCCAAGTTGGTTGATTCCCGTTATTGCCTCAGACTCACCAGCCCGCTAGAGACCCAAGCTCGCCTCCAGTGCATTGTGGATCCCATGGCCGACGATGTCGACACAGAGTCTCCAGGGAGCTTGGTTCCCGCTAAAAAAAGAAAATAATCTTCAAATTTTGTTTTGTTCTATTGTTGCTTCTAATCTTTTTTAAGTGATAAAGAAGAAAGCAGGAAGAAGAAGGGATACGTGGAAATAGTTATAGAAATACATGGAACCATGGGCCTTTTCCTTTTACTGTATGCAAACACAAAGTAAATCAAGAACACATGTATTCGTTAAGTGATATAGGTAAAATTCCCCAAACCCCCTCTATAAATCCTTAAATGCAACTTAGCCTAAAAATAATAGAGAAATTTTGACTTACCCCCCCACTTGCATTACCCATATTAAGGGTGCACCCCACAGTTTTGCATTAATGAAGAAATACTCCTATTTTTGACGAAAACCGTCAAAAAATTGAATTATGGACGAAAATGCCCTTGGGTTCTTCCTTCCTCTTTGTTTTTTCTTCCCCCTCCCCCCCCGGGCCACCCCCCCCCCCCGCCACCGCTCTCCCCCCCTCCCAGCCACCGCCACCGCCATCGCTACCCCCCCCTCCCCACCTCTGGCGGGCGGCGGCAACAGCAGCGACAGCGGCGGCGGCAACAACGGCGGTGGCAGCAGTTGCAGCGGCGGCGGCGGCGGCAGGAGCGACGGCGGCAGCGGGCAGAGGCAGGGAGGGGGAGGGGAGCGGAGCGGAGGCGATGGCGGGGAGGGGGGGAGCGGTTGCCGGGGGGTGGGGCGGTGGCCGGGGGGGAGGGGGAAGAAAAAACAAAGTAGAAGGAAGAACCCAAGGACATTTTCGTCCAAAATTTAATTTTTTGACAGTTTTCGTCCAAATGGGGGTATTTCTTCATTAATGCAAAACTGTGGGGTGCACCCTTAATATTGGTAATGCAAGTGGGGGGTAAGTCAAAATTTCTCAAAATAATATCACAAATTAAGCTTAGGAGCTAATGGATAACTATTAGTTTAACTTTAAATAACTTATTTGTTTAACTTTGAATTATCTCTACTATTATAATGCGGCTTAGAAACGGCTCAAAAATGGATCATTTAAATTGATTAAAAAAGTTCAATAAGAAAATAACTACCTAAATACTCCATTGATTATTAAAAAAACTTAACCAAGCATTTACCTAATATGATATATTTATAATTAAGTAACTCTAACTCAAGTGGTTTAATGGAAGCATTATTCTTGATTGCTTGAGTTCTATTCCTGAGAATGATATTTTTTATAATAAATTTATATTTAATTTTTTATAATATTTTTTACGCACGTGTAATGCACGTGCACATTGCTAGTGTATGTTAAGATTTCTTTAGTGGTATATTTAAGTTTAGTTTAAATTTTAACATTTAAAATAAAAGATATATATATTATTACTTCAAATCTTTAAATAAAAAGAATTTTTCTAAAGATAACTGTGCAACTAAAGTTGGTTAATATGTTTCATATAAATTAGTAGTATTTAAGTAAAAGTATATTGGTAGAGCCATATGTGCATAGCTTAATAAATTTCTATTTATACCTCAATATTCCATAACTAGCTTCCCTCAACATCAGCCTATTAGGACTACTAACTTGTATCCTGTCATCCTAAAAACCAATTATCTAACAAGCCAACCAACCTACTAGTGTATATATTCTGATTATTGTACATGTGTTTGCGAACTTGTGGGATTGATCATGGTATTCGACTTGACTAAAATCGTAGATATCGTGATAGGAACTGTCGATCGTCGTTTCGCAAGAAGTACAAGACAAGTACTTATTTATTCTTTCATGTACATTTACTTTATATTGTTCATATTTCATCCATACATGTTTACCTTTCGTGTCTTGAGTGTCTACATACACATGAGAGCAGAGTAATTGATTCATGTTTACTTATTTATATGTACTGTCTTCGCGATCATGTTATTGTGTTTGTGAGATTTGGGTTTCGGGGGAAGTACACTCACTAGGCACGTGGACCTCATTCGCGTGACATGCTTATGAACTTGAAAACGTATTATATTTTCATGTCGTGAAACCCTACTATAACTCGTGTGACGTTCTCAAGCACTCATAAGTACGTGTTAGCCGCTATACCCTCTAAAAACTGTGATTCCAAGGACATGAGTACTTACTGTATATTCTTGACTTTCCTTAGTTATATCATACTTATTACATTTTTCTATCAGTTCATTTTGTTACACTTGTTTATATCATTCATGTTTCTACTGTTTATTTGGTTATCATGTTAGACTTTTAGTTGCTTTACATTATACTTGTATCTTGTTGGCTTAGACTTGTACTTGCTCCAATATTGACTGAATGTGTTCATAATTTTAGATGATTTTTTCTTGCTTTGCTATCGACATGGCAATCCTATCATTCCTCTAGTGATGCATAGCTTGAAGTGATATATTTTTCTTTCGTATACCTTCAGTCTATTCTCAGTAGATTAGTTAGTATTGCAAAGTTATTAGGCCTGTTATCATTTATTTTTCATAGTTTAGCTTTGTGGATGTTAATGTAAACTATTATATATGAATATGTATGGACCATTGAGATCATAGACACTACCGCCGATGCTGCAGTGTAGGATAAATTTGTCACGTATTCGTATCCCAAAAAGTAAACGAAGGTCGTGACAGAAGGAAAACTTCTCCAGAATACTATGAGTACCACCAAGACGGAGGTCATTGGACCGATGAATTGTCTCAACTCACGAATGAGATAGAGAGGGATCACAAAGAAAGCTAACACAATTCCAAGATCTACAATCTAGAGCATCAGGTAGAGAGACGACGTGAACCGTCTCCCCTAACAAATGGGAAAATCAAGGCTACTATCAAGGAGGTCGACCAAATAACTAATGTCATTGGCAAAACAATTAGAAGATCCCGACATGAGAAGCAACAACAAACGTCGTCGAAGAAGTAAGGAATGAGGAAAGAGAAGTATTGACAATTAATGTCATCAACGGAGGCCTTACGTCAAGAGGATTAGCTTGAAAACAAGATAATACAAGAACATCATAAAGAAAGTCGTGAATTTAGTCGCACCAATGTAGAGATTCTTAATGAGTAGAATCCCCTTCACTAAAAAAGAAGTTGTCGAGGTCATAATGCCTCCATGACCCTGTGGTGGTAGAAGTCGCCAAAGGAAAATCCTATAAAGAATCCTTGTCGACAGTAGAAGCTCGATTGACATCTTGTACAAATCTGCGTATAACAAAGTGAAGGTTGTCTCGTCGAGCATATCTAAACCAACAAGCCACGCATCCAACTTGTACACCATATAGTACTTGTGATCAGAACAATGACTTTGAATGTCACATTCGACAAAGAAATAAGAGAGGTCAAACGTAATGTGCTACTTATGGTGGTCGACATTCCTTCGACCTACAAAGCTACTTTGGGGAGCCCCATGATCAACGCGCTAAGAGCAGCCATCGACATGCCATTAATGCATAAAATGTCCTACTTTTAAAGGAATTCGCTTAGTACGAGGCAAACAAAAGATAACTTGCCAAAAGTTAGCTTTCCATTGTTACTTTAATCACTACTAAAATAAGTTGAATTAGCAACGTAGTTTGTAACTTCTAATGGCTACTTCGCTATGTGTCATAATTAGTAACTCCAAGTAAATGTGTCACTTATTACGTCGAATAGCGACGTATTTGCTACTCATTTATGATAATATGGGATTTGGCATCGCTAGACATAGTTGATTTAGTGATATTTTTATTTAGTCGCATTATCAGCTACACTTAGCGAGTTCTCATATTAGACGTCGCTAATTAATTGATACCAGAACACGAACTCCCCAAAATTCTCTCTCCCCCTCTTGAAAATTTTGATCCCCCCCTCCCAAATTTCAGAACACCTCCCCCCCTCCCAATCTACTCGACCCTCCTCTCCTCCGACCCTTCAACAACAACACCCTTCCCCTCCGACTCCTACGATGTGCCCCCCCCCCCACCCCTCCTCTTGCACCATCCTTGGACACTCGTGTTCTCCGTTAGGGCACCGACTCCCCCCCTCCTCTTTTGTCTCCTCCCGCAGATAACTTTTTCTCCTTTTTTTATATCATATTATTGTTCTGGTTCTTGAGGAATGCTCGATCGATCGGATCAGTGGGCTCTTGAAACTCGTTTTGGAGTGAATTTGGTGGAGTGATTATGAAATTGTTCTAAGGAACACTGAAGGACACATACACAGTTGAAATTGTTGGATTTGATACGCATGAACGTCTTATGGTAGTTTTAATAGATGACTATATGGATTTATATGTCTAATTCTACATACAGTTGGACAAATCACAAATTACTAGGGCCCCAAAATGTTGGCATTGGAGCTATGTATCCCAATCCCTGTGGTGGGCACGGACATGGATTAGGATTCGTAGCAGCAGCATAGTCAAGGAGGGACATACCCTATTTTGGTCTTGAACCATGTTTGAATTGGTTTGAAGTTTAATATGAGGAACATATAAGGTTACAAAGTTTAAGCATTGGTTCCTTAATGTTTGGTGGAGGCATGGATGCTCCATATGGCACAAGACAATGGAAGAGGAATCTTGTCGTCGTTCTCCAATTATTAGGCAAGTTATCTAGCCAAGTTCATGGCAAATAATATTGAGCTCCTAAACATCCTTCATTATTACACTTTAGTATTGAAGTATCTAAAATAAGTAGGTTAATAAAGTTTTCCAAGAACATATAGTACCATTATGAAGGTTCCAATGGCGATATAAGCTTCAACTAAAGATGTTATGATGTATGGACTGATACTATAGGTGATTGGGGAATCCAATGAATCCTATTACTTGATGCTAAAACAACTATGACTATCTTCTTGATTGAGGTTGTGTACAAGACAATACGAGTCACAAGCTGCCTACATACATGTCCTTTAGGCCAAATTTTTTCCTTGTGCTTTTGGATCAGTTGGCTAAAAGTATGAGATTAACAAAAGCACTCACTCTACTATCCACGTATACTAGTGGAATAGGACATATTTCCAAATGTTTGGCTTGTTTGGACTTCCTGCTAGTATGTTTTTTCTAGCTATGTGTTATCACTCTAGGACTGGGATAAGTGGCAAAGGTCAGCTACGTATCAAGTGGACTGCAGCCCAACTCGATACGTATATGTTGTCCAAGAATGGTGTAACTATCTCTATATCATAACATCTCTATAACTCAATCCACATAACAGAAGCGTAAAAAATGGACAATATGAATACTAGACTGCAGCTCAATAAATATATTTGTCCGATTAGACTCGAAAGAAATAATTGAGTCTACAAATACTAGGCTATAAAGCAGATATAAATAACAGAATGACGTAGAGAATATGGAAGAACATATACCTATAAAGAAAAGAGAATCACCCACAATCCATCCGCAAAACAACACAACCAACCTAGAAGGAAACCAAGTCCTCATAGGAACATAGCAACAAACAAAAAACATGCTATGAATAAATGCATAAGGGTGTTTCTAACCTCCTAATTGCAAATTTAGAGGACAACATTCGCACGCATTGACAGGTGTAGGCTCATGATCTGTACTACATATACTTCAAGCAGTAATATGTATCCATGCATAATGTTCAACGAATGTCAAAGGCCAACATGATAATCAAGCTCATATTCCTCCATAGTTCCCTCCGGAGCCTATGGTTCACCGATTTGGGTAGCCATACATCTAGTGACTGTCCTCCCCCTCAATTTCCATATTGACTAAGTCGTATACACAACATATCCAGTTTATAACTGCTCGAGTCTTTAAAATACTAATCATAGCAGTTAAGTTCTATCTGTCACGCGTTTCATACCGTACCGATGATCAGTCGGATACAATAGCTCGTATCCTATCATGTATATCAAATATCGTATCATGTGTGGGTCAAGGTCAAGGAGATATAAGAATATTCTACCAATATATGGTAGTCTACTAACAACTAGGTCGATATACATAAAATAAACAAGAAACAAGTAAATCGATGAACACCGTTGATCGCTCCCAAATCTAGATCAGACGCACATGATACATCTATTGAAATATGGACTATATATATATATATATATATATATATATATATATATATATATATATATATATATATATATATATATAGCAAGGTATACTTGTTTGGTGTCTGGGAAGAGTCTAAACGACGTTCTAACAACAAACTCGTCAAGTCAAGAATATCTCAAAAAGTCAGTACAAACAATTCTGAATGCTGAAAAAACATCACCAACATATCCGAAATTGATGAAATAGTAAAAAAAAAACTACCCATAAGTCTAATTTGGAGAGAGGGACAAAAACAAGATCTGTATGCGGGTCAACATTGCACCAAAAGACGTGTCAGAATATAGGTGTCCAAAATCAAGAAATTATGTCATTTTGGGTAAAATGATACAACGAGTCCAACAGTGGTGTTAGATTCGTGATATGAAGTCTCGGGTTCAAAAATAAATTTTCTTTTGAATAATTTTCGTAAAAAAATGCGATAACGAACGGCCAACTTTGGCATCGAATTTAAACTTTAAAGTGATAGAATAATAGAATGAAATTTTTACAGGCAAAAAGATGGTTATACCTGCTATGCAGAGGCGTTGGCGGCTCGTCGAACGTAGCTACGACGAGGGAGAAATAAATCCGCAAAGTAGACGTCCCAAAACTGTTGAAAATAAAACAGTTTTAAACATGCAACTTGGCAGCTGATTTCAACTGATCAAAAGAACGAATTAACAGTTAAAAATTTGACAGAAGGAATGAGGTACATACGGTCATAGAGACAAAGGAATCGGATCCACAATCCAACGATCCGATCTTCGGGAATTCACAAGCAAAGTCAGCTTCGGGAATTCACAGCAAAGTCGGCTTCGTGAAACAATATTCTGAAACAAAATTTTGAACAGTTTAATGAGTCAACTTGGCTTCGATTTTTGGGATATCAAATAATCTCATAACGAAAGAAACTTATGACGTGGGAAAATAGAATTATATCAACTTCCAGACAGAGAAGACCAATTGGGAATTCATGCATTGGATTTGAATATATCGGAGTTCAAATGTGCTCCTTCGAAATGAAGTTCCTAGTTCAATACTCGCGCGCATCACGACGAGATTCAAAAACGAACTGATCTCGAAGTAGTTTCGACGGTGTGCAACCGTCGCAGGGTGCGCGCGGACGGTCGACGACCACGGTGAGGGCCGCGACGAACTGTCGTGGGTGACGGTGCGGGGATCGGCCATTGTTGTTGCTGTCAGTTTCGGCAGAAGAAAGAACGGGAGGTGGAAGCGAATAGGATGGAAGAAAAGGTTGGATCGGGGAAAGGAAGTCGAGGGGTGCACAGTTGGCAAGGATGCACGGTTCCCGCGCAAGAAAAGGACCCGGGATCAGTTGGAATGGGTTAAGCTTAGTTGCTGCTAGGAGGGGGAAATGAACTGAAACCTTCTTAATGGGTATCGAGTTTAGGAGAATTTTAGTTGTGGGTTTTAATAGAATAATGGGTTATTGGATTTTAGACTTAGGAATAGCTTTGGGTATGGTTTGGACTTGGTAATGACCCTATTGTTGTCCACCACCACCACCACCCCCCCATACACACACACACACACACACACTTGATAATGATGATGCGATGACCCAACAGTCTGTAAGTGATCACTTTTCTTTGCTAATCATTATCGGGGTGCTTCTAGTTATATTCAACAATAAATACTACACATAATTGATGAGAACTTATGATACGACATTCAAACAAAACTACGAGTGTTCGAGCTAATGTACACAATAAAGTAATGAAATTTGGTTATTATTTTGATCATGTTGGAATATCCTATTAGTATTTTTTGTATGTTGGAATATGTGTTGGAATATCCTATTAGTATATTTGGTATATTGGAATATGCCATAGGATATTCCTATAGAGAGTTAATGTAATGAGGAGGTTGTAAGGCAATAAATAGCCAAGAGATTATCAATAAAATATAACTATTTCAACATGGTATCAGAGCCACCTTTCCACAAACCCTAACCCTAGCCGCCACCAAACCTCCCCCCCTCCTCTTTCCCCTCTTCCACAGCAGACGCCCCCCCCCACCTTGCGCACAACAGCCCACCCCCCCTCTTTCCCGACGATACTGTTACCGCTGCCGCTGTCGTGTGCGCGTCCCCCACCCCCAATCCCCCACCCCTGCCGCACGCAACGGCGCCATTGTTGTCGTGGTCAGAATCATTCCGAAAGAGGACACCGATGCCTAGATCTGATAAAAACAGACATGTTCGGATCTAGGATCGGACGACGAAGACGAGCATAAGTCGTAGAGCGGGCGTGACGTGATCAGAGAGGAGAAGCATCGATGGAGGAGATCATCAAGAAGCTGGATCCTGCAGAGGTTGCGACGTTGATGAAGTTGATGAAGATGTCGGCTGGTGAGAGCATGACACGAACGTCGCCAAAGTTGGAGCTTTCCTCCATCGATCTGAAGCTGGATGGACCAGCCACCTATCTGAGTTGGTCACGGCGGGTGAGAAGAACCATCGCAGGAAAGAACCTGGAGGGGTTCCTGTCGGACAAGAAGACAGAGCCGGACGAGGGCTCGACAGGATGCGACGAGTGGAAGTCTACTCATATGGTGATCTACATCTAGCTTCTCAACTCCTTAGTCCAGTCTATTGCCGCCACAGTAGACGACATTGAGATGGTGAAGGACATATGGGAGAAGTTGAGGACATACGATGGCGTGGGAAACAACTTACGAGTTTTCAGATCAAGGGGGAGATTGATGACACCGTTCAAGGAAAGAAGACGGTGCAAGAATACGCCACAGAGCTGGAGCGACTGTGGTTGGATACGATCATTCCTCAGATCGGACAATCTGTAGGGACCCGAAGTACAAGGAGAGACAGGTATGTCTGCAGGAGAGGACAATAAAGTTCCTTAAAGGACTGACTGCAGCATTTGTCCAGAGGACAACCCTACTTCTAGCCCAACCGAATATCCCTACCCTTGAGGAGGCTATCTCGACAATGATCCAGGAAGAAACACGCATCAAACTGCAAGCAGGGACAAGTGGCCCTCCTGAAGAGAAGTCAGCACTAGTGGCCACCAGTTTGGGCGACACAAGTCCGAAAGGGGAGTATTGGCAGCACAATTGACAGTGCTACAACTGCGGGGAGATGGGCCATCATCGGCATGCTTGCACCAAACCACCTAAGGAAGGAGATTTAGGCGGTGGACGTGGGCAATTCGGTGGACGGGGAACCTTCGGAGGATGAGGCCGTGGTCGTGGAGGTCGACGAGGTGGTCGAGGAGGCTATCGAGCAAACCTACTGGTAGCAGAAGGCAATGAAGGAGCTGGTGGTACTTTTACTGAGGAGGACCAGGCACTGATAGGCATACTGGAATCACTCAGAAGGAAGCAGAGGGCGCCAAACGAGGGAAGCGAGGAGGCTTCTACCTCATTCTCTGCCATGTATGCCCATCCATCTGAAGGTACTAACGATCCACTTGCTCTTGCATCTATGTATTCCCCTCGACCGTCAGACTGGATAATTGACTTGGGAGCATCTTGACACGTGACGGGAAAGGCTAGTGAGTTCTCCTACACTCACCTACCATCGACAGACAACATTAAAACAGCTGATGGGACATTCCAATCATTGGTCGATAAGGGTACTGTAAATTGTACGGGTTCGGTAAAATTATCCAATGTTTTGCATGCTCCTTCTTTTCCAGTCAGTCTTTTGTCCATTAGTTCCATCATCCTTCAACTAAAATGTATTGTTTTCTTTTATATTCTCAAGGTGATCTTCCAGGAAAAAAGGACGGGACGAAGACTTGGGACTGGCACTTGGCATGATGGACTGTGGTACCTGGATCGGGAAGGGCTGGATTCAGCATTAGTATCTATGACGGAAAAGGCAGGGATGGAAGGAGTGAAGAAGATGAGTGCGGAAGATACATTGTGACTCCACCACAGAAGCTTGGGACACTCTTCATTTGGTATTTTAAGCAAATTGTACCCTACAATTTATGAAGAAGTTAATAAAGAAAAACTAGTTTGTGATGCTTGTGAGTCAGACAAACTTACTAGGAGTTCATATGTGAGTAGCGGTCATAGGAGCTCGTCTGTTTTTGATGTGGTACACTCTGATGTCTGGGAGTCTTGTACTACTCCTATGAATGGTTACAAATATTTTGTTACCTTCATAAATTGTTTTTCTCATACAACTTGGTTGTATTTGATGAAAAATAAGAGTGAGGTCTCCTCATGTTTTCGGGACTTTCACAAACATGTCCAGACTCAGTACAAGGCAGTGGTGAAGGTACTAAGGTCTGACAATGGAACGGAGTACACCAACAAGACACTTGTGGAATACTTATCCGCCCAAGGGATACGACATCAGACCACTTGTGCATATACACCAGCACCGAACGGAGTAGCGAAAAGGAAGAACAGACACCTCCTGGAAGTAGCGAGAAGTATGATGATAGACATGAATATCCCACTGAGTCTGTGGGGATATACAGTGTTGACAGCAGCTCAACTAATCAACAGGATGCCTTTGAAGGTATTGGGATGGAAGTCTCCATGCGAGATGCTACAGGAAAATGATAGTGGGATGCTCCCACTAAAAGTGTTTGGCTGCGTATGCTTCGTGAAGGACAACAGACCATCGGTAGGGAAGTTTGATCCTCGAGCAATCAAGTGTATCTTTGTAGGCTACTCGGGAACTCAGAAGGGCTACGTATGCTGGAGTCTAATGGAAAAAAGAAAATTTGTAAATATGGATGTTTACTTCAGGAAACATGAGCCATACTACAGTCAGGAGGAAAACCCAAATATCTCACCTGATACTGCAAGTATGAGGCGAGAGGGAGAGTTGTTGGAAAACATTTCGACTGATCTCGGAGTATGGCTTAGAGGAACAAATAGGGTACATGAAGGTGAAAAGGGACAGGGAAAGGAAATAAGAGGTGTTAGGCCCACAGCTCAGGGGGGGATACTTACCTACAGCAGGCGAGAGAAGCAACTTGCAGGACCAGTTCCTACAGTGCCAGTGCTAAGTCCCTTGCCTGCGCCCATCTTGACTCCTGAGATACCTACACCACCTTCCCCTTCAGGTGATATGCTTCCTTCTCCTCCTCCCCAACCATCATCAGTATGGAAGTCCACTCGCAGCAATGCAAAAAAACCTCCTGATAGATATGGTTGGGACCTTGCTAAATTTGTCTCATATAATCATCTCTCTTCTTCTCATGGAGCTTTTACTGCATCATTGGATAGTGTTACTATACCTAACAATTGGCAGGTAGCCAAGAACGATCCAAAGTGGAAAGCAGCGATGCACGAGTAGTTGGGAGCTCTGGAGAAGAATCGAACTTGGGAGCAGGTGAGACTGCCAGAAGGAAAAAGAGCAGTCGGATACAAGTGAATTTTCACTGTGAAGCAGAACCCAGATGGGCAGGTTGAGTGCTACAAAGCTGGACTGGTGGCAAAAGGATACAGACAGACGTACGACATCGACTATGACGAAACCTTTGCACCAGTGACAAAGATGAGTACTGTCAGGACCTTGATCTCTCTGGCAGCCAATGGAGGATGGAAGCTACACCAACTGGATGTGAAGAATGTATTTTTTCATGGGAATCTAGTGGAGGAGGTGTACATGGAGATACCATCAGGATTCGGCACCAATCAGACAGAAGGCAAGGTCTGCAAGCTGAACGAGTCCCTTAAGCAGTCTCCTCGAGCGTGGTTTGACAGGTTCAGGAGAGCAATGATAGGGATGGAATATCAGCAGATTAATACTGATCATACTGTGTTCTTCAGACGAAGTGGAGGCCACATCACCATGCTTGCGGTGTATGTGGATGATATGATTATCACAGGCGATGATGAGCAGGAGATCGCCCAACTCAAGGGAAAGCTTGGCAAGGAGTTCGAGGTGAAGGATCTTGGCCCTCTTCGATACTTCCTTGGGATTGAGATTGTTCGAGATACAGAGAGAATTGTTCTTTCTCAGAGGAAGTACGCACTGGACCTGCTTACAGAAACAATGATGATGGGATGTAAACCCGCTACGACACCGATAGACCAGAAGTTCAAGCTGGATGCTGAAGCCGAAGAACCAGTTGACCGGGATAGATATCAGAGATTGGTGGACAAGTTGATCTACTTGAGCCACACCCGACCTAATATCAGCTTTGCGGTCAGCGTAGTGAGCCGCTACATGCATGACCCCCGGAAGGGTCATATGGATGCAGTGTACCAGATTCTGAGATACTTGAAGGGAGGTCCTAGGAAGGGACTGATTTTCAGAAAGAATAATCATGTGAGCATCGAGGGATATTGTGATTCTGACTAGGCTAGTTGTGCTGACGACAGGAGATCCACCTCGGGGTACTGCATATTTGTAGAAGGCAACTTGGTCTCTTGGAGGAGTAAAAAGCAGTCAGTTGTGGCCAGATCAACAGCTGAAGCAGAGTATAGAGCTATGGCCTTGGGAGTCACAGAGCTATTGTGGTTGAAGAATATGTATGTTGGAATATACCATAGGATATTCCTATAGAGAGTTAATGTAATGAAGAGGTTATAAGACACCGATAGACCAGAAGTTCAAGATGGATGCTGAAGCCGGAGAACCAGTTGACCGAAATATCAGAGATTGGTGGACAAGTTGATCTAGTTGAGCCACACCCGACCTGTTATCAGCTTTGCGGTCAGCGTAGTGAGCCGCTACATGCATGACCCCCGGAAGGGTCATATGGACGCAGTGCACCAGATTCTGAAGTACTTGAAGGGAGGCCCTGGGAAGGAACTGATTTTCAGAAGGAATAATCATGTGAGCATCGAGGCTATTGTGATTCTGACTGGGCTAGCTGTGCTGACGACAGGAGATCCACCTCGGGATACTGCATATTTGTTGGAGGCAACTTGGTCTCTTGGAGGAGTAAGAAGAAGTCAGTGGTGGCCAGATCAACAGCTGAAGCAGAGTATAGAGCTATGGCCTTGGGAGTCACAGAGCTATTGTGGTTGAAGAATATGCTGATGGAGCTGAAGCTGGACCAGGGAGCCAAGATGAAGCTATGGTGTGACAACCAGTCAGCTATTTGTATTGCAAACAATCTAATACAGCATGACAGGACCAAGCATATAGAGATTGACAAATTCTTCATCAAAGAAAAGCTGGATAGTGGACTACTAGAGATAGGCTATGCTCCAACCAAAGATCAGGTAGCAGACGGACTGACCAAGGGGCTTAGCTCTGTTAGCATGATGAGAGGATGTGACAAGATTGGCTTAGTGAATATCTTTCGTCCATCTTGAGGGGGAGTGTTGGAATATCCTATTGGTATTTTTGGTATGTTGGAATATGTGTTGGAATATCCTATTAGTATATTTGGTATGTTGGAATATGCCATAGAATATTCCTATAGAGAATTAATGTAATGAGGAGGTTGTAAGGTTATAAATAGCCAAGAAATAATCAATAAAATATAACAACTATTTCAACAGATCCATACATTTGAAATAAGTGTTTGGAGTTTAATGATCGATACCGAGTCAGATACAGAGTCGACACGAATTCTGAGCCACCCATTGCATGTATATATTAGCACGATTCTAGAGTCAGATGCATATACTACTTTATTTATGTCCCTCCCCCCATGCTCAACAATGATGATGCGTGGGCCCATCACTCTTTTCTAGTGTGCACTTCTACAACAATATTTTCAATGTTCATGAACTTCTTAATAGGGCAAGAAATTCATTAATATTAAATTGTCTATATATAAATTAGTCACTTAAGGAGCTGCAATAATGATTCAGCCAAAAAAAGATTATGATAAAATGTACATTCTCCATGGACCAGGCAGTATTGCAACACTTTTGGCATTCACTATTGTGACTAATTTAGATGTGAACCGTACAAAATGACTGGCTTGTTTTGCTATTTAAGACTGTCCCACTAATTAAAAGCAGTCGAATTGCTATTAATTCGTTTTGCAGTTGGTTTGGTTACCAACACCGGACCTGAGAACAGACTGAAACCAAACCGAACTAACAAAAATTGAACCACAAAAAACAGACTGAAATGAATTAAAAAACAAAATCCATTTAGATGGTTTTCTGGATTGAAATGAATATGCGCACCTAGTAAAGGAAAGAAGACAAAAAACTGGAAATAAACAAAAGAAAAATATTATATTTATCTCACCCTTTGCGTGAGGCGCATGAGTTCCACAAGTACCAATAATTAGTGGAGAAGCAAATGGAGAGGGAGATACAAATAAGGAGATAAAACCTTCAAAATGGTGGTCAAGCAACTTTTCGTAAAAATAGATTCATCCTTGAATTGGTTATAATCAATCTGTCACACCACAATGGAAATTAACAAAATACGATTTATGATCAAAAGGGTGGTGCAGTGAGCGATTAGCTTAACTAATTTGTTCAGACTGCATAAACTTATAGGCAAAGCCCACAATCTACAATACAACAGTAGGAGTGCAAATTTTGCATAACCACCCAATAACCAGAAATTTTCTGAGACTCAGATTAGATCTATACGATAAATTCTGGTCGAACCATATAAATTGAACATTTGTCAAGTCATATATGCATTGGTGCCCCTTAATTCACTACTCAAATTTCCATCAAATTCTGGAACTCCATAATTTACGATCTATAAAGCATCACTAGGTTTGGTCAAACCTTTGTTCTAAACACCATTAAAAACATATGTTATTGAAGGACGATCAATCTAATTGAGAAACCCATCTATTAACTATGCTTCTAAGACCACAAAAGAATCATTGGAAATATTTAAGATCCATATTAAAAATGCCAATATTAACAGAAGAATCATAAAACTCAAACCTCTAATAACAGAAACTCAAATACCTGAGTACACACAAAAGAAACACCACAAGCAACTAACCTAGCCCATCTTGCATGATCAAATAATTAACACAAGGAATACATGATTAAAGCACGAAAACATTAAAATAAGTAATGTGGTTTCTGTGTCTCGATGTATCGGGCACATAGCGGAGCAATGGAATGTCCGTACAATATTATCCTTATTCACAGTTCTTACTAAATTCCACTAAATTTATCTTATGACTAGTGAGTATCTCCTGTCATCTTTGCTCGTCTTTTCTCAAATTAATTAAATAAATAAATAAATAAATAATAATAAATAATCTTTGCTCGTGGATGTAGCCCAATTAGGCGAACCTCGTACATCGGTTGTGTTGTATTTTCCTGCATTGCTCACTGTCTATTTGGTGTTATGCCCGAAAGACGAACCCAATCAAGACATATATCCTGCAAGTCCTCTTTGCATAACATCCAGCCTATTGTCAAGCCTTACCAAAACACCTCCTTAATCTACTTCAACTGAGTTTCTTCACTAGCATTCCAGATGGTGGATACATGTAAGCTTGATACATATAAATTGCATGATCCGGCAAATATCTAAATTGTTCTTACCTTTACTTGTACATTGGTTACCATTTGCATGTCACAATTATGTTGCAGACATTTATAAATAAGGAGAAACTCGCTTATGTTAAAAAAAACATGAATAGATCAAAAGGCGAACAACTAACCTTCGTACTCCAGAGTTTTGTGCTGACCCTTGAAGAGATCTATGGTGATCTCCTCGAAATCGATGTTGTTCACTCTAACCAAAAGAAAATCAATAGAAAAATTAACTCAAAATTTAGAAAATAAGACAATCAGTAAGAAACACATAGATGTGGAGTTTTTCAATTACTTGCAGAAGAGTACTCACACAACGGCTCCGACAGACAATCCACATACACCTTCAGCGTCATCTCTCCCTTCAAATTCTTTGTTTGCTAAGAAGAAGAAGAAGATATTGACGAAAGATATTTATAGATTCTATGTTGCTAAACGGCTATGTATAACAAACATCACTTTTTTCAAAAATCATGGACTTGGTTATCTCATTGCTCACGTTGTATCAGCTGTGTCAGAAATACCTACTGCTTTGGGCATTTCACAGTTAGTGAATTTTCAGTAAAAAATTGGACGTCCAGAAATTAAGATCTATGGAATTGGCAAGAATCACGTGTGAAATTTTTATTTTCCACATTTTTAGAAGATAACGCGTAAAATTTTGGGATTCCAAATTTCTGCAACCAGGAAATTCATATAAAACATTTATTTAATTTATGAAGATTTTGGAGGGTCCAAAATTGACAGGTTACCACCTTGCAGATCTAGTATATGGACGAGTTACTTTCATATATGAATACTAATTTTGTTTAGACCTACATTTGCAAAAATTAGATCCAAATAACTACCATTTCCCATAGATCTACAAATAAATTGATAAATCTCAAGATCTAACGTGTAATCCATCTGCGAGAAATTGATGGACATAATATCATAGTTTGGTAACTTTGCACATAAGACCTAATTGCACAAGGTTTCGGACGTCTTCATGACATAAGAGTTGTGGTTAGTTTGATGGGGAAACAGCTCTGATGTCGGTGATAAAATATAACAGACGGAAGTTGTAAGTACTGATAAGCTTTTAAAAATCTAACCATAATGCTACAAGCCTTTGTTTAATTACTACAGGAGAGTATTTAAGAAGTTATAGACTTTTCCACAAGATTTACTGAAAGAAATATCACAATTCATTCCACAGTCAACAGCAGTAAAATAGCTCTTCATTTAGATGTATAAAAAGGAAAATTAAATTAATTACCTTCAGAGGTGAGGATGGAGATGCAGCTGAAGGTTTCGGACTGGTAACACCAATATCATATGCTATGCCCCCATCTGCTTTAAACTGTCCAAAGTGCCTCTCAGAAACCGCCCCAGGCTTCGAATCCTCATTAAACAATGCAAAGACATACTCCCTCATCTTTGGCTTGAGAGGAGTTCCTTTTTCCTTGAATAGCCTCTTACGCAGATTATAACTGTAGGTTCTTGAATGTTTGAAGCATAGCTCCTTCTTCATCTTTATATCCCCACTAGTAGGGGTGAGCAACAGGCAGTTTTTTACCGATAACCGAACCCAACCGAAATTGAAGTTCAACTCGGATTGCGATTCTATTTTTTAAATAATTCGGCTATCGGGAAGGGTTTCAAGTTTGGATTTTGGAACTCGACCCAAACCGAAAACCGAATCAGTAAAGTCTATTTACCATTTTAACCTTCAGCCTATATAATAAAAACCTAACCTAACACTCTCCACTCTGCCGCCTCTAAAACCTCTTCCTCTCCCATTCTCCACTTGATCGACCCTCTCTCTCCTTGACTCTCTCGAGTCACGACTCTCTCTCTCTCTCTCTCTCTCTCTCTCGACTGAGACTCTCTCTTGACTCTCGAGTTTGAGTCGGTCTTTCTCTCACGAGTTCGTCGACTGAGACTCTCCCTAAGTTGGACCGAGAATCTCTCTCACGAACTATTCGAGTGTCTCTCTCGTGGCTTCTCTCATGGCTTTCTAAGGAATCTAGCCCAAGCCCCTAATCCTAAGTAAGTAGTCACACCTTTTTATATAGATCGCTATACTATTGTTAATTTGAGGCTGTTAATATTTTTTATATAGATCGTTATACTATTGTTAATTTCAGTACCTAATAATTAGCTATGCTGCAATTGAACTAATAACATGTTATGGTCAGTATTTCTGCTGTTTACGACATTAATATTAGTTAACACAATATGTCAGTAAGTTAATGTCGGCATAAGGAATCATTCCTTGGTCGAAGGAAGAATTGGTTATGAAATAGGTAAATGTAAAATCAATCTGAGCCAAAACCACGAGAGAATGTAGGTGCTTCAATCTATTGTACATTTAATTTTTATTTTATCATAAAAAGCATTTATACAAAGATTGATAGATTTTCTTGTTCTGATCTTCCTTACATTTTGCTAGCATCATGTTATTAGAATAGGCATTTCGAGATCACACATCACCATGCTAGTTGTATAAAAAAAAAGGTTCCCTAGTATTCTCTGGAATGGTTCTTCAGTAGATATTGCCACTATTATTACTTAGGTATTTCCAGTGCTAGCTTTGGTTCTTTTAATCCTTGATAATTGCAGTGTTCTGTAACTGTATCACTGATTTGTATTTTTGCAGATTCAACATTGGATCTTCTTAGTTGCAGTGTGCCAGTGTTCTATAATTGAATGTATATTTCTATTATCTCTCAAGACCCTGAGTCTCTGACTCACATAGCCGTTGTTAGCAATTTCTATTCTATATTTCTATAATTTGATTCGATTCGATTATGGGATACAACATGCAGAAAATTTGTACTATTTGTTGCAAAAAAAAAAGCATTTAGCATTGCACTGCTTGCTGCAAAAAAAAGAAAGAAAAAGATCTGTTTCTGTTTAGTTATTGATAGAACCCCTTCTCATCATATCAAAAATTGGTGGGGATCCATCATATGAAGCCATGGAGTTGACTTCAAGAACAACAGGAATTGAAGAAGAAGAAGAAGAAGAGAGGAGAACTATAACTATAACTACTTCTATTGAGAAAGTGGTAACTATTACAATACAACTAAAATGAATGAAAACAAAGATTACATTTCTTCATCATCCATTTGACTACTACTCCTCACTACATATAACAAGGAGATGACAAGAAACTTAACTGACCAACTAACTAATGACAGGTCATCCAACTAACAAACCAACTGACTCCTTTCTTGCATGTGTTAATCTTCTTTAGTCCTGCAGTGACATCTAGCAGTCTTCACTGCATATTCAAACAGTCCTCACAACCCTCCAGTTCATTGTTAGCAATCAATACTGCCTTTAATTGCTTCAAGGCTAGGAATTGTAGTAGGAATCATTTGGGAATGCATCAGTTGTATTGTTTGCACAAATTGGATTCTGTTTCTGTTTAGTTGAATTGTTATACCTTATAAATTTACCTGGATGTGCATTGCAGTTATACGTTAATTGAATATTTTTGTAAAATTTTGTTAATGAATTTATTTTGTATTCTTTTTTAAAGTGAAGGGCTGGCCCACTTGGGTTTTGTAAAATTCGATTCAGAACTATTTTAATTCGATTCAGAACGGTTTTTATGAATATGGTTAGATTTTCGGTTTTGTAAAATTCGGTTCTCGGTTCATTTGATTTTTGTTCGGTTTGGACTGAACCAAACCATTGCTCGGCCCTATCCACTAGAGGCATAACATGTCTCAGAAACCACAACTTCCATCTCCCCAGAGCCTGAATGGGTCTTCCAGAACTGTATAAGTAACGTCTATATGAGCATCAAGCATATTGCCATAGTGCAGACCAGTCTTTACATCATATATCCTAGACTTTGAATTGAAGAGAGCATAATTAGGTCCAGTGTGGCTGGTCTTTTCCTGTAGATCCACAAGTAGTTCAAGAAATAATTAATGATCTGAAATGCATAACATTACATTATAATTTCACCAGAGATTCATAAATCTATGAGCAATATCAAAATCTTTCTACTTAAAATTCAATTTTTACCATAGATCTACAAAAGTATAGCAAGATCCAGTAGATCTACTAAATACATCAAACATACCCAAGAAATCCCCAAAGATCAACTATTGATCCACAGATCTAACAAATACTTCTCCAATATTCAAACTCGATTTGTAGGAACTAACAAATTTTTCGACATATCTATATTTCTTGCAAGAAAATCAAGAAAATGAAGAGCGAGTGGATAGATGAAGAGCGAGTGGATACCTGTATCTTGTGCCCCGGCCTGGCCATTGTGGATCGTGATATACTCCCTCTACGCAAAGAAGAAGAAGAAGAAGAAGAAGAAGGAGGAGGGGGAGGAGGAGGAGGAGGAGGAGAGGAAAATTTGGAGCCACTCCACCCTGGGATTCTCCGGCGAGACCCTGGCTCTGTCATCCCGCGGATGACAGGTCATCCAACTAACAAACCAACTAACTAATGACAGGTCATCCAACTAACAAACCAACTGACTCCTTTCTTGCATGTGTTAATCTTCTTTAGTCCTGCAGTGACATCTAGCAGTCTTCATTGCATCTTCAAACAGTCCTCACAACCCTCCAGTTCATTGTTAGCAATCAATACTGCCTTTAATTGCTTCAAGGCTAGGAATTGTAGTAGGAATCATTTGGGAATGCATCAGTTGTATTGTTTGCACAAATTGTATTCTGTTTCTGTTTAGTTGAATTGTTATACCTTATAAATTTACCTGGATGTGCATTGCAGTTATATGTTAATTGAATATTTTTGTAAAATTTTGTTAATGAATTTATTTTGTATTCCTTTTTAAAGTGAAGGCCTGGCCCACTTGGGTTTTGTAAAATTCGATTCAGAACTATTTTAATTCGATTCAGAACGGTTTTTATGAATATGGTTAGATTTTCGGTTTTGTAAAATTCGGTTCTCGGTTCATTTGATTTTTATTCGGTTTGGACCGAACCAAACCATTGCTCGGCCCTATCCACTAGAGGCATAACATGTCTCTGAAACCACAACTTCCATCTCCCCAGAGCCTGAATGGGTCTTCCAGAACTGTATAAGTAACGTCTATATGAGCATCAAACATATTGCCATAGTGCAGACCAGTCTTTACATCATATATCCTAGACTTTGAATTGAAGAGAGGATAATTAGGTCTTGTGTGGCTGGTCTTTTCCTGTAGATCCACAAGTAGTTCAAGAAATAATTACATGATCTGAAATGCATAACATTACATTATAATTTCACCAGAGATTCATAAATCTATGAGCAATATCAACATCTTTCTACTTAAAATTCAATTTTTACCATAGATCTACAAAAGTATAGCAAGATCCAGTAGATCTACTAAATACATCAAACATACCCAAGAAATCCCCAAAGATCAACTATTGATCCACAGATCTAACAAATACTTCTCCATTATTCAAACTCGATTTGTAGGAACTAACAAATTTTCCAACAGATCTATATTTCTTGCAAGAAAATCAAGAAAATGAAGAGCGAGTGGATAGATGAAGAGCGAGTGGATACCTGTATCTTGTGCCCCGGCCTGGCCATTGTGGATCGTGATATACTCCCTCTACGCGAAGAAGAAGAAGGAGGAGGAGAGGAAAATTTGGAGCCACTCCACCCTGGGGTTCTCCGGCGAGACCCTGGCTCTGTCATCCCGCGGATGATTTCCCTCACCTCTCGCTCTCCCCGGACTCAGGGGATTGCTTGCAGCTTGACGAGCTCCGGATGCGCGCGCCTCGTCTTCCAGCTCCCGCCAGCGGCAGAGTGTGGAGGAGGCGGCCGCGAAGATCAGGGTCGTAGACGAGAACCACGGTTGGGGCTACCATAGATCTACAAAAGTATAGCAAGATCCAGTAGATCTACTAAATACATCAAACATACCCAAGAAATCCCCAAAGATCAACTATTGATCCACAGATCTAACAAATACTTCTCCATTATTCAAACTCGATTTGTAGGAACTAACAAATTTTCCGACGTATCTATATTTCTTGCAAGAAAATCAAGAAAATGAAAAGCGAGTGGATAGATGAAGAGCGAGTGGATACCTGTATCTTGTGCCCCGGCCTGGCCATTGTGGATCGTGATATACTCCCTCTACGCGAAGAAGAAGGAGGAGGAGGAGAGGAAAATTTGGAGCCACTCCACCCTGGGGTTCTCCGGCGAGACCCTGGCTCTGTCATCCCGCGGATGATTTCCCTCACCTCTCGCTCTCCCCGGACTCAGGGGATTGCTTGCAGCTTGACGAGCTCCGGATGCGCGCACCTCGTCCTCCAGCTCCCGCCAGCGGCAGAGTGTGGAGGAGGCGGCCGCGAAGATCAGGGTCGTAGACGAGAACCGCGGTTGGGGCTCGTGGGTGGGGGGGGGGGAGGGGGGGGAGGGGCGGGGAGGGGGAGGGGGTGGGGTGGGGGGGGGGTTTGGGAGGGAGGTGAGGGAGGGAGGTGATAAGACCATCTCCAATGGTGATTTCTAAAATTGAGTTCTTATCCTACTTGGCATTGTACTTTAAGGCCTCGTTTGGTTGGCGGAATCTTCCGGTTGGGAAAGGAAAGTGATTACTTCCTATGTTTGGGCGACCAAGGAATTGAGGAGGAAAGGAAAGTGATTCCCAATGAAAGAAAAATTAGGGGGGAAAGTGATTCCATCCATCCAAGGAAGGAATCACTTTCCCACATTGAAGTATTCACTTTCCTTTCCAAATTCATTGGCATTGCCAAACATCGGAAAGGAAAATCAATAGGAATTAAAGTTTTCCAAAGGAAAGGAAATGACAAGGAATTGATTTCCTTTCCCTTCCATTCCGCGAACCAAACGAGGCCTAAGGAGATTTCTATCCTAGTTGGAAGAGTTTCTAGATAGAAATTCTAGACATACAAAAATGCTCTCCAATGGTTCTCCATTTCTATCATATGTGTCACATAGTAAAAGGAACAATTTAATGGTGTGGGACCCAATAATAATTATCATGAGAGATAGGAGAATTTCTATGAGAGTTTCTACACGTAGAAACCCTCTTAGAAAGTTTCTATCCTACATCATTGCCACCTAGGATAGAAATGGTAATAGAAATCACTATTGGGAGAAGTTTTTTCTAAAATAGATTTCTTCCATAGAAATAGGGAAGATAGAAACCCCCATTGGAGATGGTCTAAGTTCCCATTCGTGGTTCCTACTGATACTGAAGAAGAAGGAGACTGTCTAAAATTCTGTAACATGTAACAGAGTGTAATGGAGACAAATAGCTAGCTAGAGAAAGAAGTAAAGAAACTAGGGTTTGCTCTATTGTAATTTGAAGAAGAAGCTACAATCTAGGAAAGATAAAAATAAAATTTGGAAAGTAAATCTGAGATCATAATTCTCCATACATTTGAAAATTAAAGAAGAGTCAAAATGACATTTTAGGAGAGCACAGAATATATATGTATGTATATCCACTTATAAAGTTTTATATATGTAATTACTAGGAGGGCTTATAGGTAATTTGACCGAAATTAAACTGCATTTCCTTCCTCCCTGGCGTGGCGTCAGTTGGGTACGGCGAGGAGCTGCTGGCCTTGGGCGGTGAACTCAGCGCGGTGACGGGAAGGAGGCGAGGAGAGCGGTTGGTCGGCTGCTTCTTGTCGGGGAGGTGGCAGCGGGCTGTTCTAAGCGTCAGGACCAGCAGAGGGGTCGTCGGAGACCTGACAGGCAGGCAGGGCAGAGCGGGCGAGGAGTTTCGATCGGCGGCGTCGGCAGAGAGGAGCGATCGCAGTGCTTTCTGCGGAAGCAGCAGAGGCGTGTAGAGCATGCAGCTAAGCTAGCGGGGAAAGAACATGGGTAGTGCGGGTTCACTGTCAGGGCTCGGCGAGCGTCGATCAATTAGACTAGGGCCTGGAACAGGAAACCTATGGAGTAAGGTCTGGTTGGCGAGATAGCTAGAGAGCATAAAGCTTAGGAAAGTTAAGGTCAGTTTAGGAGGAGGGGGAGTCTCGAGCAAAGGAAGCTCGAGAAGATTATGCGGACATTTGATCGACATGCTTCGAATAACATTACCAACTCTCCACAAGATGTCAATGGTTGATAAGCTTAGGATCAATTAGACTAGAGCCTTACAAGCCCCTTCAAAGAAAACATTTCGAAAGCTTCCAAGTTGGCACGTCTTCTCTCAACTACGCAAACATGGGATTTGGTCTCGGCACTGCATTTATGGATCAAGTTGTTAGCAATTTCATCAATATGACCAGCAAATAGATCCACCTTTGGCTTAGCTTATTTGCTTCACAAGAATTATTTAGAAAGTTTTTTTTTCCTCCATATTTCTTTGTCCAGAATAAAATTTTCTACATATTAGTATACTTCTTTCATAAACGACTTGTTTGATTTTTCATGTCACAATTACAAAAGTTAATTGTTAGTATGTATTTGTAACAAATTCCTCTACTCAAAGCCAATGGACAGCCATGAACCCTAGTATTTAATAATCTATACAGCAATCAATACCAACTAGATCGATGTACATTTCAATTACGATATCTTTTTTTAAACAAATAACCTTTAGTTATTTGGTTATCTAAGTGTTATTTACTTTCTCAGTAAAATCAATTGCTAGTTTTTAATATATAAATGAAAAATTAGAAGAAATTACAAAAACAATTAGGACATGTGCTTAGATATATATAAATAAGAGGCTATAGTGAGAGAGAGAAAGAAAGAGAAGAGAGAAGAAATAAGAGAGAAGAAAGAAGAGAGAACGAATTAAGAGGAAAATATTAGAAAAAGAAGAAAAGAGAGAATTACCAGAGCTAATGGACCGCTGTCAGTATTCCTTCCCTCTCTCTCTCTATCAATCTCTATCTTTTTTTTTTTTTTTTGAAATAAACAGGAATTTATTAAATCAACCAAAAGGATTAACAGAAGGGTACTCTTCAGCCATCAACTTGGCAATACAAGCCGGAGAAGAAATAAAAGATAAACCTATTCTATTCAGAATAGCAAATTTAGCCAACTCATTGGCCACCAAGTTTCCAGTTCTTCTAACGAATTGGAATTACTCTATCAATCTCTATCAATTGCTTTTCTTGTTTACAAGCCTAATTATTCTTGATTATGCTATCATTTTATTAGACAAAATGCTACATATTCTATCATTTTGGTAACGAATTATTCTTCAATCTTTCATTTTCTGGCTAAATGTTTTATGGTTTCTTGTTTTGTTTGTTTTTTTCCTTTAACTAATCCATGACAAAACTTTAAATCTTTAATTTTAAAAATCGTTAATTTTCTGGTTTTTTGTTTTATTCGGTTTTTTTTCTTTAATCTTGATAATTTTAATGAATTATAAAATTCCTCGATTGCTGATTCAATTATTTGCTTGACAAAATTGTTTGGCAAAGCTGTTTTCTTGACAGAACCTTAAAACTTGATCGCTATCTATCCAAAGAACAATTTGGTGGGGCCATTTCTTAAATCTTGATCGCTATTTATCCAAAGAACAATTTGGTGGGGCCATTTGTTTGTTTTAACCCGACACCTAAAATTACAAATCCTAGCGCCTATCTTCTTTTTTCTCGCCCATCTTCTTCTTTTGGATGATAACTTTTCTGGATTACATGTAATGATTTATCACTTCCTTAGATTGTTTATATATATATATTTTTGTTTTCCTTAGATTGTTTATATATATATATATATATATATATATATATATATATATATATATATATATATATATATATATATATATATATATAAAGTTATATATGTGTGTGTGTGTGTGTGTGTGTGATAACTAGTTAATTTGTTATTAATGGAAATAACATATTCATAAATTTGCAGAGAAAAATCATTGACAAAGATATGTCATCAATGTCCAAACTGAGTTTTTATCTTTAACTTCATTACTACAGTAACGATGTTTGTTTTGCAATATGTGAATCCTAGAATCAGAGAGTATAGCATCTAATATCTAAATGTGAACCTAAAGAGAATATAACTTAAATGAGAAAGTCTAGATACAGAAAGTATTATGTACCTGAAGAAATAAATCTGTATTAGTTTTTCCTTTATAAAGGACTAGTTCAACTTTTAACACCAGCACTCCGAAGGGCATCAGCCAAAAATTTGCTGCATAGAAAAGTTAGGTCAGTACCAAGTAACAGCCAGTATGCAATTTTGAAACAACCAAAATTCTGCTATACGAAAAGGATATTAAATAATAAATTCATTGGACAATCAAATTTGAGTTACTAGATTTTGACATCTTTCACTAATACCCACATTACTAAATACAACCTACCATACATTAGTCCATCAAAATTGATCCTTCTAACCATCTTACAATTATGCATTATAAAATATTTGATGACATTTTAGACAACATGAAACATTGGTGTGATCTAGGTGACTCAATTGTCATTTCCAAAACTCATGCATACTGAAATAGAGCTGGTCAAGAATAAATCAAAACAAGAAAATTACAGAAGATGATAACCCTATGATATGAAAATGAAAATGGGGATTTTTAGAGGGCAAAAGCAATTATTGCTTTCTATAGAATTCTCTGCACATACAATTATTGTGCAGTGTTCAGAAACAAACTTATTCAATGGTAATGCCTACTTTAACTTGACTTTTATAAAATAGAATAAAATAAAGAAGAAGATGGGATCAAGGAGATCACAGTACATAAAGGGATCAAGGAAACGAAAACTTGGCTAATCAATCACCGGACTCACTAAATTCACAAGTCGGAGCAAATTTAGCCAATATCTAGGAGAATTGCAAAATTTTCAAGACTACTTCAATTGAGTGACCTTGAAAACTGATTACAACATCAAAGCCTTTTATCGATTTTTGGTACATATCATATTCAAGGCTCGAACACGATGTCTCTGTTCAAAGCTTGTTCAAGTGCGCAAGCTAAATTACAATATTGAAGTGTCAGATACACTGCTCAACCATCATCAAGCTTTACTAACCAAACATCATAGTTACATGACATTACAAATATTTGATCAAAAACTTCGGTAAGGTCACTGGGGAAAACTTTATTGAAAAAAAAAATCCATAACTCATCCAAATACCATAGCTCGAGGTATTTTTAATTATCAATGTCACTTTGAAGTAAACAATTAAATACAGATGCTACATTAAATCTTTGGGAAGTATATATTTTCGGAAGTATGATACAATTTAATGGTTGATTAAGGAGTACAAAAATAATTTGAGAGTAACATGGCAACTACTAAAAATGAGAAACAACTTACCTCGGCATCAGAAAGATACATGAGTAGCCAGTTTGAGAAGAGCGGAGTGTTCCAAAGTTCTCCGTCGAACTTGTTGGTTCCTGGAAGCTATTCGTGTGGGGCGAATTAAGCTTTGAGCAACGGTGATCATTCACCCCAGCAATCTTCTATCTATCACCTGTCATCCAAGATGCTGCTACCTATAGCAATTCGCTTAGTATCTTCTTTTTAGAAGTACTACTGTCATTTGCTACTGTTACAAAATCTTTTTAGATTTTTGTAACTCAGAATCCTCCAAGGATCTCCGTTGCGCACCTTCTTTGAAGTGTTGCATTTAAACATTATTTTTACAATTGTTTTATTTTTTCAGTTTTCTATCGAAAATTATGCCTCGGCCATTCTCAAAGCTTAATTGCTACGATGAAAATTTTTCGTGCTTCGCTAGTCAATCCTAACTTCTCTAAGTTAGAACAATTTGATAGTGAACACTATCAAATATGGAAAAGAAAGGTTTTCCTCAATATTCAGTTCTCTGATGTTGGTCACATGCTGTTTGAGGAGGAACCTACTGTTCCAGAAACTGGATCTGCAGCCGCAATCTCTGCGGCTACTAAAAACGAAGCCAAGTGGAGAAGGGACAATAGCATTTGTAGGCTTATGATCCTAAATGCTATAGAAGATTTTCTTGCCGAATCTTATTCAAAGAAGACTGTTGTCAGAGAAATTTGGGAGTCTTTGGAGAAACTGTACGAGGATGACAAGAACCGCAGTAAGATATTTCTTGTTGAGAAATATCACAAGTGGTTCTTTGAGTACGATAAGTCAATGCTGCCGCAGGTGAGGGGAGTTCCTGAAACTGCGACAGAAGTTGGAAGACGAGGCGATGCCCCTCGCCAACAAGTTTGTTGTTGGAGGGATCGTTTCGAAGCTCCCTGCTGGGTGGAGCAAGTTCTATACAAACATGCATAGGAAGAAGTTGGAGGTCAGCCTTGACAATCTCCTGTAGGAAATCTACGTTGAGGAGCAGATGAGGGCTCAACTGAAGGTGGACGCACTGTCCAAGCAATTGGTTAACGCCAATCTGGTTCATACCAGGGAACAAAGGGGAAAGCATGCGACTTCCCACAGCAAGAAGAAGGACCCTAACAATCTGAACATGAAGGGGACTTCCTTCAAGGAAAAGAAGGCAAAGTCTCAGATGCCTTGCTTCAAGTATGGCAAAAAGGGCCACTTCAAGTGTGAATGCAAAGTAAAAACCAAACAATCAGAGCAAGGAGAGCCTAGCAAAGTATCTATGATCACTGATATTGTTGCTATGATTGCGCAGGTCGATGCGATGGGGGCTGACTCTGACTGTTGGGTAGACACTGGAGCCACCTGTCATGTCTGCTCCAGCAAGGAGTGGTTCACCACCTATACACCAACTTCTGAAGTGGTTATGGTGGCGAACCAGGCACAAGCTGAAGTGCTCGGGATCGGGATGGTAGATTTGAAGCTGACTTCGAGGACGTCTCTGACGCTTCAAGGTGTGAAGTATGTACCTGCTATCGCAAAAAACCTGATCTCGGGAGGCCTACTCTGCAACGCAGGCCTCAGGATGGACATCAATGCTGGCCAGATGGTGATGACGTCCATAAAGGGAACATATTTCGGGAAAGCTTTTTGTACCGAAGGAATGTTCAAAATTCAGCTTGTAAATTAGTCCAATGTAATTAATGCAATCACTCCTTCTGCTTATACTTTTGAGTTGTGACATAATAGGCTAGGACATGTTCATTGTAAACGAATAAACAAAATGTCTAGTCTAGGACTTATTTCCAAATGTGGGGGTAAGGTAGAGAAATGTGAAGTTTGTGCTCAAACAAAGATCATAAGGAAACCCTTTCCTCGGGTTAATCGAAGTACAGATCTTTTGGAGTTGGTACATTCCGATATCTGTGACTTCAAACAGTTCTCTACAAAGGCTGGGGTGAAGTATTTCATATTATTATCTATTTTGATAGTCTTTTGCATATTGGTGTCTAGGTTAGTCTTTTGCATATTATTATCTATTCTGATAGTTCATATTAGCATGATATTATGTATCTTGTTACGTCCCTCAAAGGACCTGGTGATCTCTCCAGGTGTGTGTTCTTGTTTTCCGCAGGTGTCCTAGCCGAGATCGTGATCTTCTCCATTCTTTCGAAGATGACGTGTCTTGGATCTTTCCTGCTACCTTAGCTAAATCATTTCATATGTTATGTACTTCTTTTCTTCCATTTGGTTGGTAGTAGATTTGTCTCCGTCCAATGTTTTGTACAAATGACATTTATAAGTTGATTTTATGATATATTGGTTTGTGGATGAGATTAGTTTCATGGCTACTGCATTTTATAGCTTATGTATACATACGAGGTTCCATATATTGGAGTATGCTTCGTATGTATACAATTGGCATGTCTACGTACATGGTCCTAAGTATTTTGGGACTAGGACGTTACAGCAAGTTGGTGAAATCCTTGTATGGTCTTAAACAGGCTCCCAAGATGTGGCATGAGAAATTTGACAAGGTTATAAGGTCAAATGGCTACATGGTCAGCGAGATGGACAAGTGTGTTTACACAAAGTTCGCTGATGGAAGAGGTGTGATCGTTTGTCTGTACGTAGACGATATGCTTATCCTAGGTACAGATATGGGCTGTGTCACGGAGACAAAGAAGTTCATCTCGAGCAAGTTCAGTATGAAGGACTTGGGGGAAGCTGATGTGATCTTAGGGATCAAGATCATCCGGACAGACACTGGACTACCGCTGTCACAGTCTCATTATGTTGAGAAGATGATCACTCGTTACGGGTATCAGGATCTTCCAGGGATTGATACGCCGTACAGGTGTGATATGAAGTTGAAGCATAATTTTGGAGAAAGCGTCAGGCAGCTGGAATATGCGAGCGTAATCGAAAGTCTAATGTATGCTACTACTGCCACAAGGCCTGACATAGCTTTCGTCGTGGGAATGCTGAGTCGTTTCACGAGCAACCCAGGCATTAAGCACTAAAAATATGTAAAACGGGTTATGAGATATCTCAAGAAGACTCAGACATATGCACTGCACTACAACAGAGATCCGCCAGTAGTGGAAGGCTTCATTGATGCTAGCTGGTGCTCAGAGGTGGAGAGCGAGAGGTCCACAGGTGGATTTATTTTTACAATGGGTGGAGCTGCTATATCGTGGAAGTCGAAAAAGTAGACTATGCTCTCGTGGTCATCCATGAAATCTGAGTTCTTTGTACTTGATACTGCAGCGGAGGAAGCAGAATAGCTTCGGGAGCTCATGTATGATCTTCCAGTGGTTGGGACGCAAATACCGGCAATACCGATATACTGTGACAACCAGACGACTGCGGCGGTGGCATCAAATGACCTCTTCAACGGAAAGAAAAGGGCTATGCGGTTGAAGCACAGGACTGTACACGATCTTATCAAGAGAGGTGTAATTACAGTCATTGATGTTCGGAGTCAGGAAAACCTGGTGGATCCGTTAACCAAGGGCCTCGCACTAGCTGGTCGATGACACAGCAAGTAAAATGGGCTTGAAGGCATTCTGATATTGTATTATTGCAATCCTACCATAAAGTTTTATGCTATTAGTTTAAATAGAAATCTACTAGGCATCTAGCTTTTGGTTCAAGAGATGACCATTAATCGGAAGAATATCAGGAACGGTGGATACATGTCCTATTGGACATGGAGAGGTTACGGACCTACAACCGCTATTATCTAGTGTTGTTTTCTACGGAAAACGGATCCTGTAGGAAGGTTGGCTTAAACATCTTAATGAGTTCTCGGGCAGAGTGAATGTCTGGTGTGCTTTACAGGAAGTACGGTAGCGCAGCACTACAAGGAGTGAATCTCCATGCTACTGTGGGGTGACTCCACTATGAGATTCCCGAAAGGGGTAATGCCTCGGCTTTGCGAGCCAAGTCACAACGGCGTAGCACCGCAAATAGGCAGATAGCCTAATGCTGTATGTTGAAAATTAAAGAAGGTGTAGTCAGCACTACAAAGGGGAGGAGTTCCTCATGTTACAGTGGCACGACACCACAATGAGGTACCCAGATAGGGGTAAAGCCTCGGCCTTGCAAGCCATGTCGTTGCGGCGTAATACTGCAAGGGAGCCTAAGGCTTCATGCTGGATAGTATGACACTACAAAGAGGCGGTGACCTCATGCTATAGTAGTATGACACTACGATGAGGTTCCTTGTAGGGGTAATGCCTCGGCTTTAGGCCATGTCATAGCGGCGTAGCACCATAAGGGAAGCGCAAAGCGCTTCATGCCATGTCTCTTTAACAAAGAACTCACCTATAGTGTATGGACAAAGCGATATCAGGCCGTCTCTTGAGGGTAAACTTGTAGACGTCCAAAATTATATACTGAAACCAGACTGGCACAGGGTCTTTAATGTGTAGCCAGAAGCACATGTAACTACATTATATGAGTGGAAAAAATTTCAGCTATGGTGCAGAATTTAAAGCTTAGTCCATTCTTGTATTATAGTTTGTTATTTGACCACGCGAGAAGATTCGAGTCGTCGGCGATATCTCTCCTAATGCATGATGGATAGTTACTGTGGGGAACACTCAAACCCATATATATATATATATATATATATATATATATATATATATATATATGTGTGTGTGTGTGTGTGAGGGATTGTTGGAGTTTGGCCTTTTTTATTGGAAAGTTTAGTCCCACATCGGCTAGGCCAAAGGAGTTGTATCTCTATATAATAGCTATGCTTGTTTAGAGATGCACAAGTGGTGTAGAGGTGCACATGGGTGTGCCATGTGGGGTATTTTTCTAATGGAAAAAAGGACAAATCAACAATGAAGCATTCATGCTTTTTGCTCTTGAAAAATTAATTTCCATTGGAGCTAAGTCCCGTAGAGGCTTAGCGACTCGGACTCGACTCGGTCTCGGACTCGGGCTCATGAGGTGTAATGTGGCTTTTTGTTGGCATACTTTGCACTTAGCATGTCAGCATAGTGCGCTTAAATTGCGCTCATTGTGCGAGCCACTTGCACAACCGATCGTGCTGCCCAGTTATACGGCCAAGTGGCGCGCCCAGTTGCGCGTCCCAGAGGCGTGCCCAGTTTTGCGGCCCAGTGGCGCGCCAGTGGACGCTGCTTGTTGGCGCACGGTTGGCGCAAGTTGGCGCAAGTTGCGCGGGGTGCGCAAGTGGCGCAAGTTGCACGTGTTGCGCATGGTGTGCGCAGTGCTCTAGTGCGCGTTGGAGCGGCTGTGCGCATGTTCCGCAAGTGGCGCAGATGGCACGCGCTGTGCATCCTTTGGCTTAGATCGTGTCTGTGTACGATTGAGCAATTACAGCATGTTCGGGACGGTTTCTTCCCACATCTCGAACATGTTGCTAACTGGACGGTTACAGACCAAGGCTATATAAGCTTCTCTGCTCTCTCTCTTTCAAGATACAAGTTCAGAATTCACATAAGGCAGAAGTATTTTTTAGCATCATTCCTTACATGTTTCCACAGAGTTTGAGAGTGAAGAGAAGCAGTGCATCAGCGCCACTTAGCGCAGGAGTCCGTGCGCCTTCTGAGGAGTCAGAAGAGCGGAGTGTTCCAAAGTTTCCCGTCGAACTTGCTGATTCCTGGAAGCTGTTTGCGTGGAGCAAATTAAGCTTTGAGCAACGGTGATCATTCACCCCAACAATCTTCCATCTATCGCCTATCATGTCCCAATTCCGTAGAATCGATAGTCGTCCCCCGGGCGTGATGTCGTGCGAACCTAAGTTGCGATCGCACAAGGCATAGTCATAAGGTTATCCGAAACACAACATCAAGTTAGAGTACGCAGAGAAATTGAATGACACATTTAAAATAGAAATAGACTTTTTTATTGATAATAATAAAACTTTACATAGACTCCTTTACAATCATTACCGTGCGGGCTACAACATGACTCGACTTACAAAATGAACGCCGATGAGATAGTCGTTCCATACATTACATCCTTTTTTACAAGCAAAATATAACATCTTTCCACCTGCTATCGAGGCGAGTCGAGCCGCCATCTTCTTTTGGACTGAGTGCGGGTCTTCTTCAAAAGGAATCCAGAAAATAAGCCTCTACACGCGGACTAGGCTTCAAAAGGGTTCACTTTGCCTTGAGCTTTCAAGTGGCACGCCCTTCGTAGTTCGGGGTACCTGCGTGGAGAGCGAGGATCAGTACATTACACTTTGTACCGGTGCGTGGCAAGTTAAGTTCCAAGCTCTTATTTGGTTGATGAGTTTATATGACTTAAAGTATGAATGTTTCTAACCATCCTAATGGATTTCAGACAAGCATATGACAAGCATAATAAAATTTTTACGTTGAAACTTACCCCCGGTGGGCCGCGCCGCGCCTTATGAAACTTACCATGTTCTTCCCTGTCAATTGTTATCATTTATATTCCAAGTGCAACATTACGTGTGTTTGGTCACTGGCATCACAAGCCATCCTGGACGTATAGCTTTGTTAATCGGGATCCTTTCAACGCAAGTAGCTAGCTCTGCATTAACCTGTGTCTAGATTGCTCTGCATTAACCTGTGTCTAGATTGCTCTGCAAGTCCCCGCAAGTAGCTAGCTCCGTTGCAAGTCCCCGCTTAACCCCTCTTAACCTGTGTCTAGATTGCTCTGCATTATTCAAGGAGTTCGATAGGAAATGCGAGTTCGAAATGCAAGCCATAAAAACCATCGAAAACATTCACGAAAATGCATTCAGAAAACAAAGCCAAAACCAACGCAAGCGGCGTAAAAAGCAGAGCAACGGGAGGTCTCTCCCGACTCAGCCGCAGAGCCAATCCTCGAGGCGCAACCCGCTGAATATGGGACTTGGTTCCGAAGAAGACATTCCATAACGAGGAATGGATCTTAATTCAACCGTTCCCGTTCGATCGACTCGGTCGATCCCGACCTATCGGTCCCGACCGAATCGATAGCGACAGTGTTCCTTTCTCGCGTACCCCGTGGACAAGTACGGGGCACGATGTAGGGACGGGGCACTACACCATAACCAACTAAGAAAAAGTTTCGTCCTCGAAACTTAAAATAGAACCTACCTCTACGAGAACAATGAAGGGAACTTCTCCTTCATTTCTGACTCAAGCTCCCATGTCGACTCCTCGACCGAATGGTTTCTCCAGAGGACGCGGACGAGGGGAATAGCACGGTTGCGGAGAAGTTTATCCTTGCGCTCCAAGATTTGCACCGGCTCTTCGACATATGACAAGTCCGCCTTCAGGTCCAGCTTACCCAAATCCATAACATGGCTCGGATCATGCACGTACTTCCTCAATTGCGATACGTGGAAGACGTTATGTACCACTGACAACGCAGGCGGCAAGGCGATTTGGTAAGCTACCGGGGCGACTCGCTTCAATATTTCGAACGGGCCAACAAATCTTGGGCTCAATTTCCCCTTCGCACCGAACCTGGAAACTCCACGCATAGGCATCACCTTCAGGAATACATGGTCGCCTTCCGAGAACTCGAGGGGGCGTCGGTGCATGTCGGCATAGCTTTTCTGCCAGCTTTGTGCTATCTTCAATCTTTTTCGAATTAACTTGACCTTCAGCACTGTCTGCTCCACCAGCTTTGGACCAATTATCTGCCGTTCCCCGACTTCATCCCAGCAAATAGGCGATCTACACTTCCGGCCGTACAAAGCTTCATACAACGCCATTTGGATGCTGGACTGATAGCTGTTGTTGTATGCAAACTCGGCCAGCGGTAGATGGACGTTCCAACTTGACTTCAAGTCGATCGCACAGAGTCGTAACATGTCTTCGAGAATTTGGTTCACCCGCTCTGTTTGGCCGTCAGTCTGAGGATGATAAGCTGAGCTGAACTTCAACTTGGTCCCCAGTGCTGAATATAGACTACTCCAGAAGCGTGCTACGAACCGTCCATCCCGATCAGAGACGATAGAAACTGGGACCCCCGTGCAGCCGAACTATTTCATCAAGGTATATCTGAGCAAGGCGGTCGACGCTCCAAGTAACTTTAATGGCGATAAAGTGCGCTGACTTGGTTAGTCGATCGACGATGACCCAGACGGCGTTATTTCCCTGCGGCGTCCTCGGCAAGCCAACAACTAAGTCCATAGTGATGTGATCCCACTTCCACTGTGGAATGGCGAGGTTCTGCATCTCTCCGCCCGGTCGCTGGTGCTCGGCTTTGACTTGCTGACAGGCCATACATTTTGACACAAAGAGCGCTACGTCCCTCTTCATGCCGTGCCACCAAAAGACAATGCGGAGGTCCTTATACATCTTGGTACTGCCAGGATGCAAGGAATATTTGGCATAGTGCGCCTCCGTCATTATCTTCTTTCTAAGTTCAGTGTCGTCCGGTACGCATAGCCGTCCCTTCACGCGCAACACTCCCGACTCGTCCTCTGTAAAGTCGGACGCTTTCCCTGTCGATATCAGCTTCCGCATCTTCTCCAGGTAGGGGTCGTCCTTTTGTGCAGACTTGATCCTCTCCAGTAGGCTCGGTTCCACCCGTAGTTGCGCCAGCTTCACGTCTCTGAAACGAACTCGGAGCTCGATGCCCATTCCTTCCAAGTCATGCAGCAGTCGATCGTTGATGCATAATGAAGCTAAGTACTTTCGGCTCAGCGCATCCGCTACCACATTTCCCTTGCCCGGCGTGTAGTCGATTGATAAGTCATAGTCTTTGATCAGCTCGAGCCATCGCCTCTGCCGCAAATTCAATTCTTTCTGGGTGAAGAGATACTTGAGGCTTTTGTGGTCCGTATAAATCCTGTATGCCACGCCATAGAGATAGTGACGCCACAGCTTCAACGCGAACACAATCGCCGCTAGTTCTAGGTCGTGCGTGGGGTAGTTCTTCTCGTGCGGCTTCAACTGCCGGGAAGCAAAAGACATCACCTTATCCCGCTGCATGAGCACACACCCCAAGCCCTGGCCAGAAGCATCGCTGAAGATTTGAAATCCCTCCGTCCCTTCAGGAAGAGCAAGTATCGGGTCCGAAACGAGCCGTTGTTTGAGCTCCTGAAAGGAGGCTTCACAGTCGTCTGACCACTTGAATGCGACTCCTTTCTGGGTGAGGCGAGTCAATGGCGATGCGATCTTCGCGAAGTCCTTCACGAAGCGTCGGTAGTATCCCGCCAAGCCTAGGAAGCTTTGAATTTCGCTAACTGATGCGGGCCGTTTCCAATCAGCAACTGCCTCAACTTTCTTCGGATCGACTGCGATGCCCGCGGCGGAGATGATGTGCCCAAGGAATGAGATGCTGTCCAGCCAGAACTCGCACTTGCTCATCTTTGCGTACAACTGATTCTCTCGAAGGATTTGGAGTACCGTCCGCAGATGCTCTGCATGTTGCGCTCGATCCTTCGAGTAGACGAGGATGTCGTCGATGAAGACTACTACGAACTTGTCAACGAATGGACGGAACACCCGATTCATTAGATCCATGAAGACGGCAGGGGCGTTTGTCAGACCGAACGGTATTACCAAGAACTCGTAGTGGCCATAACGAGTACGGAAGGCAGACTTCGATACGCCATCTGGCTTGACTTTGAGTTGGTGGTAACCCGATCGTAGATCAATCTTCGAAAATACCGTTGCACCTTGGAGCTGGTCGAACAAGTCGTCGATGCGGGGTAGGGGGTATTTGTTTCGGACGGTGGCTTTATTCAATTCCCGATAGTCGATACAGAGTCGCATCGATCCATCCTTCTTCTTCACGAACAGCACGGGCGCACCCCAAGGCGAGACACTCGGACGGATAAACCCTCTGTCGAGCAATTCCTGAAGTTGTGCCTTCAATTCCTTCAATTCTGCAGGGCCATTCTGTACGGGGCTTTCGAGATCAGCCGGGTGTCGGGGAATGTGTCGATGGTGAACTCTATTTCTCGATCGGGCGGCATGCCGGGTAGCTCGTCCGGGAACACGTCTGGGAATTCTGCCACAACGTCGGTCTGACCCGCGCTTGCACCATCCTGTCGCATGTCTCGAACGGAAGCTAGATAGCCTTCGCACCCGGAATGCAGCATCCGTCGAGCAGATATTGCGGAGATCACCATGCAGGTCGGCGACGCCTCACCACACGAGTAGCAGAATTCAGGCACTCCAGGTATGCGGAATGTGACTTTCTTTTCAGCACAGTCTATGGTTGCGTTGCACGGACCGAGCCAATCCATGCCCAGTATGATGTCGAAGTCCTTCATGTCTAGAACTATCGCATCAAGACCGATCTTTTGACCCCCTATACATATGGTTCCTCCCCCGTAGGCTAAGTTTGTGAGTAGTGGCACGCCCGAAGGCATACTTACGCTAAGATCAAGGTCAAACGATATTTACAGGGAATTTGTGCTCGGCGGCGAAGTCCGCCGATATAAAAGTATGCGAGGCGCCTGAATCAAATAACACACGAGCAGGTACATTATTGAAATTCAATATACCTGTCACAACAGTGTCGGAAGCGTAAGCCTCGTCTCGAGTCAGAGCAAAGACACGTCCCTGTGCATTAGGGCGTCGATCTTGGTTGTTGGATTGAGTGGGCTGAGGAGGTCGGGGCGCCTGTCCTCGATTCTCTTGACGATGTTGTGGCAGGGCGCTACGATTCCCTCTCCGGGGGCAATCTTGTTTATAGTGACCCTTTTGTCCGCAAAAGAAACATCCCCCCTCGACGACAAAGCACTGGCTCGCCTCATGCCCAATGGAACCGCACTTGGCACATCGCGATGATGAGTTATGCCCCTGGTAACCGCCATGGTTTGGACGCTTTAACGCGTGATTGTTGCCTCCCGTATGGCTAGGACGTTTGTGATTGGAGTGGCGCACAACGTCGTCAGCACCGGAAGGATGCAGTTTCTCAAGGCGGAGTGCGTGATTCAGAGCCTCTCCCACGGTCTTGTACTCCGGGACCCCGACATGCGTACCGATAGAGTCTCGCAGACCCACTTCGAACCGTCGCACACGGCACTCTTCAGTAGGCAGAAACTGGCCAGCAAACTTAGATAACTTGTTGAATTCTGCGGCGTACTGTTCCACCGTCCTGCTCCCTTGCTTCAACTGCATGAATTCATTCTCCTTCGCTTGACGAACGGCTGACGGAAGGTACTGGACTTCAAAAGCTTTGCGGAACGTGGCCCAAGAGATCGGCGCGGTTGTGTTGTCCGGTCGGATCGCTCGCTTGCGCACGGCCCACCAGTTGTGCGCGTTCAACCGTAGTTGAAGTTGTGCGCAGGCGACTTGCTTGGATTCATCAATGCCGAGCAGCTCGAAGTAATCTTCCAGCTCTTCTAACCAGTCAATTGCCATGGAGGGACCCTCGGTGCCGCTGAAGGAAGTGCAGCATGCCTTCTTGAATTCTGACACTTCAAAGTTGTACTTTTTTGGTACCGCTGGTTGACGCTCGGGATCCTCCGTGTCGACATCAATAGATTGGATCGCCGGCACGGTGACGGTAGGCGTAGTCGTAGAATTCCCGTTGGCCGCCATTGTCTGGACGATCTGCTACAGGGTATCTAGCTGCTTTTGCTGAAGTTTGGCATGTGCATCAAAGCGAGCTTCGAAGCGAGCTTCGAACTGGGCTTGTCGTTCCTCTACCTGTTCATGTCGGTTCTCGGACTGGTTTCGTTGTGCCTCCATCATGCGCAGCATCCTTTCGATGGTATCGTTAGAAGGTCCAGCCCGCGGACGATGCGAACTACTAGAGCCGCTAGAAGCGCTCTGTTCTTGCTCGGCCGTGGGCTCCGTCACTTCTGCGATACGAAGGCAAACGCATCAGTCACAAATTATTACGGACTCATTGTATGGAACAACTTATCTCATCGATGCGAAGTCAAAGGTTTAGAACTCTAGACGCGAGGCCAAAGGATGTAAAGCCGCGCTCTGATACCATTATGTCACGTCCCGATTCCGTAGAATCGATAGTCGTCCCCCGGGCGTGATGCCGTGCGAACCTAAGTTGCGATCGCACACGGCATAGTCATAAGGTTATCCGAAACACAACATCAAGTTAGAGTACGCAGAGAAATTGAATGACACATTTGAAATAGAAATAGACTTTTTCATTGATGATAATAAAACTTTACATAGACTCCTTTACAATCATTGCCGCGCGGGCTACAACATGACTCGACTTACAAAATGAACGCCGATGAGATAGTCGTTCCATACATTATATCCCTTTTTACAAGCAAAATATAACATCTTTCCACCTGCTATCGAGGCGAGTCGAGCCGCCATCTTCTTTTGGATTGAGTGTGGGTCTTCTTCAAAAGGAATCCAGAAAACAAGCCTCTACACGCGGACGAGGTTTCAAAAGGGTTCACTTCGCCTTGAGCTTTCAAGTGGCACGCCCTTCGTAGTTCGGGGTACCTGCGTGGAGAGCGAGGATCAGTACATTACACTTTGTACTGGTGCGTGGCAAGATAAGTTCCAAGCTCTCATTTAGTTGATGAGTTTATATGACTTAGAGTATGAATGTTTCTAACCATCCTAATGGATTTCAGACAAGCATATGACAAGCATAATGAAATTTTTACGTTGAAACTTACCCCCGGCGGGCTGCGCCGCGCCTTATGAAACTTACCATGTTCTTCCCTGTCAATTGTTATCATTTACATTCCAAGTGCAACATTACGTGTGTTTGGTCACTGGCATCACAAGCCATCTTGGACGTATAGCTTTGTTAATCGGGATCCTTTCAACGCAAGTAGCTAGCTCCGTTGCAAGTCCCCGCTTAACCTGTGCTGAAACCTTATGCATGACTATACCCTGTTTCCTCCTAGGCCGAAACGGTCCCGTGGCCTCGGGTTGCCGTTCGAGGAAACTATCGTCTTGTCGACAAGTTGTCCATAACCGTGTGAAGACATATTTTCCTTTTTAGTTATTAAGACATAGCCTACATTCTCCTTGAAAACTCAATCCTTTTTTCCGTGCTCGTGCCCTTGCATTTATTCTTTCATTCGCAACAACAATATCAATTTTGCCTAAGAAGAGGGTCGAGAAGAGAAGGGTCAGCCACTCACCTTGAGTTTACTTCGACGAGAGAACTTGTTGGTCGCGCTAGACGTCGTCTACGCGATTACCTGAAATCGCACAAGCAACCGATTAGAACACTGCATTATTCAAGGAGTTCGATAGGAAATGCGAGTTCGAAATGCAAGCCATGAAAACCATTAAAAACATTCACGAAAACGCATTCAGAAAACAAAGCTAAAACCAACGCAAGCGGCGTGAAAAGCAGAGCAACGGGAGGTCTCTCCCGACTCAGCCGCAGAGCCAATCTTCGAGGCGCAACCCGCTGAATATGGGACTTGATTCCGAAGAAGACATTCCATAACGAGGAATGGATCGTAATTCAACTAGGGGTGAGCATATAACGGTTGAAAACCGAAAACCAAACCGAACCGAACCGAAATATGACAAACGATTCGGTTTTTCGGTTATCGGTTCGATTTACGGTTTAAAATTTTGAAAATTTGAAATAATGGTTCGGTTTTCGGTTCTTAATCCAAAAAGCCGAACCGAAAACCGATTTAGATTTAGTAATTTATCAAACTACCCACAATATACATATACTAATGTTTATTAATCCCTAACTGAGCGCACTCTCTTCTCCTATTCTATGTCGATACTTCTTTGAGCACTCTCTCTATCTACCCTCAATCTATATATACTAATATCTTTCACTCTATGTAATATAACAATTCATAAATACAATAATGTCATATATTTTTAAAATTTTTTTATTTAAATATGCTTATTTTGCTAAAAACTTGAAGGCCGTGCACATTGGTCCATGAAACCGAACCGACCGAAAACCGAACCGAATTAATTCGGTTCGGTTTTGTTCGGTTTTTATAAAAACGGTTCGGTTTTCGGTTTTGAGAAATACGGTTTACGGTTATTTCGGTTTTCACATATTCGGTTCGGTTTGAACCGAACCGAACCGATGCTCACCCCTAAATTCAACCGTTTCCGTTCGATCGACTCGGTCGATCCCGACCTATCGGTCCCGACCGAATCGATAGCGACAGTGTTCCTTTCTCGCGCACCCCGTGGACAAGTACGGGGCACGATGTAGGGACGGGGCACTACATCGCCTGTCATCCAAGTTGCTGCTGGCTATAGCAATTCGCTTAGCATCTTCTTTTTAGAAGTACTACTATCGTTTGCTACTGTTATAAAATCTTTTTAGATTTTCGTAACTCGGAATCCTCCAAGGATCTCTGTTGCGCATCTTCTTTGAAGTGTTGCATTGAAACGTTGTTTTTACAATTGTTTTATTTTTTCAGTTTTCCATCGAAAATTGTGTCCCGGCAATAACAAAATTAAATCCACAGATTCTGCTTCGATTTTTCAAGTCTGGAGATGTGACGTCAGCACATACAAAGCTAATATTCTTATGATGTCCGTTTATACTTTCATTCTGTGTATTATAACAAAATATGCAGTGTGTCAAAAAGATAATTGTCATAAGCAAACTAAGGATAAAGTTGTGTCAATAATTAGTTTTAGGACAAAATTTCTTTCACCTAAAAATAAATAAATAAATGGTTGTACCTTCTTAATCACACTCTCAATGAAATCCATGGCTATGACTTGGCCAGATCACCAGTAAAGCACCCGATCCTAGCCGCTAGTTCCAAAACGGTTTTTTTTGTTATATGATGGGAGAAGAGAAAGGACCTATATGTAGGTGTGTGGCTTAATATATAAAAATGATGCATTTTGAAAGACATTAACCTATTTCTGATGTGAAGAACCAATTGATGCTCAACTAAAGAGTACTGCACAAAGTAAACCTTCTTAAATAACATTTGACTGTTGGAATGGGTGGGGTTCCCAACCTATGTGGAAAATATCCCGGAGAGCGACGAGTGCCATCCGTGTGTCAGAGAAGCTCGGAGAGTGCATGGATCCTATTTTGGAACATATATGGTAAGGAAATATATGATTGGATTTCCATATTTACTTTGATCATATATTTATGATTGGACCCTTCATATAGTAGCTTTCCATATAATTGGACTTCCAATTATGGCAAGCCAATTATGATTGGATTTCCATTAAATATATGATTGATGCATATTGGAAGTTTCCATATATATTGGTCTTCCATGTATGGATTACCAAGGGTTATAAAAGGGTGATGCATGCTAGTTGTAAAATTATCTCAAAAACAAGAGTGTTTTACAATCTTTGAGAGAGAGAGAGAGAGAGAGAATTAAGGAGTATTGTGAAGGAGAGATTGCTTCGAATATTTTTCGGCATCCCTTGTTCTTCGGAGTCCGCAAAAAAAACATTTCTTCTTTCAAGTGAGTTGTGGTGAACCGTGTTGGATCGGGAGGAGCTTGTAGATGGTGTATTCTCTTTATTCCATTAGTAGAGGTTCTTCAGGGTTGGACTCCGATCGTCCCGCAGTTTTTTCCACAAGGGTTTTCCACGTCAAAAATCTGTGTCTGCGATTGTGTTTGGCATTTTTGGTTCGTGAGCTTTTGCTCGGTTCTCTCGCAGGACTTTCTAGTTTGGGGGAACGGTTTCCGTGCTTCGTTCCCAACAGAGTAGTATCGGAGCTTTGGGTTCAAAGAAGTGTCACGAGTTGACAGTCAAACCAGAAAGCAGAGATGGACGCGAAGCCGGTGCGCACGGTGAACCTGAACGGTACCAACTACCATTATTGGTGGAGCAAGATGAAGGATTTGATGTTCGTCAAGAAGCTGCATCTTCCAGTATTTGCATCCGAGAAGCCTAGTGACAAATCAAATGAGGACTGGAACTTCGAGCATATACATGTGTGTGGGTACATACGGCAGTTCGTTGACGAGAACGTGTACAACCACGTTGCCAATATTGAGCATGCGAAGACTGTTGGCACATCTATTTTGATACATTGATTACATTAACCCCTGTATCTCTTTTAGTCTCTGCTTTTCACAGGCACTTGCGTTCTTACATTTCTCCAGTATCAAGATGACGTTTTACTACAAGGACGTTGGAGTAAACAATACAAAACCCTGCTTAAAAGTCTACATAGAAGATGGAGGTTCCTGCTCTTTAAGAGTCTGTATTCTGCTAGGAATCCATGTACGTACTTTGCTAAGATGACATTTATAAAGATAGAAATGGTGAAGAAGTCATTCAGAGGAGACGGAAAATCCGACGGATTTCCGGATAAATCCGCCGGATTATCCGACCTCTCACAGCAAGTATGTGAGGAGAAGTTCGGATAATCCGACGGAAATCCGCGGAAATCCGACGGATCATCCGAACCCCTCACAGCAAGTATGTGAGGAAAAGTTCGGATAATCCGACGGAAAACCGCGGAAATCCGACGGATCATCCGAAACCCTCACAGCAAGTATGTGAGGAGAAGTTCGGATAATCCGACGGAAATCCGCAGAAATCCGGCGGATCATCCGAACCCCTCAAAGCAAGTTTGTGAGACCACAGTTCGGATCATCCGCCGGACTTCCGTTGAAATCCGACGGATAATCCGCCTGACCTTTTTGCAACTTGAAATTCAAATCCAACGGCATCTGACAGAGCATTTAATGCATCCAACGGCTCTTTTTATGACCGTTACTGTTGAACGGATAATCCGACGGATTTCCGCAGAAATTCGGCGGATAATCCGCTCGACGGCTGTATTGCCTTTATGATGTTGGATTTGTATAAAAGAGGCTTTGTCTCTCCTCTTAAAGGCCATCTCTTCCAAGCTTTAAATTTTCTCAACAACCAAAAGAGCTTCACCATTACTACTCTACCAAATCTTCAATTGTCATCCAACCCAAAGTGCTAGAGTATCTCAAGAGCTTTTACTTTCGATCTTCAAGTGTTTAGAAGATCAAAGCATCCTTTCCTTTTCTTTGAAGTTGGCGAGCCTTCGTAAGAAAACTCGTGTGTAGAAGTTGGCGAGTTCTTCGGATCCAAACTCGTGTTGAAGTTGGCGAGTTCTTCAGATCCAAACTCGTGTGTACTATTTGCATAATAGTGGATTAAAGCCGGAGAGAGTTCCGGGACTGGATTGCCTCAAAAGAGGATACCAGGATACATCCTTGCGTTTGCGTTTGATCTTTATACTCCTTACTCTTTATTGCATCATTTGTTATAGTTTAATTTTAATTTCCCTATTCACCCCCCCTCTAGGGTTCTACAATTGGTATCAGAGCTTCGTTCTCTTGATTTGGATTTACACCCTTGAGTGATCCATGGCCTCTAACCCTAGCATCAACACGTTTCACAATGAGGGACACTCCACAAATAGGCCTCCCCTATTTGATGGTACCAACTATAACTATTGGAAGATTAGGATGGGCATTTATCTCAAGTCCATAGATTTCGATTTATGGGATTGCGTGATAAATGGCCTCCCTACTCCTTCCAGAGCTATTGAGGATATTGCTTCTGACACCCTTCGGGAAACACTCACTGAAAATATCAAGAAGCTTGCTTGTCGAGATGCCAAGGCAATGAACGCTCTTTATTGTGCTCTCGATAGTAGTGAATTCAATCGAATCTCTACTTGCAAGACTTCCAATGAGATCTGGAAGTTACTTGAAGTCACACACGAGGGGACTTCACAAGTGAAGGAATCTAAGATCAGTAGACTCACGCAAGAATATGAGTCTTTTAAAATGAAGCATGATGAATCTATTGCTAGCATGTTTACTCGCTTTGGTGATATTATTAACCCTCTCTCTTCTCTTGGAAAGGAATATCCCGCTCATGAAAAGATAAGGAAGATTCTTAGAGGATTGACGAAAGCTTGGAGTCCTAAAGCTACCGCAATCATTGAGGGGAATGATCTAACCGTCATGAACCTAGAGACCCTCATGGGTAAGCTGATGACTCACGAGCTTGACATGAAGGATCAAGAGGAATCCTCCATTCAAGAGAAGGAGAAGGAGAAGACCAAAGAAAAGGAGAAGACTCTTGCTCTCAAAGCATCAAGATCCTACTCCAAGGATAGCTCCGACGACAATGAGTCGGACGACGATGAAGAAATAGCTCTCACAGCTAAGCACTTCAGGAAGTTCTTAAAGTTCAACAAGGCCAACCGCTCTAGACGGGACAATAAAGAAGATCCGGCATGCTATCAATGCAGAAGACCCGGACACATCAAGAGGGATTGTCCGATGGTACGAAAAGACTCAAGCAAGTACGAAAAGCCAAGCAAGGGAAGCTCGTCCTCCAGAAAGTTCGCCAACACTAGCATTTGGTGTAAAAGCGACGCGAGCGACTCCGACAACGACAAGGAGTGCAAACACAATGCCAACGTTTGTCTCATGGCAACCGATGAGGTACTTGATGATTTTTCCTTAAACACTCTTACCTATGATGATTTGGAGAAAGCCATTCTTGAGTTACATGAAGAACACAAAGGTGTTCGGAATAAATACAAGAAATCTCTTAAGGAGGTTGAGGCTCTTCAACTTGAAGTAGAGAGGCTCTCAAGCATCATTAGTGATGTGAAGGGAAAATCTCCTATTTCCGACACGGATGAAATGGAGTCTTTGAGACTAAAATTTCAAGAATCTCTTGACACCATCAAGAAAAAGGATGATGAGATTCAATCCATGAGAAGCTCTTATGAATTTGCTATGCGCAAATGTCAAGATGCTAATAGAAGAGAATATTCCACTTCTATAAAGTATAATGATCTTCTTACACGGAGTAAGATTTTAAGTAATAAGAATACCACTCACATGCATGCTCCAAGACACCCCCACACTCATCACAATGCTATGCATAACCATTACATGAACACTACACACAACTCCTTTTCTAACACAAGAAAAGGACCCTTTGTTAAAAAGAAAACATCTCATCATGCATTTTACTATCATCATAACACTCATGGTAGAACATCTCACACTAGAGACTCACATATGCACAACACTCACACTTCTTCTTCTAGATCTTCTTTAATGTGCAACTATTGTGGTTTGCTTGGTCATACTTCTAATTTATGTTATTCAAGAAAACAAGTTGACATGAGAGTTCTTAAATGGGTTCCTAAGACTAACACTCAAGGACCCACAAGATCATGGGTACCAAATTGTTCATCTTCAACTTATGTTGTAGGTGATGAATCCTTCTCATGCTAGAAGCAAGTGGATTCTCGATAGCGGTTGTTCACGGCACATGACCGGTGATGCTTCACTTTTTACAATGCTATCGATGAAGAAGGAAGGACACGTCTCCTTCGGTAACAATCTAAAAGGTTATATTATTGGAAATGGTAATATCGGTTCTCCTCCTTATCCTTGTATTAATAATGTATGTCTTGATACAAATCTCAAGCATAACCTCCTTAGTATTAGCCATCTTACCGATAATGGCTATGATATCAAGTTTGTTAAACTCAAATGCTACATTACCGATAGCTCCAATGGAACTATTGTGTATGAAGGCATTAGAGAAAATAATATTTATGTTCTTTATCTTGTTGAAGGTACTAACAATGACAGGTGCCTAGTCGCAAAGAACGATGAGAGTTGGCTTTGGCACATGAGGCTTGGACACGCCAACATGGATACTATCTCTCGCCTCGCCTCCAAGAAGCTTGTACGAGGACTTCCTAGTATCCCCTTCAAGAAGGATATGGTTTGTGAAGAATGCGAGAAAAGTAAGTTGACCAAGTCATCTTTCAAATCCATCAACTCTGTGAGTACCACAAGACCCCTTCAACTTATTCATATGGATCTTTTCGGGCCTAGTAGAGTAGCTAGCCTTGGTGGCAAACTCTATGCCTTTGTTTTAGTTGATGATTTTTCGAGATTTACTTGGGTTATTTTTCTTGCTTGCAAAAGTGATACTTTTCGTGAATTTGTTGCTTTTTGTAAACGTGTTCAAAATGAGAAAGGCTTTTCTATTAACAAAATTAGGAGTGATCATGGAGGTGAATTTGATAATGTTAATTTCAAAAGATTTTGTGAAAAGAATGGTTTTGGACATGATTTTGCTTGTCCCCGTACTCCTCAACAAAATAGTGTTGTGGAGAGAAAGAATAGAACCCTTGGCGATATGGCCCGGGTCATGTTAAACCAATATAAGCTCCCTCAATATTTTTGGGCGGAAGCCGTCAATACGGCATGTCATGTAATTAATAGGGTCTTAATTAGACCTATTACTAAGAAGACTCCTTATGAGCTTTGGTTTAACAAAATTCCTTCTATTGAATATTTCAAGGTTTTTGGCTGCAATTGTTTTATTTTGAATACCAAGGATAACCTAGGCAAGTTTGTAGAAAAAGCCTATGAAGGAATATTCCTTGGATACTCTACTCATAGCAAAGGTTTTCGTGTTTTTAATAAAATAAGTCTTGTTGTCGAAGAGTCAATCAATGTCTCTTTTAATGAACTCAACTCTTCTACATTCTCCTCCTCCGAGGATATTGATGACATCTCGTTTGGATTGGAGAACTCCTCTATTGAGGATCGTCCTTCTTCATCTAACAATGAAGTTGTGACCCCATCAAAAGAGTCTCCTCCTCTCGAGCCTCCTCCAAAGGATCTCCCAAGAGAATGGAGATTTGTCACCAATCATCCTAAGGAGCTCATCATTGGGGATCCTTCCTCAAGTGTTAGCACAAGATCCGCCACTCGTGATCTTTGTGCCAATGTGGCTTTTATCTCTCAAGTAGAGCCTAAAAATGTTAATGATGCTTTTCTTGATGAATTTTGGATGATAGCTATGCAAGAGGAGCTTAATCAATTTGAGCGAAGCAAGGTTTGGGAACTTGTCCCAAAACCTAGCAATCATCCCATTATTGGAACTAAATGGGTGTTTCGCAACAAGCTAAATGAAGATGGGTTAGTGACTCGTAACAAAGCCCGATTGGTTGCCCAAGGCTATAACCAAGAGGAAGGCATTGACTACGACGAAACCTATGCTCCGGTTGCACGTCTTGAATCCATTCGTATGCTTTGTGCCTTTGCTTGTTTTAATGACTTTAAGCTATTTCAAATGGATGTTAAGAGTGCTTTTCTTAATGGTATTATTAAGGAGGAAGTTTATGTTAAACAACCTCCCGGTTTTGAAGATTTTCAATTTCCTAACCACGTTTTCAAACTTCATAAAGCCCTTTATGGCCTCAAACAAGCTCCACGTGCTTGGTATGAGCGTCTTAGCTCTTTTCTTGTTTCTCACAATTTTTCAAAGGGAAAAGTTGACACCACACTTTTTATTAAATCTCATGATGGGACTCTCTTATTGGTTCAAATTTATGTTGATGATATTATTTTTGGTTCTACTAACAACACACTTTGTGTAGAATTTGCCAAAGTTATGCAGGAAGAGTTTGAAATGAGTATGATGGGTGAACTCTCCTTCTTTTTGGGGTTACAAATCAAGCAAGGACCTAAAGGAACCTTCATCAATCAAGCAAAATATACAAGGGACCTCCTCAAGCGTTTCGACCTTGACTCATCCAAATCAATGAGAACCCCTATGGCTACAACGACCAAGCTTGACAATGATGAAGATGGCACATCGGTCGACATTCGTAAGTATAGAAGTATGATCGGTAGCTTACTTTATTTAACTGCTAGCCGTCCGGATATCATGTTTAGTGTTTGCTTGTGTGCACGATATCAAGCTAATCCAAAGGAATCACATTTGACTGCCGTTAAGCGCATTTTTCGTTATCTCAAAGGCACCATTAACATGGGTCTTTGGTATCCGAAATCCTCATCCTTTCAGCTTCACGGCTTTTCGGATGCGGATTTTACCGGATGCAAGCTTGACCGAAAAAGCACTAGTGGCACATGTCAATTCCTCGGAAAGTCCTTGGTATCGTGGTTTAGTAAGAAGCAAAACTCTGTCGCTCTTTCAACCACTGAAGCAGAGTACATAGCGGCAGGGTGTTATTGTGCACAAATTCTTTGGATGACACAAACACTAGTAGATTATGGTATTTCTTCTCATTGCATTCCTATTAAATGTGATAATACTAGCTCCATTAATCTCACGAAAAACCCGATTTGTCACTCTCGCACCAAGCACATAGAGATAAGACATCACTTTCTTCGAGATCATCAGCTTAAAGGTGATGTTTGTCTTGAATTTATTGACACCACTCATCAACTTGCTGATATTTTCACCCAACCCCTTTCTGAAGATCGATTCACCTTCATTTGCGGCGAACTCGGTCTTCTTCATCTCTCTGATTGACATTTTTCTGCTTCACCAGATTTTCCGCCGGAATTCCGCAACTATCCGCCGGATAATCCGTTCAATTCCAGCAAGTTTTTCTGGAATAGTTTGGAAAATCCGCCGGATTATCGCGGAACTCCGCCGGATCTTCCGCACTTATTGCTCTCCGTAATTTCCGGCTGCAAACGGCTACCCTATTAATGGGACATGACTTTTCACCTACCCGCTTTATTGTCCATCAGTACTTTACCCGGATCTTCCGTCGGAATTTCGGTAAAATCTGCCAGATTTTCCGACTTTCGGGCACAGGCGCGAAATCCGAAGCGTCAGGCGCCTCTCTATCCGTTCACTTCCCCTCTCTATCCGTTCCAAACCATTATGACTCTTCATTACACCCCTCTACTCTCTATAAACTCCTTCCTCTCTCCTTTTTACCACCATCCACACTTTCACCCTTCTTCTCTTTCTCCTTTTCCTCTCCTCCTCCATGGCCTCTCACACAAAGCGTCAGCGCCATGATGGCAGTTCCTCCTTCGCTCAGCCTCCTTCCGTTGCCCTGTTCGTCCCTCAACCGTCTCAAGGCCACAATCCTGCCATTTTCAAGTCGGCCTCTCACTCCCGGGAGTGGTTCTCCTTCTTCCACAAGGCTCCCATCTGCGTCGGCAAACCCATTTCCTGGATCAATTTTAAAGACCATCGTGATCACTTCCGTTTCGCCCGCATCGATCAACTCCTCGAGCGTCAGGTCAACTTTTATCCCCATGCCATCCGCATGTTCTATTGCAACCTCGTTCCCGCTAAGGAAGGGCCCGAGTTCGAGACCAAGGTTGGAGGCGTTAAGTTCACCGTCACCGCCGCTTCCTTGGCTTCCATCCTAGGTCTTGATGAACGAAAGGTATATCGCTCCCTTCCGGCTACCATTGACCACATCTCTTTCTCGTCTGACATGTCTTATGAGGAGTTTCTCTTCAACATCTGTGGCGGGTCACTTGTTCAACGCCCGGAAGATAAGGATCTGAGTCCCTTCTTCCATGACATGCATCGTATCCTCTGCCACACTCTGACCCCCAAGTCCGGGAACATGGACAGCCTGACTTCTGAGGAGCTCATCTGCATGTACTATCTAGTCTCCCGGCAGCCCTTCTCTCTGGCCAAATCCATCATTTACACCATGATGCTCATCCGGAACTCTCCCCATCGTTCCCTGCTGTTTGGCATGTACATCACCATGATCCTTGAGGCCAATGGGGTGGACCTCACTCACTGTCCGGTTGGTGATCCTAAACCTACCCCTCTTGCCAAATCAAAGGCAAGGGCTCGTGCGGCTCCTGTTGTTGCTCCCACTCCTGCTGCTGTCGCTGGTGGCCCTACCTCTCCTCCGGCGTCCCTCCTCACTCCTGATGTCCGACGGTACATTGATCGTAAGTTTGCCGATCTCTCTCTCTACCCATGAGCGCCTTCAGGCCAACACTCGGGGACTCGGCACCCTCATCCACCATGGCTTCATGGATCAGGCCTATTATATTCAGCAGATGTTCGAGAAGCACACTCCCTATCTCAATCCCAACGCTCCTCATCCTGATTATCCGGGCCCGCGGTTCACTGATCCCAATGTTTATGGCTTCATGTACCCGGATGGCGTCGACCCTTATGGCGCTTTTACCTCCGCCGCCGGGGACGATGAAGATCAGGAGGCGGGTCCCTCTGGTGCACCGGACAGTTGATGGGTGGTGGTTGTTAGTTAGTATTATCTTGTGTGGTCCTTCGGGGACTTTGTTAGTATGTTTTAATTATGTTTATTGTTTGTTTTGGTGTGGTCCTTCACGGACTTTTCAGTTCTGACTTGTGTTTGGGCTTTCACAGCCCCCTTATTGTACCCATGTTTTTTAAATTTCAATGAATGCATTCTACTTCTCTGTTTCTCTTCTTTACTTTACTGCTTTTAGTTCTCTACCATCTTGATTAAATAACAAAGGGGGAGAAATCATAGTGAGGGGGAGAGCTGTAATTACGGGGGAGCTTCTTTTTTTGTCAATTATCAAAATGGGGGAGTTTGTTGTCACATCTATTTTGATACATTGATCACATTAACCCCTGTATCTCTTTTAGTCTCTGCTTTTCACAGGCACTTGCGTTCTTACATTTCTCCAGTATCAAGATGACGTTTTACTACAAGGACGTTGGAGTAAACAATGCAAAACCCTGCTTAAAAGTCTACATAGAAGATGGCGGTTCCTGCTCTTTAAGAGTCTGTATTCTACTAGGAATCCATGTACGTACTTTGCTAAGATGACATTTATAAAGATAGAAATGGTGAAGAAGTCATTCAGAGGAGACGGAAAATCCGACGGATTTTCGGATAAATCTGTCGGATTATCCGACCTCTCACAGCAAGTATGTGAGGAGAAGTTCGGATAATCCGACGGAAATCCGCGGAAATCCGACGGATCATCCGAACACCTCACAGCAAGTATGTGAGAAAAAGTTCGGATAATCCGACGAAAAACCGCAGAAATCCGACGGATCATCCGAAACCCTCACAGCAAGTATGTGAGGAGAAGTTTGGATAATCCGACGAAAATTCGCAGAAATCCGGCGGATCATCCGAACCCCTCACAGCAAGTTTGTAAGACCACAGTTCGGATCATCCGTCGGACTTCCGCTGAAATCCGACGGATAATCCGCCTGACCTTTTTGCAACTTGAAATTCAAATCCAACGGCATCTGACAGAGCATTTAATGCATCCAACGGCTCTTTTTATGACCGTTACTGTTGAACGGATAATCCGACGGATTTCCGCGGAAATCCGACGGATAATCCGCTCGACGGCTGTATTGCCTTTATGATGTTGGATTTGTATAAAAGAGGCTTTGTCTCTCCTCTTAAAGGCCATCTCTTCCAAGCTTTAAATTTTCTCAACAACCAAAAGAGCTTCACCATTACTACTCTACCAAATCTTCAATTGTCATCCAACCCAAAGTGCTAGAGTATCTCAAGAGCTTTTACTTTCGATCTTCAAGTGTTTAGAAGATCAAAGCATCCTTTCCTTTTCTTTGAAGTTGGCGAGCCTTCGTAAGAAAACTCGTGTGTAGAAGTTGGCGAGTTCTTCGGATCCAAACTCGTGTTGAAGTTGGCGAGTTCTTCGGATCCAAACTCGTGTGTACTATTTGCATAATAGTGGATTAAAGCCGGAGAGAGTTCCGGGACTGGATTGCCTCAAAAGAGGATACCAGGATACATCCTTGCGTTTGCGTTTGATCTTTCTACTCCTTACTCTTTATTGCATTATTTGTTATAGTTTAATTTTGATTTCCCTATTCACCCCCCCTCTAGGGTTCTACAAAGACGTCGTGGAAGAAGCTAGAATCTTTGTACGCGAAAAAGATCGGGATAAACAAACTGTTCTTGATCCGGATGATGATGGGTCTGTGGTACAAAGATGGTGCATCCATTACGGATCACTTGAGTGAGTTTCAGGACATGGTGGACCAGCTATCCTCAATAGGAGTCAAGTTCGACGACGAGGTTCAAGGACTTAGGTTGCTATGTACATTGCCAGACTCGTGGGAGACCGTACGAGTATCTATGATTGCTTCTGCTCCGGAAGGCGTAGTCAGTCTGGAGTTTGCCAAGTACGGGGTACTGAATGAAGAGATGCGGAGACGTTCTCAGGGCACTTCATCCACATCCCATCACTCAGAGGCACTAGTTTCAGAGAGCCACGGAAGGGGCAAAAGCAGGGGTCCAGATGGTGGCAAAGACAAGAGTAGGGGGAAGTCCAAGGGTCGGTACGAGGACTCGGAGTGTTACCACTGTGGCAAGAAGGGCCACATCAAGCGAAACTGTTTCGCTTGGAAGAGAGAGAAGAAGGACGACAAGAGGAAGCAAGATGAGAACACTATAGTGGCGGCCTCGATACATGGAGGCGATGTGATCGTCGTAGGTGATGAGGTTATCACAAACCTCGCCTTCGATGACAATTCTTGGCTGGTGGACTCAGGGGCTTCAGCGCATGTATCTCACAACATGGCACTATTTGCCACTTACACGACAGACGACTGTGGAGTGTTGAAGATGGGCAATGGAGATGTGTCGAAGGCGGTTGCCATTGGAGATGTGCATTAACGAAGACGGGTGCAGTTCTTGTTCTCAAAGATGTTCGTCATATCCCTGACATCCGTTTCAACCTGGTGTCGGTTGGAAGGTTGGATGACGAGGGATTCTTCAGTCTCTTCGGGAATAGTCAGTGGAAGCTTTTCAGAGGTTCGATGGTGACTGCCAGAGGAAGAAAGAAGTCCGGTCTCTACTATATGGAGGGGAGAGCACAGGGAGAACAGGAGGTTAACACCATCAGTGATGCGTCTACCGAGTTGTGGCACAGGCGGCTCGACCATATCAGCGAGAAGGGGATGAGCTACTTGGTGAACAGGAAGGTGATTCCAGGGCTCAAGTCTACAAAATTGGAGAAGTGCACGCACTACTTAGCTGGAAAGCAAAATATGGTGTCTTTCTAAAGTCACCCAAGTTCAAGGAAGCCGGCATTGCTCGAGTTGATTCACTCGGATGTCTGCGGTCCTATGAAGGTAAAATCTATTGGTGGTGCTTCTTACTTTGTAACTTTTATTGATGACTGTTCCAGGAAAGTTTGGGTCTATGCTTTAAAGACCAAGGATCAGGTGCTGCCCACTTTCAAAGAGTTTCAGGCCTCTGTTGAAAGAGAGACGGGCAAGAAGTTATTGTGTGTTCGGTCCGACAACGACGGCGAATACATTGGTCCCTTTGATGCTTATAGCAGAGAGCAGGGGATACGACACCAAAAGATTCCGCCCAAGACACCTCAGCTCAATGGTGTAGCGGAGAGCATTCTCTCCAAATAACTTGAAGCCACTAATAATCTTTAGGTTACAACTCTGTTACAAACTGAGAGAAGAAATCATTTCACGATCTTCCTTGCAATAGCAGTTGCAAACAGATAGAACGGACTACAATTGGCAGAAATCTAAAGGAGAAGGAAGAAGATAACACAACTCTTGCTGGGGTAATGAAGATCACCGTTGCTCAAAGCAAGCTTCGCCCCCACACGAACTACTCGCAGGAACCAGCAAGTTCTCGAAGAACTTCTGGAATGCTCGCTATCGCTTCTCGCACGAACTCCTCTGGACTCCTCTGAAGAGAGTATTTATAGAGTTGGGTGGAAACCTAACCCTATTCCTAGACGCCAACGGATTACGAAAAGATAGGACCGTTTTGAATTCAAAACCCACAAAAATTGGATATGAATATTTTATAATATCTTTCCATAATCGTTCAAATCCTGCAATCAGCGGCAACATACGCCAACCATGCTTTCTGCTCGTATGCTCCCAACAGCACAGTAGCTGCTGCTCCTACGTGCATAAGCCAGCAGCATAGCAGCCTATGCGTGCATACACGTAAACGCACATACGCGCACAGCCGCATAGTCCTATTCACCATTTGGTCTGAGCAATATGGGACTATTTTTCTAGTCTCCAATGACAAAACACCAACATAGTGTACATGAAATGTAGCTATACTAAAAATAAGAGGAAATGATGGAGTAGTTCACATTGCATGTCAGGAAGTACCTAAGAGTGATATTTATTGCTATTTGGATCAATCATTCGTCGTCGTAGAGAGGTTAGGAAGGATGTCCATATATATAAATGTTGGAGAGCTTTGGGGGTTTATAGTTGAATGATTTTGGTGTTTTGTGATTGTATATACCCTTGAAGTTGAAGGACGTTTCTACAATTTCGTTACAAGGCCAAGCATGTTTTACAGATTGGAAAGTTGTGCAATAAGAAACATGAAAGCAACTAATAAGAATGCTAAGATGGTTGAGTTTCAAAAAGATAAATTAAGACATGAGCATTACTTGTAGGAAGTTAAGGTGAGGACAACTAAGGAGAAGATGACAGAAAAAACACATAAGATGTTATGGATATGTGCAACAAAAGACTGATAAATGCTGTTAGGTGTGATTCAGGACTAGTGCTAGGTCTAGAGAAACTTGGATTAAGGCTGCTACAAGGGTATGATATTTCTTAATGTTAGCAAGAAATTGCCCTTAAGAAAGCAAAATGGAAAGAAAAGACTCTAAAAGTGGCCACAAAATTTTCGGACAAGATTTCTTGTTGTGTATTTTACTCAAATTCATGGAGAAAGGATCCCTCATAAAGAAAACCTCTCGATGAACATGTGACAGTCATGACCCTTCATCTCCGTCAGTTTGCATTCCTTGAGATAGACTGACCATAGATCCCCCCAAACGAATAAATAAAGACTTTTTACTTAAGCTCCATTATGTACTATTTCCTATTTCTTATCTTGCCAGATTCGACACATATCCGTCAAGATATCTCAAGGTCTCTATCCAGTTGCATATAATCAATGATCTTCCCTGCCTACTATAAATAACGATGTAGACTTGAACAATGTATCATTTCCCCTTATTTTAGCTTCAACTCTGAACCCTCGCATATATTTTCCAAGTCTTTCTTACTTTTGGATTGTCTTTTGTCATACCCTTGGTATCCATTGTCGTACTTAAGCCATTATTAAATATATTGTTTTCAATATGCATAACGTTCAAGATATGTCTTATGAGATTGTTCCTCCAATAAGGTAAGTCCCAAAAGATACTTTGCTTTATCCGGTTATGACTACGTCCGAATCCTTCAAACTAATAGTCCGATCTTGGTTCTTCTATCACATTTGACAAATCCTCTACCTCTTTCCAAAATTGGTCTCGTGTTAAGCTCAATAGAGGAGGAGATAGTTCATGTTTACCATATCCAAAGGATTCTATGTTCTTTCTCCAGAGTTTGTGATGCGTTTAATAACCAGCAATGATAGTAAAAAAAAAAGCATACAAAAATAGAACACCTTACTCTTTTACATGCATATCTAACAAGATTTAGTTCCATGAGGCCCAATAACATCCAGTATGCTGAGAATTTTGTTGATGGTCCACATAAATATCACTCTAATCAGGAAGTTTTGCTTTTTTGAGATATTGTGCGTCTGGATGTCGAATTATCACAATTACTTTAGCTCGTCCACCAACAATTGCAAGTACGTATCAATGTTCTTCTTTAGATTTTTTTAGAACCGGGTATGATAAGTGTCAAGAACATGTAAGGAGTCGTCATCCACATCCATGGTGATAGATAGTAAAAGATCAAAATTACTAGACAACAAGATTATTGAGATCCTGACTATCCGAAATGAGTGAATCAATTAGACGATAACACCAGTCGAACATTCCTAGGCACCATAGCAAAATTCGGATGACAACATCAAAATACTTCCATGCCCCTCCATCAGAAGGGTGAGATAATTCTCTTGTATCCTTTTTTTCATTCCTTACTATGCTATGTCATATGTTAGGTCGTATTTTGTATACAATATATATATATATATTTTATATATATATATATATATATATATATATATATATATATATATATATATCCTCTGCAACATCTTTGTGACCGACAAGAACTGCATGTACATGTAGAGATACAACTTATCGTCTCTGATTGACTTTGGTCGAACTGGCTTGTATAGATCCGTATGACCGAAAGTACATTTGTCTTTATTACACTATGCAGCCATTGCGACAAGAATCTATCTCTTCACAGTCTAATCTGAGTTTTCTTATCATTATCTTTGACTTGTAGAAAATTTAAGACAAGTCCACAGATCCTATCGGCAATAACTCTCTGATGACTTGGATGATCCAGTCATAGAATTCTTGCAACAAGTTCAAACAAGACTTGGGGTTCAATAGTTTCATTACGGCCAACAATACAGAATGAGTATCAAAATCCAGGTATATCGAAGTATCTGCATCCTTGAACATATCATAGAACTCCTTTAGATCAAGATTCGGATCCTCTGGATCAAAACTAGGCCTAGTCGCGGCAACAACCATCTTCTATGCCAGGTTTTGTTGTTGATGTTCGAAATGATCTCCTCAAGCTCCCTCTCTGACATCCGTATCAAAGGAGGGCTGATATTGCAAAATAACAAGTGCTTTTTGGGTCGTCAACTACTTGTAGTTTAGTACAAAACCCTTGAGGTAGATATGTTTTCTCACAAGATTCACCTCTTTATATAGTCTATTATGACATTTAACACAAGGACAATTGATTTTTCTGCCATCCATAAAATCAGATTGGCTACTGTTGTAATTGGAAAATTCCTCAAAGTCGATTGAATTCATCATTACAAATCTTTCTCTACATCAATGTACGTTCAACTTAGTGTCGACTTTGAAATAGATGATTGTCCATCATATATAGATAAAAATAAGTTACCAATGATGATTTGTAGGCCAAAATATCAACTTATTGCTTTGAATCTATCGTGAGTATACCTATATTTCTAACTCGGTTCTTATTTGAACCCACGAATAATCCTATTAGAGCTTTTCAGCGCTCAATAATTTTTGGATCAAAATTTGGCCAACTTTCTAAATTTCTAAAAATTTCTAAAAATTTCGACAGAGTCTACTTAGTATTTCTCCATCTGAAAACATATCAACAGTATAATCAGATCCGGAGCAACCCTCCATCAAATGAAACATACATAAACCCCTTCGACGACAAACTCACATCGAAAACCAACGTATAGACATAAATATATCCACATATGAATTAACAAGCAACATAGATAAATAAATACTTTGTTTTATAATTATGAACACAAGCAAAAAAGAGACCATTGACGGTGGTTCAATCAAAAAAAGAAGAAAACTGGACCTGAGAACCCTACAAAGTAGTAGCTGCTAGAAAGTCATGAATATTTAAGATTAAAGTCCCTCTTCTTCTTCTTCTTCTTCTTCTCTTTTATTCTAAACTTTGGTGAATAAAAGTTACTTTTTGACATTAGTTTTCACTTGTTGGTTTCTTTCTTCTATAATTATTTTTCTTTTTTATAGTCTTAGGCTATGCCATGTTCATGTTATAATTATGTTTTCTAGTTCCAGGAAGAAAATAGTTTTTATAATATGGGCTCACAAAAGTGCATCTTAAAATTTTCTTTTTCTTCCAAGTAATGGATTTTGTGGCACAGTTCTCTAGATTATGGCATGCCCATATCATTATTTTGTTATGTTTGAGTATTAATAGGTGTCACAAAATTTCATGTTCAAAATTGTGTTTTTTCCCCTTCTTTAGGGCATGGCATGCCCATATCATATTTTAATCTGCTTTCTAGTATTTTCAATAAGAAAATAGTTTTTATTATATGGCTCATTTTTTTAATAAATGTTTTTTTAGTAAGAAAATAGTAGGGCATGGGACATAATTACATCTTCAACATGTGTTTAAAAAAAAATAAGTATAAGGTTTTGGTTGGTGATTATCATATTTGGAAGTTAAAACTATTTTATAAGTTTTTTTTTTCCCAAAATGATTATCGTCTCTTATTGAAAGTATCTTATGGTTTTGAGTTGCTTGGTTCATTTTCCTATTTGTGAACATATTGTTTGACTCTAACGCATCCATTGTTCTTCCTCTCCTACTTGAAATTTTTTCTTTTTTTTTTGTAATATTCCCTCCTTGTGAAGTTGTAGATAAGACGAGATACAGACACAAACATAATGTTGATTTTGGTATCTCATGATGTTCTATTGAAGCGTCTGATGTGCGCTATATGTGCTAAATAGTCGGACACGTAATGATTTTTTTTAGCGGAAAAATTTTTTTGCCTGCAGGGGGGTGACCGCACGCGTGCCCGCGCCGACGTGTCATCCCCCCACCCCCACTGTCCCCCTTGCACCCTTCCGGGCCTACCCCAAAAATTTCGCAGCCCCCCTCCAATGGTGGGGCGACACGTGGCCCGCAGGCCAGGACTGCGGTCCAAACCAGCGGGCAACGTAGCATTGTCCTTTTTTTTGGTGTCCTTGCTTTATTATCATTAACATTTGCTTGTCATTAGTTTTATGTCTTCTTTAATGCACACAATTTCTCTATTTTGTGGGCATCAGTTTTTGAACTTTCCACCGATTCGTAATGTATATATGATGGATAAATCTTATTTTGTTGTGATAGATGATGATAAAGTTATACAATAGGAAGCAAAAGAAGTACAGGAAGATGATGTTTTACCATTGTCTTCTTTTCGTTAAGTGATAAATCTTTTTGCATATACAAATTTGTTTAGCTTGCCATCGATGGTTGTATCTATGTTTCTATTATCTTGTGTTTATATGTATCTATAATAAACAAAAATAATAGGTAGAATTATATTATTATCTTGTGTTTATACGTATCTATAATAACAAAAAATAACATGTAGAATTATATCTAATTTATAATTAGACTATTCAGGAAAATGCCTCCATTGTTATGTTGAGATGTTGTATTCTCATGAATGTTCTCTGTATAGATTCATCTCAATATGTCAATCAAGTCTCAATATCTATATTCTACAAAAAGTCTCAGAATCTATAATATCATCAAATTTTGGAGTCCTTTCTTATTTCTTTTCTACCCTCACTTCTTACCAACTTACACAAATCTCTTTTAAAGGACGCCACAACTTTGACTCACAATATATGAGTATCTGAAAACAGATGGGCCACATAATAGATGTCCTCATTTGGATCCTTTCATTCTGTGTGCTCCACAATCCAATAAAAATTTACAATTTATTCCCTAAAAATATATCATATATAAAGCATTTCGTAAAGAAAAAAAAGGAGAGACAACAAATATATTATATATAAAGCATTTGGTAAAGAAAAAGAGAACAACAAACTTCTGTGCACTGTACATTATTGAGTCCAATAAACCTAATATTTTAGAACATTCCAACAAACTTAGCGAGTGAATTGCAACAGACTGTTGTGTTCGTTGACACTATCCATCAAGTCGTTGATGATCAATCGCTGGCTTGCGACTGATAGCATTCCGTCGCGAGCTAGGTCAATGGCTATTTTGTAATATTTTTGTAGCGGATGCAATGCCATTACTATTCAATCTATGTTGCAAGAATATGGTTCCCTAGGCAGTAAAACACAATAATGCATCACTGTTTGAATCAGAACTCGGGTATTCCTTGGGCATGAAATTTGAATGCAGATCACCGTACGCTTACTTTAAAGATGATTCCATGAAGTTTCTATATCAAAAGCATAATAAAGCACAGAAGATTAAAAAACAAAGTTCTTCAGATTAAATCAAAATGACTGTTAGCCAGTCGCAGCTAAAACTTCACTGTTGACTAAGCAACGGACTCAAAGAATTACAAGATACAAGGCTTTCAATGTGAGTCGCACAATTCCTAGGATATGGACCCAACTTGTGGAACACTCTCTTCGCGAAAGTCTTAGACTCCAAGTTATAGAGCACAAAACAACGGTAGGATTTTAGTATTTGTGTAATATAGGTCGCTGAATAGTATTTCTAGCTGCCTAGCAATTTCCTGAGGCGTGGGCACGAAGCTTCTAGGTGTTGATTAGGAAGTAAAAACTTTTCAATCATAGGAACAGAAAGAAATGGTGTTAGAAAAGATCCAAATAGGGACTATTTTGAAATCTTTGTCGATACTAAGGTGTTATCCTTCAAACCTTACTGATGAAGTACACGAAAGAAAAGATCCTAAATCCATGCACTCAGATACTTGAACCTACCTGTAGGAAGTAAGAATGTCTGTGGATTATACTAACGTTATTAGCAAGATCAACTTACACCTCAAATCCAGTAAAAAAATATACTGATAAATATATTCTACATATTATGTCATCATGTGGGTCTGGTAATTGTCAATGTCTGGAACCAGTATCGATCTCCATATGATAATCATGCAATAACATAGTTTGAAGTTCTTGTAAAAAAAATCATTTCACTTAGACATTTAGTTGTTCAGGGACTATATAATCAACTATGAGCAACTCATTGACGAATTGGCTAAGAGTAGTTACATCCAAAAGCTACAGACACCATAAGAAACCAATAAAAATTTGGTTACTTCTGGCACGAGTACTGTCCAAAATTGAGCATTTCAACAAAATTGTCAGACGTCCATAAATTATTGAACCAAAGAACATGGTTATCCCACTGGGTACGTTTAGACAGGTAACATGATAAAGTTAATACTAGTTCCTCAGATACAAACTTTGATTAAAAATTAAAAATAATCAATCACAGCAAGGCTCAAACTAACTCACCAACACTTGTAACTAACTAGCAGAAGAGTGTTCAACTTGCTACCTAAGTGGTAACTAGTTTTGGAAAATTTTGACCCAGCTATTTTACTTGACAGACATCCTTGACGGAGTGAAATGAAAAGAAAACTGAAACCATATAGCTTGTTCCTTTGAATGATATGACATTGAGCACATGCATGCGAAATGTAGTTAGCCAAATTTATTTCTACGAAGATCATGATGTAAAGTTGTAATGGACGATGTCAACTCATTTTTGTTTCCCTGGTTATTGACAAACTAGATAGGGACATTCAGGAAGATTGAAAGGGGTCCGAGGTCTATGTGTTTGCTAGAGATATAGTGTTAATTGATAAGAGAATAGAAGGGTTAGCGTCTTAATAGAATTGTGAACAGAAAGATTGGAATCTAATGAATTTAGTAGAAGTAGAATAGTGTACATGAAATGTAGCTATACTAAAAATAAGAGGAAATGATGGAGTAGTTCACATTGCTTATCAGGAAGTACCTAAGAGTGATATTTATTGCTATTTGGATCAATCATTCGTCGTCGTAGAGAGGTTAGGAAGGATGTCCATAGATATAAATGTTGGAGAGCTTTGGGGGTTTATGGTTGAACAATTTTGGAGTTCTGTGATTGTAGATACCCTTGAAGTTGAAAGAAGTTTCTACAATTTCGTTACAAGGCTAACCATGTTTTACAGATTGAAAAGTTGTCCAATAAGAAATATGAAAGCAACTAGATAAGAATGCTAAGACGGTTGAGTTTCAAAAAGATAAATTAAGACATGAGCAATACTTGTAGGAAGTTAAGGTGGGGGCAACTAAGTAGAAGATGACAGAAAAAACACATAAGATGCTATGGACATGTGCGACAAAAGACTGATAAATGCTGTTAGGAGTGATTCAGGACTAGTGCTAGGTCTAGAGAAACTTGGATTAAGGCTGATACAAGGATATGATATTTCTTCATGTTAGCAAGAAATTGCCCTTAACAAAGCAAAATGGAAAGAAAAGACTCTAAAAGTGGCCACAAAATTTTGGGACATGATTTCTTGTTGTGTATTTTACTCCTCAAATTTATGGAGAAAGGATCCCTAATAGAGAAAACCTCTCGATGAACACGTGACAGTCATGACTCTTCATCTCTGTCAGTTTGCATTCCTTGAGATCGACTAACCATAGATCCCCCACCCCAAATGAATAAATAAAAGACTTTTAACTCAAGCTTCATCGAAGAACACGTGACAGTCATTACTTATCTTTTCAGATTCGACACGTATCCGTCAAGAAATCTCAAGCTCTCTATCCAATTGCATATCATCAATTATCTTCCCTGCCCAATATAAACAACGATGGAGATATGAACCATGTATCATTTCCCCTTAGCTTCAACTCGGAACACTTGCATATATTTTCTAAGTCTTTCTTACTTTTGGATTGTCTTTAGTCTTACCCTTGGTATCCATTGTCGTACCGAAGACATTATTAAATATATTGTTTTCAATATGCATAACGTTCAAGAATATGTCTTGTGAGATTGTTCCTCCAATAAGGTAAGTCCCAAAAGATACTTTGCTTTATCCGATTATGACTACGTCTGAATCCTTCAAACTAATAGTCTCATCTTGGTTCTTTTATCACACTTGACAAGTCCTCTACCTCTTTCCAAAACTGGTCTCATGTTAATCTCAACGGAGGAGGAGATAGTTCATGTTTACCATATCTAAAGGATTCTATGTTCTTTCTCCAGAGTTGTGATGCGTTCAATGATAGTAAAAAAAGCATATAAAAATAGAACACCTTACTCTTTTACATGCATATCTAACAAGATTTAGTTCCATGAGGCCCAATAACATCCAGTATGCTGAGAATTTTGTTGATGGTCCACATAAGTATCGCTATAATCTGGAAGTTTTGCTTTTTCGAGATATTGTGCGTCTGGACGTCGAATTGTCACAATTGCTTTAACTCATCCACCAACAATTGCAAGTACATATCAATGTTCTTCTTTAGATTTTTTTTAGAACCGGGTATGATAAGTATCAAGAACGTGTAAGGAGTCGTCATCCGCATCCATGGTGATAGATATTGTAAAAGGTCAAAATTACTAGACAACAAGATTATTGAGATCCTGACTATCTGAAAGGAAATCTATTAGAAGATAGCACCAGTCGAACATTCCTAGGCTCTATAGCAAAATTCGGATGACAGCGTCAAAATACTTCCATATAGGTAATAAAAGAGTTACAAATGATGATTTGTAGACCAAAATATCAACTTATTGCTTTGAATCTATCGTATCTCTATTTCTAACTTGGTTCTATTTAAGAATAATCCTAACTAGAGCGTTTTAGCGCTCAATAATTCTTTGATCAAAATTTGGCCATCTTTCTAAATTTCTAAAAATTTCGACAGAGTCTACTGTGTATTTCTCGATCTGAAATCATATCAACAGTATAAATTAGAACCGGAGCAACCCTCCGTTGAATGGTACGGATATAAACCCTTTCGACGACAAACTCACATCGAAAACCAACTTATAGACATAAACATATCCACATGAATTAACAAGCAACAAAGATAAACAAATAGTTTATTTTATAATTATGAACACAAGCAACAAAGAGACCATTGACAGCGGTTCAACCAAAAAAATAAGAAGAAAACTGGACCTTAGAACCCTACAAAGTAGTAGCCGTTAGAAAGTCAGGAGTATTTAAGATTAAAGTCCCTCTTCTTCTTCTTCTTCTTCTTCTTCTTCTTCTTCTCTTTTATTCTAAACTTGGTTAATAAAAGTTACTTTTTGACATTAATTTTCACTTCTTGTTTTTTCTTCTTCTATAATTACGTTTCTTTTTGTAGTCTTAGGTTTAGCCATGTTCATGTTATAATTATGTTTTCTAGTTTCAGGAAGAAAATAGTTTTTATAATATGGGCTCACAAAAGTGTATCATAAAATTTTCTTTTTCTTCCAAATACTGGATTTTGTGGCACAGTTCTCTAGATTATTGCATGCCCATATCATTATTTTGTTCTGTTTGAGTACTGATAGGTGTCACAAAATTTAATGTTCAAAATTGTGTTTTTTCCCCCTTTTCTTTAGGGCATGGCATGCCCATGTCATACTTTAATCTGCTTTTTAGTACTTTCAATAAGAAACTAGTTTTTATTATATGGCTCATTTTTTAATAAATGTATTTTTAGTAAGAAAATAGTTGGGCATGGAAAATAATTACATCTTCAACATGTGTTTAAAAAAATAAGTATAAGGTTTTGGTTGGTGATTATCATATTTGGAATTGGAAGCTAAAAGTATTTTAGAAGTTATTTTTTCCCAAAATGACTATTGTCTCTTCTTGAAAGTATCTTATGGTTTTGAGTTGTTTGGTTCATTTTCCTATTTGTGAACATATTGTTTGACTTTAACATATCCACTGTTCTTCCCATCCTATTTGAATTTTTTTTGTAATATTCCCTCCCTGTGAAGTTGTAAATAAGACAAGATACAGACACAAATATAATGTTGATTTTGGTATATCATGATGTTCTATTGAAGCGTTTGATGTGTCCTATATGTGCTCAACGGTCGGACACGGATTGATTTTTTTCGCGGAAAAGCTTTTTTGCCCGCAGGGGCCACGCGCGTACCCGCACCGACGTGTCAACCCCCCCCCCCTCCCCCCCCCCCCCACACATAACCACTGTCACCCCTACACCCTTCGGGGCCTACTCCGGAATTTCTGCAACCCCCCTCCAATGGAGGGGCGACACGTGGCCTGCGGGCCAGGACTGCAGTCCAAACCAGCGGGCAACGTAGCATTGTCATTTTTTAGTGTCCTTGCTTTATTATCATTAACACTTGCTTGTCATTAGTTTTATGTCTTTTTTTTAATGCACACAATTTTCCTATTTTGTGGGTATCAGTTTTTGAGCTTTCCACTGATTTGTAATGTATATATGATGGATAAATCGTAGTTTGTTGTGATAGATGATGATAAAGCTATAAAATAGGATGCAAGAGAAAGTACAGGAAGATGATGTTTTACCATTTTCTTTTCGTTAAGCGATAAATCTTTTTGCATATACAAATTTGTGTAGCTCGCTATCAATGGTTGTATCTATGTTTCTATTATCTTGTGTTTATATGTATCTATAATAAACAAAAATAATAGGTAGAATTATGTTATTATCTTGTGTTTACATGTATCTATAATAACAAAAAATAATAGGTAGAATTATATCTAATTTATAATTAGACTATTCAGGCAAATGCCTCGATTGTTATGTTGAGATTGTATTCTCATGAATGTTCTCTACTTTATTTTCATGAATGTTCTCTATATAGATTCGTCTCAATATGTCAATCAAGTCTCAATATCTATATTCTCCAAAAAGTCTCATAATCTATAATATCATCAAATTTTGGAGTGCTTTCTTATTTCTTTTCTACCCTCACTTCTTCTTGCCAACTTACCGAAATCTATCTTAAAGGGCGCCACAACTTTGACTCACAATATATGAGTATCTGAAAAAGATGGGCCACATAATAGATGTCCTCATTTGGATCCTTTCATTCTGTGTGTTCCACATGTTGGTATTTTTGCCTTTGGACTAGAAAAGATAGTCCCACATCGGCTACACCAAATGGTGAGTATCTCAATATAATGCATTGCTTGTGTTGAGGTGTGCACATGAGGTGTAGTGGGGCACAAGTTTGTGCCATGTGAAAGTATTTTCCTAGAAGGAAAAAGGATTAAATCCAACAAGGATGCAAGTTAATTTTTGTTATGCGGACTCGAACTCGGACACGGACTCCAGGATGTCTCGTGCATGCACGGGAGTGTTCGGGGGGTAGGCGTGGACTGGCACACTTCTATGCTGATTGTGGGATGATCTAAAATATCAAACTCTATTTTTGAGTATTGGTATTTTAGTCCCACATCGGATAGGAGAAGAGGTGAAGTCTCAACTCCACTCTATAGATAGAGCCCCTTGGCCTCCTTTGAAAGATGCACCAAGAAGAGAGTTGAGGGAGTCTGTTAAGTCCAAGAAGCCCGTTCAAGTCTCAAATATTGACTTACGAGCGTTCCAGAAGTTCTTCGTGAACTTGCTGGTTCCTGGAAGCTGTTCGTGCTCGTATGGGGCGAATAAAGCTTTGAGCAACGGTGGTTCATTCACCCCAGCATCTCATTCTCGCCTGTCATCGCTGCTGTTGCCTTTTACAATAACTTCTTTTTAGAAGCTCTACTGCCGATAGTTGCTTGCACAAAGTCTCTTTAGATTTTTTGTGTATTACGTAGAATCTTTTTAGATCCTCGTAATTCAGAATCCTCCAGGATCTCTGTTGCACATCTTCTTTAAGGTGCTGCATTTGAAACGTTGTGTGTACAATTGTTTCAGTTTCAGAATTTTCTATCGAAAATTGTGCCTCGGCACTAACAATCTCAAAGCTTTATTGAGAAGATGGATAATTCTCGTGCTTCGCTCATCGATACTGGCTTTAACAAGTTGGAAAAATTCGATGGCGAACACTTCCAGATATGGAGACGAAAGGTCACTTTAAATCTTCAACTCGTGAATGTTGATCACGTGCTGTCAGAAGAAGAACCGATCGTTCCAACCACTGGATCTGCTGCGGCTGTGGCCGCTGCTACGACCAAGCAAGCGAAGTGGAAGAGAGAAAACAGTATATGCAAACTACTGATACTCAATTCCATGGAAGACTCTCTAGCAGAGTCCTACTCCAAGAAGACATCTGCCAAAGAGATATGGGACTCCTTGGGAAAGCTCTATGAAGATGACGAGAACCGGTCCAAGATCTTCATGGTAGAAAAATACCACAAGTGGACCTTCGAAGACGAGAAGGCGATGCTGCCCCAAGTGAAGGAGTTTCTGAAGTTACGTCAGAAACTAGAAGACGAGAACATGCCCCTCGTCGACAAGTTTGTCGTTGGAGGGATCGTCGCAAAACTTCCTACAGAATGGAGCAACTTCTATGCAAGGATGCATCGAAAGAAGATGGAAATTAGCTTGGAAGATTTCTTGCAAGAGATCCATGTTGAGGACGAGATGCGCTCTCAACAGAAGATGGATACTCTGTCCAAACAACTGGCGAAGGCAAATCTGGTCCAAACCAGAGAGTACCAGGGGAAGCAGGCTGCTTCTCATCGCAAAAAGAAGGACTTCACGAATCTGAAAGTGAAGGGTCCTGCTTTCAAGCAGCAGAAGTCCAAGTCCCATGTGACTTGCTTCAATTGTGGCAAGAAGGGCCACTACAAATCCGAATGCAAGTCCAAGCCCAAAGAACAAGGTGAGCCTAGTAAGGTTTCTATGATTACTAATCTAGTTGCCATGATAGCACAGGTTGCAACTGTGGGGGCTGACTTGGACTGGTGGATAGACACTGGTGCGACCTGCCATGTCTGTTCAGATAAAGACTGGTTCGTCTCTTATGAGCCAACTTCAGAGAAGGTCATAATGGCAAACCAGGCACAAGCTAAAGTACTGGGGATCGGGACGGTGGAGCTGAAACTCACATCGGGGAACACTCTGACGCTTCAAGGTGTGAAGCATATTCCAGTAATTGCTAAGAACCTGATCTCTGGAAGTCTGCTCTGCAACGCAGACTTGAGGATGGACATCAATGCTGGCCAGTTGGTGATGTCCAAGAAGGGTACATTCTTCGGAAAAGCTATCCAAACTGAAGGAATGTACAAGATTCAGCTTATTGTAACCCAGCATGATAATATAAATGCAATCACTTTTTCTGATTATTCTCTTGAGTTGTGGCATAATAGGCTAGGACATGTTCATTGTAAAAGGATTAACAGAATATCTAGTCTAGGACTTATCTCCAAGTGTGGGGGTAAGGTAGAGAAATACGAAGTATGTGCTCAGACGAAGATCACAAGGAAACCCTTTCACAGGGTCCATCGAAGCACAGATCTTCTGGAGTTGGTTCACTCAGATATCTGTGACTTCAAACAATTCTCTACAAAGGCCGGGATGAAGTATTTCATTACTTTCATCGATGACTTCTCAAAGTATGCTTTCGTCTACTTGCTCAAGTCTAAAGACGAAGCATTGGAGAAGTTCAAGGAGTTCAGGGCCGAGGCTGAGCGGCAAACTGGACAACAACTCAAGAGGTTAAGGAGTGATCGAGGCGGGGAGTATCGGTCTCATGAATTCTTATCATTCTGTAAAGAACATGGAATCATCAATGAAACAACGGCTCCGTACTCTCCTCAATCCAACGGAGTAGCAGAAAGGAAGAACAGAACGTTGACAGAGATGATGAACTCCATGCTGTTGACTGCGGGTCTTCCAAAGTGCTACTGGGGAGAAGCTGCACTAACGGCAACGTTCATTCTGAACAGAGTGCCATATGCTACTTCCGACATAACTCCTCATGAACTCTGGTTCAAAGTCAGACCTAACTTGAATGTCATTCGAGTGTGGGGGTGTCTGGCTTATGTGAAGCTCCCGGATCTGAAGATTCAGAAGCTGGGGACAAGGACTACGAAGGCGATCTTCTTGGGGTATGTCGAGAAGAGTGATGCTCGGAGATTCCTTGATATCGAGTCAAACCATATCATCGAATCTCGCGATGCTGAATACTTTGAAGACAAGTTTGCAAAACACAAGAATATTGTTCTCGCGGATCTTTCGGAGAATGATGAGGGTACAAAGCAGACAGAAGTCTTTAATGAACCAGTAGTCCAAGATGAAGCTGTCGTCAAGGAGACACCAGCTGAACCAGAACTCGCTGAGCCGTCAACTAAGCGAACGAGGAGGCCGAAAGACTTCGGAGATGACTTCGTCACCTATCATGTGGAAGCAGATCCGCTTACCTATGATGAGGCGATGAAGACCAGAGATGCTGTATTCTGGAAGGAGGCGATAGACAACGAGATTGACTCAATCACCTCCAACAACACATGGGTATTAGTTGACCTGCCAGAAGGAGCAAGACCCATCGGATGCAAATGGATCTTCAAGAAGAAGATGAAAGCAGATGGAACCATTGACAAGTTCAAGGCCAGGCTAGTGGCCCAGGGGTTTGCTCAGAAGCAGGAGATCGACTACTTTGACACTTATGCTCCAGTAGCTCGGATGACAACCATCAGATTGTTAATTGCTCTAGCAGCAATACACAAGCTGGTGATACATCAGATGGATGTGAAAACGGCATTTCTTAATGGCGAGCTGACCGAAGAGATCTACATGCAACAACCAGAAGGTTTTGTCGTCAGAGGTCTGGAAGACAAAGTCTGCAAGTTGATGAAGTCTCTGTATGGTTTGAAACAAGCTCCCAAAATATGGCATGAGAAGTTTGACAAGGTGATAAGGTCAAATGGCTACAGGGTCAGTGAAACAGACAAGTGTGTCTATACGAAGTTTGCTGACGGAAGAGTAATCGTTTGTCTTTACGTGGACGACATGCTAATCCTAGGTACGGATTTAAGCTGCGTCACAGAGACAGAGAAATTCCTCTCGACCAAGTTCAGTATGAAGGACTTGGGGGATGCCGACGTAATCTTGGGGCTCAAGATCATCCGGACAGGCACTGGAATAGCGCTGTCACAATCTCATTATATTGAGAAGATGCTCACTCGCTACGGGTATCAAGATCTTCCCATAATTGATACACCGTACCGGAGTGATCAGAAGCTGGAGACTAATTTGAGGGAAAGCGTCAGGCAGTTGGAGTACGCTAGCGTCATCGGAAGCTTGATGAACGCTACTACTGCCACAAGGCCTGACATAGCTTTTGCCGTGGGAATGCTGAGTCGGTTCACTAGCAATCCAGGCGTTGAGCACTGGAAAGCTGTGAAGCGTGTTATGAGATATCTCAAGAAAACTCAGACATATGCACTTTTCTACAGCGGAGATCCGTCAGTAGTGGAAGGCTTCAGTGATGCTAGCTGGTGTTCAGATATGGAGAGCGAGTATTCCACAGGTGGATTCGTATTCGCCATGGGCGGAGCTGCTATATCGTGGAAGTCGAAGAAGCAGACTATGTTATCTCGCTCCTCCATGGAATCTGAATTCTTTGCATTGGATGCTGCTGCAGATGAAGCAGAGTGGCTTCGGGAGCTCATGTATGATCTTCCGGTGGTTGGGGCTCAGATACTGACAATACCGATATACTGTGACTTGGGCTTAATGATTTGATGTATCTACACTTATAATAATATTAACCTATGAAATTTGATATATACGAGAGTTATAGGAGATCGTACCTGTGCAATTGGTTGGAGATTTCGTTGAACGAGTGCTGAGATCTGCTCGCATAAACTTTCCCAAAACCCACGGGTTGGTTCTGTGCAACAGAGTCTTCTCTGTGCGCAGGCTTCTGCCGGCGGTTGACGGGCTCTTAGACGGCATTGGAAGTGACTCGCCTGAGGGATAGGTTTGAGGTGGAAGCGTTGATGTCGATTCGTCGACTGTCGGACAGGGAACGGTGATCTACAGGGCGTCTCCGGCGGGCGTTCGAGATGTGACGCGAGGGGATCGGGGGTGTTCGTGGGGTGTTGGCGATTGGAGGGAGACGAGGTGGTTTGGAATATGTGGGCGTTGTTTTTCGAGAGACAGACCGAGTCCGTCTGTCAATAGACATATGTATAGGATACGAATACGATAGAGAATCTGTCTTTAGAGATAATATAACTACGGAACTATGAAGTTGAATTTCTTTTATTTTGGCATAACCGAAATTTGTTTTTTTTACTCACATGTATTCACAACGAACTATAATTAGAATATAAACAATCCATATCAAATTCTAAATTTTATATATATATATATATATATATATATATATATATATATATATATATATATATATATATATATATATATATATATATATATATATATAATTTTTGAAGCAATGGATACTTGTGGCGAACTCGCCTCCACTGGAGCTCGAACTCCCGATCACTTGGGCCGCATGCATCTCTCTTAACCACTAGATTAGAGGTCATTTGCTATATATATATATATATATATATATATATATATATATATATATATATATATATATATATATATATATATATATATATATATATGTATATATATATATATACTAGAGGTCATTTGCTATAAATATATATTTTTTTTATAGACTAGAGGTCATTTGCTATATATATATATATATATATATATATATATATATATATATATATATATATATATATATATATATATATAGAGGTCATTTGCTATATATATATATATATATATATATATATATATATATATATATATATATATATAGACTAGAGGTCATTTGCTATATATATATATATATATATATATATATATATATATATATATATATAGCAAATGACCTCTATATATATATATATATATATATATATATATATATATATATATATATATATATATATATATATATAGACTAGAGGTCATTTGCTATATATATATATATATATATATATATATATAGACTAGAGGTCATTTGCTATATATATATATATATATATATATATATATATATATATATATATATAGCAAATGACCTCTAGTTTATATATATATATATATATATATATATATATATATAGGTCGTTCTACAATACATCCCCTGGAAAAGGATGTATCGAGACATCCCAAATCTGGGCCATTGGATGTTGATCCAATGGTTCAGATTGAATAATAGAGTAGAAACATCATTTAATGTTGATTTTGACTTTTGACCTGTTGGTAACTTGCTTTAGCAGGTCATTCTTCACTTTAATTTTGTCAATGAACACCCAAAATTAACTCATATTACTCTCGCTTTCGTCCATCCGATTTAATATTTTGTGCATCAACGTATAAATTTCGTAATTTTTTTTTGGTTACAGGTCGTGGTGGTGGTGGTGGAAAGAGAAACGGAGATGAAGAATGAAATAAGAATCGGTCCGGATCGCGTCGAACGTCGTCGAGCCCTCCTAGAACAACGAGGAGTACTAGCGGCGACGAGAAGAATCGGTCCGGTTCGCGTCGGACGTCATCGATGTCACGCCCCGCTCCCGCAGGAGCGATCGTCCTCGCTAAGACGTGATGCTGCACGGGCCTAGGTTGCGCCCGTGCAAGGCTAATCCCAGAAACAGCCGATTTGAGCTAGGCCACAGAGTCGCACAGAGTGTTCCCATTTGCGGCGGAAAGTAAATGAACACAAATTAAAGCAGATTCAAACTCTTTATTGACATTCAAGAAGTTTACAAGCGGCGCTAGGCCGAGATTACAAATCGCTCAAGCTCTCCCTCTCTGAAACATAAAAGACGTGCTAAATGGCTTACAAGATGGAATGATTCATGGCGATGTTCTGATACATATCATGTGCATTCATATCATTTCTGGAGCAAGAAAGTAGTTAATAAAATTTCTAATGATGATAATGATACCCTTTTAAATTTATTGTTTCACATGCATGCTATTTTTTCTTCTAGAAATGTTTAAATATATCATGTGCAGTTTTGATATTCTATTTGAAGTCTTTGTTGATTGGAAGAAATTAAGATTTTTTTTATTTTTTTAAGATAAACATTTTTAATTGAAAGGTAGAAGTGTTATATTGATGAATCTTAAACTAACATTTTCGATTTTATTGATAGGAAATTCTCTCAGATGATGAGTATATTTCTAAGTTGGAGAGTGAGCCAGAGGTGCTTCCTCCTAAACCTCCTAGTGACTCGAACTCAGTTACCTTCTTTTGGTACATTTGTTGGTGCATATATAACTATGTCATATATCATATCACTTTTTTAAATCTGTTAAATGTTTTCAGTTGAAAAACTTGAGGATCTTTTGGACCTCAAAATTAGGCACCCAAACTTGGAAAAAGGTTATACACTGAAGGAAGAGTATGTCTGATCCTTTTGTTAACTTTTTTCTATGACAGTATCTTGCCACATATTGGTAGGTCAATGAATTTGAAACATATATCAGAGTATGGCTGATATTGATCTTATTGTAGGATAATAGAATTGTGATTGTGCTTGTTATTTTTATCCTTTGATGGAGAGTAAGTACATTGTTCACGTCATGAGAGTTGCTTTAATTTATCAGCTGATTGATATGAAGACACACTATTAACAAGTCTTCAAGGCCCTTCCTTCCACATGTTTTATTTTACTTGATTGTGATGTTTCTTATGCACAACCGAAACACAAAACCAAAACCGACCAAGTATCAATATCTAGATACAAGTGCAAATCACGAGAGAACTAAATAAGGACTATGGTAACTACAGTAAAGATACAAGTAGTGATAGTGTTGAGGGAAGGCAAAGAAGTTTTGTTTGGTGGAGTAAATGAAGCCAAGTAAATAATAATTCCTCATAACTTAAAATCACACTAAACTTAGCCCTCTTTTGTAGGACTTGTTGAACAGTGAGCAAAAGAGAAATCTATTATGATGTTGCAAAAGTCTATTACAATCCGGCATGAATAACTATCTGGAAATGAAAAACTTGTGATGTTGCAGAAAGTCGTATTACAATCAGGAATCAGGAAGTATTTCAACAAACTGGAAATGAATGACCAGAAATTACATATAATTTATTACGCTCTAAGGATTATTGATTATATGGGGACATGATAACCAGGACCGAATTTGCAGTTGTTGGCACAAACACATGAACAGGTGTGTGCATGGGTGACATTGTTGTATGCAAGAAAAACTGCGGTATATCAAATTAAAGTTACTGGTTGTTGTTTTTTCTTTTTTTTTTCCTTTCTATTTTCAGAGTTTTCTTTTTTCTTTCTATGTATTTCATTTCACATATTTGCTATGGAAATTCATTATTTTTTTCTTAATTTCATATTTTGCCATCAGATATGCTTATTCAGATGATGGATCCGAAGATTCTGATCGATGAAACAACCCTTTCGCAAATAGAGCCAGGACCATTTCCTTCAAATGACAGTTGGAGTTCTCAATCCCCACATAGAAAACCATCACTGAGCTCAAACACACCACATGAAGAACCATCATTGAATTTGAGCTCAAACACACCACATGAAAAACCATCATTGAGCTTAAACTCAGTTGGGGACATCAAAGAAGACAAGAGGGAGTAATGACCCATAAGAATAAACAGTAGAACTATGAATCTCTCGTCGAGATACATACTCAAATTAGCTGTGATATGTGCTTCCTTACAAGTTCCCTTCCTAAGCCTTCGATTTTACTTCTCTCCTGTCATTTAGTCTACTTGTTTGTCATAACTGCAAGTCCATTCTAGATGTAATATGATTATGTAGACAAATTTCGTAGTAGTGTTGTTACTTGTCAGCTTGTTGGTTCATTTTGATATAATTGGCTGATCCCAATAGGTAACTGCCAAATTTTGGCCTGAATTGGCAAGAACAAGATGAAATTAGGTCAAAACTTGCAAAAACAGACTGAAATTGCCTTGCAAGTACCTCATATTGGCCAAAAACATTATTAGAATGACAAACATGCTGGGATTGGCTATTACAAATCTAGATTTTGCCTAGACATCGACAGATTTGAAAAAATTACAAAACTTTCTAAAAATATACTTGTTGGTTTAAATTTATGGTTATTTACACTAATCATCCCCTATGTTTTGGTTTATAACTCGGGATACCCCTGCTTTAAACAAATTACACTGAAAATATTAAAAAATAGAAAATATTTCATATATTTAGGCATAATTATATGTGTTATTCGTTATTTGTTGCTAGCTTCGAGTCGAATAATATTAAGATTGACAGATATTGTCAATTTATAAATAACAATTTCCACATAATGGAATGGTTAGGGCACTTCGGTAAGGAATCTTATCAACATGTGTGTGTGTGTGTGTGTATACACATAAATTACAGCAGCACAGAAGGACACGATGCCAACCCTAGCCGCGGGAAGGACGACACCAGCCCCACGGACCCCTTTTATGGGCAGAACCAGACGTACGCAACACGAGTATGGCGTCCCAAATGTAGCACGGAAAAATTTGCAAGGAAAAATGGTTTCTACTACGTCAAGTTTGGTCTGTCTGAGGATGTTGACAGGATAATTCAAGGGAGTCTGTGGACGTTCAATGGGAGACTGATCATACTAAAGGAGTGGACGCCTGATCTGCAATGTAAGAAAGACGTCCTCAACGATATACCTGTTTGGATCCGCTTCCTAGAGTTTCCAAACAAGGACAGGAGATGCGCTCGCGCTAAGTTGATAGTGCCTAAACCATAAACACCAAGCGTGTCAGTTATATGTAAATAGTGAATGCGTGATTTGAAATCATAGTAAGAGTACGTAATCGGCTGGTAGGAGAACAATACACAATCGCAATATTTGATGCGGCTTTGCCACACATGCACGATGTGTGACTAGGCTCGGTACAATATGACACTACGGGGATTTGATCACGTACAACTATGCAATTTTTCCTCTTTTCGCAATTAAATAAATGTAGTGAATTTGTATCTTGTTTAAGTGTCCAATATAAAGTGCAGTTACCTTTCACAGTTACAAACATAAAACAGTTGCACAGTGTACTTGCCTTGTTTGGAATAGATGAGTAGGTAAATAGCATTTTCTGAGTCCTCGCTTTGCTTAGAGAAAATGCTATCTTAGGTTCAATTCTAAAAACGACAGTTGGCACACATATTCCAATTCTAGCTAACTACACTCATTTGGCGTACTAAGTCTTAACTCTAGCAAAACGCAATCAAACAGTCATTTAGTTAGAATTTACGAACGCAATCATTTAAGCAAGGACGTTGCAAAAGAGATAGTTTAAAATGTTTATTCGGAAAACAGTTACTAGCAAGTTATATATATTGGAATCAGGTAAACTGTTTCTGGAATCGCTCCCAGTGGGACTCGAACTCCTGACCACTCGGACCACATGCATCTCTCTTAACCACTAGGCTAGAGATCATTTGCAATATATATATATATATATATATATATATATATATATATATATATATATATAGGGTCCTTCTACAATACATCCCATGAAAAAATTTGTATCGATACATCCAAAATCTGAACCATTGGATGTTGATCCAGTGGTTCGGATTGAGGTCAAAAGTCAAAATCAGCATTAAATGATGTTCCCTACTCTATTAATCTGAATCAGCATTAATGCTGATTTTGACTTTTGATCTCAATTCGAACCATTGGATCAACATCCAATGGTTCAGATTTGGGATGTATCGATACAACTTTTTCCACGGGATGTATTGTAGAATTTTCCATATATATATATATATATATATATATATATATATATATATATATATATATATATATATATATAAGTAGTTCTTATGGTGATAAATAGTGAGTCAATCATTAAGGAACATTTATTTTATTTGTTATCATGTGGCATTTATTTATAGATTTGTTTTACTAGAAAGTACTTTAGCATGCGACATTTATTTCTCTAAGTAAAAAAATTAATTGAGCGAAGTTCTTTATTTTACTAATTTTGGTAAAACGTTATTTTTCTTTTGGACAATATTATATATATAATATCTAATTTTATTACAGAAGCAAATATTTATATTTTTACATTAACAACAATTAGATATTACATAACTTATATTGACTGAAATAAAGCATTATGGCAATATCTACGCTACAGAAAACTGTAAGCTATACTAAACTAAGCCATTACAATTTTTTCAGCAAATACAAATGCAACACTGCCTTGGGCTTATGCCCTTACAGTTATCTTCACAAAAGAATATCAGACATTTTAGAATAAATCACTAAGCTAATTACTACAACTTACTAATGAATAATTACAATAAATACATAAAGATCAAATACAACCAAAGTACAAAATGACGTTGCTCCAACGGAATCGAAATTGCAACCCGTGCTTGTATCCTGACACAAAGGCATTCCTATGTCCGTGTCCGATACCAAATCGTATAATACAGGAGCGTACTTTGCACCAGAAATGAACAACCCGACAGTACCAAATACAAACTACGACTAAACGAAAAGAAATAAAATAAGATATGTAAGATGTCTCATATTTGGATCGAACATCATTTGTTGTACTTGCGTGTGCCTCGGCGCGTATGTGACACGTCCTGACACGGGGCCAGTGTATCCGATACGATCTGCAACGCCTTGGTTTATTTGGTCAACGACCATCACCAAGAGTATCGGAGTACCCAATTAATTAACCATAGCCAACAACATGTAAATGAGACTAAGAAAGGCTTCCCGAACCAACAACATATGTCACATATAATCCCAACCATATAGTAAACTAACAACAAGTATAGAGACCGTGATCTAGAGCTCCTAACAATTCTGAGAAAGTTATTCCAATTACCGGATCTGGATCTGGAATGTCTCCATAGCCCCAAATCCCCAATTCAGTGCTCCAAACCCTAATTTCCACTGGAACACAGAATCCAGGAGTTGCTAGTGCCCTCAATTTGAACCCCAAATTGCAAGCTACTACAATTTATCCACAACCTATACAAAATGTTAACATGGGAATGTCACCACCCATAGTACATTCCAAAGGACCCAGAGTCAGCTACAGACCAACATACCAAGCACCATTATCTACTGTCAATAATACCATCCAAGTGAGCCCAGTCCAACCAAGTCAATCAGGAGTTCTATGTTATCCAAATGTACAACAGGGATGGGGACAACCTCCTACCTTAAGGCTTAAAATTCCTGATTATGATGGTAATTCTGATGTTGAAGAGTGGATTTTAAGAATCACACACTATTTCAACTACTACCATGTTCCTGAGTGGGATAGGGTGAGAGTATGCTTGATTGATTGGTATCAGTGAGACTTGCTTGATTGGTCAGTACATGGGAGGGTTAAAGGAAGAGGTCAGATATGAACAGCAATTAGCTAAACCATCCACATTATTGGCTGCTATGCAAATAGCTAGAATGCATGAGGCTAAGTCATTAGCTCTCAAGAAAAATAGTAGAAGTAATTTTTACCACAGTAAATCAAATTCTGGAGTTGTGCCTATTGAGGAAAATAATAGAAGAACCACTTCTATTTCCATCCCAGAGCCTAATCCTAATATGAAGAATTCTGTCCCCACTGCTATATCTCCTAGTGAAATAGTAAGGAGAAAGAACCTAGGTCTATGTTTCATGTGTGATGAAAAGTGGTACAAGGGACATAGATGCAAGGAAAAGAAGTTGTATATGTTGACTGCAGATGAAGATTGGGAAGCTTTCAATGAAGACAAGGGGGAAACAGAGAACTTAGAGGTAGATAACTGCCCAGGTTCTTTTGTAATATCCCTGCAGGCCTTGTCAGGTATCAACCATCACTCCACTATGAAGTTGAGGGGAATAATACATTAAAAACCTGTAATGATCCTAGTTGATTGAGGTTCTACTCACAGTTTCATTGATACTGCTTTTAGGACTGATTTGGGATATTTTTGTAGAGGCTCTTAGGAGACCCATTTTTGAGTTTGAACTTGTCATTTTGGGTCTTTTCCATTTTTGGACTGATTTGGGGTATTTTTGTAGATGTATATATGTAGTGTGTTTGTGTGTGTGTTCTAGTGTTGTGGTAGTGGTAGTGGTTTGTTATGTGTGAGAGTAATGGGGGACCATAGCCATCCTTTAGATTGGTTTAGTTTGTGGTTTGGTATGGTTGAGAGAGTGTGAGTGTGTGTTTGGTGGTGGGAAGTTGAGTGAGAGTGTGTTTTTGTTTGTGTTTGTTAGTGATTTGAGTGAGTTTTTGAGTGGTTTGTTTGAGTGTTTTGAGTGGGTCGAGAGGAGTGAATAGAAGGGTATTAGAGAGGGTTCGAGAGGGGTGTAGATTGGTGGAGTGTGGGGATGCCAAGCACTGCCCACAGCAGCCCCAAACACTGTCCACAACAGCAGCCACAACAGCAATAAAGGCAGCAGTAGCAGCAATAAACCCCTCCCCCCTTTGGCCCCTATATAACCCCCTATACATCCCCCAATAAAACCCCAAGTATACCCCCATATATCCACCATATGTTCTACTATGTAACCCCCTAATTTGTGAGTGTTAGAGTGGTGTAGGTTGGTTAGAAAACTAGTGGTTAGAGTGGAAGAAAATAAGCTAAGTCACATGTTAGTAAGTAACATGTTAAACGTAAATACCATGTTAAGGTATTCACATTAGAGGGTAAGATACATAGATATGATACTTGGATTTGAGTTAGGATTAGAGATAGAGATATAGATTGGTCATGGACTAGAGTGAGGGTTAGAATCGAGTGGTATCTATCACAAGGTAAATGGGTTTTACCCTATGTGAAGGGTAAGGTATCGAGATACTTCAAGATATCAAGTTTGAGTGTCAAGATACCATGATGTGGTATCGAGATACGAGGGTAGAGTGTTAGAACACCTTATTGGAGTATTGGAGGATGAGTAGAGTTTGAGTTAGAGGCTAAGGTAATGAGATTACCTTGGAAAGGTAAGAAATGGTAAGTTAAGATAATACCTATTTTCTAACATATGAGTTTACTACTTTAAGATATAGTTATAATTAGGATTTTATGGTTGGTAATGGTTAGGAATAGTGGATTTAGGAATAGTGGACTTAGACTAGTTTTGAGCTTGGTTGACCACAGTTGACTATTTTGACCAAAAGTCAACCGGAAGTCAACCGTAGCCTAGAAATGACTAGAACTTGACCGAAGTTGACCAGTTGACCCAAAGTCAACTGTTGGTCAACGTTAGTCAAGTTTGACCTAGAGTTGACCAAGGGTTGACCAGAGTTGACCAGTTGACTAAAAGTCAACTGTAAGTCAACATTTGACTTAGATTGACCTAGTTTGACTTGTTTTGACTTAGATTGACCTAGTTTGACTTGCTTTGACTTAGATTGACCTAGTTTGACTTGCTTTGACTTAGATTGACCTAGTTTAACTTAGTTTGACTTGCTTTTACTTCCAAAACATTATATTGATACAACTTTCCATCTGTAGGTCCTCGAGGCACTGTATTAGACTCAGTTGCCATATTTCATCACAGCTCAGGCGAGTACATTCTCTGATAACTTTTCCAATTTATGATAGGTGTTACAATTCATGTACTTAGTGTAGATATACTTGTTCTTGACACATTGGTCACACGGATTGGTATTCATGGATCCCGACATGAGATGTTATTTCTTGTTATCTTGGTATAACTTGTGCAAGCCTCTTGTAGTTCTTGTGCAGTATATGGACATCGATTCTCGAGGAGACTTGCTCCCTTCTCGTAGAATCTCGTGTCGTGACGTATCTTGTTTGGATCCACTCTACCAGTCGGGGGCGGAGAGTACTAATGTAGATGTGTGGTCATTATCCGCCTTGTTTATTCTTGTAGACCTTGTGAATGTCATTCCTATACTCCACGTATGATTGGCTAGATCATTAGACCTTGTTCAGACCCAAGCCGGACACATATCGAAGGTAGTACTCACACACTTAGATAGATGATTCTTGATTCTTGTACATGCCATGATCAGTTTTACTTGCCTTGTTCTAGCTCTAGATTCACAGCTTACCTTGCTATGATACTTACATGTACATTCATGATTTCTTGTATATATTCTCTATTTACAGTCTTGTAGCTTTTATACTATCTTGTGAATTATTGTTAGTTGATTGTGCTCGTTCCATCCTCCTGACTGGATATGTTGACAAAATATTACAGATGACGGTGAGGAGGACTGTTGTACTTACTACGGTTCACATGACGTAGTGGGTATTTACTTGGAGACCCTGGTTCAACAGGGATTAGCCCCGGCTGAGGAGACTTTAGTTATAGCTCAGTTAGAGTAGGTTTTGATTGGACTTTGTCTCCAGCTTGCCACTTATTTTTGTGATATTATTTTGAGATTGTATAACTATATTACTTTGTGACTCTCTTTCTCTCTGTTGAGCTGGATATTGTACTTTGTGGTTTATATCTATCTTGATTTCGTGTCATGATTCTTCCTACTAGATTGTGATTGAGATTATCAGTATTTTATATTATATCCTCCGTGCGGAGATGACAGGTTATTATATACTGTTTGTTAGCTAGCAGACCTACAGCGTTCTATGCCGTTTTTACAGAGTAGGCTGGACGTTGTTACGCACTTGTGCCCCTACCTAGGGTGCGGGTCGTGACAGTACGCCTGTTGATTGAGGCGCACCACAAGTGTTTTGTGGGAGGAGCCGAGTTTGATGTCATCAGATTGCGATACAGCTTTCTCGTTGGAGGAGAAAGAGGTCCCCAGCAGAGTCGCCAGCTTGTTTGCCATTAAAACTCTTTGGGATTGATGTTTTTAATTACAAACAGAACAGAGTACAATGTAGGACTTAGACGTAGTCCTAGAAGTACACTTTTATTTTTATCTAGGCACCGTGTCGATGGAGCCAGCGGTAATACGTTGACTCCGTTGACGATCTGACGACGATCTCGAACTCTCTGAAGGTCTGGGTTGCTCTGGATGTCGGAGCATTGCGAGGAGAAGTTGACGTTAAGTGAGCACTGGCCATGCTTGTAATAAATGGTGCAACGGTACCGACAAATTTGGGTGTATATATAAATATGTGAAGCTGCTATCTTTGGTTGAGTGGTAATTGAATGTTGTTGCCTCCTCTAGTTGACCTCTTTGATGAAAGTGATAGGATACCTCTCAATAATAACATCAATAATCTAACATAAAGTTAAGCAAGAATGGAGATGACTGGCCTATGTATGCTGCTGCTTACACCTACAGGTTGGATATGAATGTTCATATGTATTAAGTACATATGTGCTTATGTTTGCTTTCATGCATGGGTACATGTATGTGTTAGACATACATATTGGAAATGTTGGCCAACTATATACAAGGAGACTTACATAGAAGGCTAGCTACTCTAGCCAATGTGGGACTATATATGAATGTCTTATGTTTGCTTTCATGTACGGCTGCATGTATGTGTTGGAGATACATTTTGGAAATGTTGATATTGCTCAACATTTTCAGGAGATTTACATAGGAGGCTAGATACTCTACCCAATGTGGGACAAAAAAAGAGAATATACTAAAATGACAAAAGTGCATAATGATAAACTGTACTATGACACTATTCTTAACAATATGTATCTATATAAAGGCGTGCACATACGTACACATACGTACCAAAAAAGAGAGGGTCGCTTGTTCTTTTTCTGTTTTCAGTTTAACGCAGTTCTATGAAAATATTCTTGGAGATCAAACTAATATGTTTAGTGAACCTATCGTCAATAAAGAAGAACAACCCTAACAGTGGAAAAGAACACCGGCTTGCTTTGACAAGTCCTGAAACCTGAAGGAAGGTGATTCTTGAACCTTCATTTCAAATGACCAGTCACATATAAAATTCTATACTATGAAGTACAAAATCCAGATGTTATGCCACTATTGGGTGCCTTTTAGGATGTAAATATGTCAGGTTGATGCGCACACCTATGGCAAACTTACTGAAGAAAGTAGAGAAGGGAAATTCAGGAAACATAGTCAATATTCCTAAGCACAGCAAGAAAGTGAGTTAATTTTTGTCACCGGCTACATTAGCATATTCTGCATTTATTTATTTTGAAGAGAAGTTTTCTGTGTTGTTCAGGTAGAAAGAAAACGTCTAGGCATATTGATATAGATCTGCTGTTTCTAATTATAGGGAAGACCTTCCATTCTTACTGAAGTAAATACATGGACAGCTGTAACTAGTCAGTTTTCTGAGCTCTGTATTTATGTAATTAACATATCCAAACTTTTAGCTCTGGGTTCTTCTGAAAGCCTTCTGGAATATTCTTGAATGACCTCTTAATCTTTCTAGAACATTCTCCAACACTCCCATTCTTCTATAGTTCTCTTCACGATCTCATCTCACCCTTCTAGATTTCGTTTCTATCCATTGTTCCCTTTTTCTCTAAAACCTTCTCTCTGTCATGAAAACCTTGGAATTCTCTAGGTAAGCTTTTATCAATCCATCTATCTTCCAACCCCTCACACCCCTCACCTACATACGGTGTTATAGATATTGGATATATTGGCTTATATATCGGATTGAGACCCTAACCGACATGTCCGCTATATATATCGTAGATATCATTTTGAGGAAAAAATCGGCCAATATATCGCTATCCAAATATATCGGCCGATATGATGTCCGATAATTTTAATCTCTCTCCGATATCCGGCATCCGATATCTCAGACCCCAAATCAACATGAATATCCGATATCTCGAACATTGCCTACAAACAGGGGTGACGCCCTCATATGTGAAGAAGAAAGCACCAAGAAGCTAAGCAAGCAAAAGAGAGAAGTGTGCGTGAGTAAGAGCCTTGTGCGAGGTTATACTTTCACTAGTGTCCCCTATGTTTGAGTGTTTGTCCTAGCAATTCCCTTTTGTGATTGGGTTGAGAAAGAGAGTAGTGTGCGTGAGTAAGAGCCTTGGTGCGAGGTTATACTTTCACGAGTGTCCCCTATGTTTGAGTGTTTGTCCTAGTAATTCCCTTTTATGATTGAGCTGAGAAAGAGAGTAGTGTGCGTGAGTAAGAGCCTTGGTGTGAGGTTATACTTTCACGAGTGTCCCCTATGTTTGAGTGTTTTTCCTAGCAATTCCCTTTTGTGATTGAGTTGAGAACTTGTATCATCTTGTATACAAGTGTTTATGTCAACAGGATTCCATGTTGAGTGTTCTAAGTGGGCTAGTTCTCCCTCAATATCCAACATAAATCTTATAAAATAGTGTTAAGATTCTTAATGATTCCTTATTTTCTGAACATCCTCATGGTTGCACTGAAGAATATGGGTCAATCCAATTATCCAAGTTTCGGACTGGTGGCCTTACGGTCATACCACCTAAGTTGCACATTTCTGTTATAATTTAAATTTTCTATTGTTACAGGTAACACGTCATGAATATGAAGTTGAGACTTCAAATGGGGAAACAATTACGAAGCGCAGAAAAACAAAGAGCACTGTCATGTTTGGGGTATATAAATTTTTGAATGAACGTCATTGATATGAGTGTTCATAGTAAAATTGAATGTACGTTGTTTGTTAACATGCCGCTATATTGATTTTGTCAGGAGCCAAACTTACAGAAGGCTGTGCGGACAAGGACCCCTAATGCCAGCAGAGATGTCAGCCAAGTAACCAAGGTATGGTGGAAATATCTTGTAAAAGTTCTCTTTTGATATGATATAGCACCCTATAGCTCTATCTGAGGGGAGGTTACAGGTTTGTACCTCGACAATTTATTAGTATGATAGTGCACTTTCGGATATCCAGTAATGTTTGTTCTTCTGGAAAGAAAATGCTCTATAGTTGCCTGAATTGAAAATTGAAAATGACTACTCAACCCTAGAACGGGGTGGTGTTGAATAGGGTTGTTATGCAATTAACTACCAATAAAATTTCAATAATAACAGAATTAGTGTCAAGAAAGTAACAAAGTTGACTTGTAGAAAATACAAACCAAATACCAGCAGTATACCCTGGACCTGGTTTACCAATTGCTCCTAAGCAGTTTCCGTTCTAGATTTCACTATCCAAGACCTGAAGTGGTATCTTCTTCCTTTACAAACCTACAGATTGATCCAGGGTAGTCGTTTGATACTGTCCTCTCTAACAACAAAATAGTACCTCCTAACAATCCGAGAGAAGTTACAACTTCAAGAAAAAAAAATTTACCACCAAGGGTACTTAGAATATTTCTTTCACAGGTCAGATCACTCTCAACAAATTCTCTTAAAGTATATAGGTATTTATGGCTCTAGCAAATGCAGAAAACACAGAAACTAGAAGGTTTAAAATACAAGAGTAAGTGAACGAAAACAAATGTAAGCTCGAGAGAAAAATGAGAGTTGAGAATTAGTAGTAGATGCAAAGAAGATGGGTGATGGTTTCCCAACCCCTATACGCCTAGTACTCGTAAAGAGAGGTTCCATGTGTTGCCAAGGCCACCTTTGGCACTAAAGACAGGGCAAAAGAAAAAAAAATCATCTTTTGACACGGATGGTATGACCCCTATCAAGTCAGTCTGACGATCCTGGTGAAAAATATGACCGTCGGATGAACAGTCTTCATCGCTGAGATGGGAAGCACATATCGCTTGCAGTAGCCAATTTGCACTGTACGGACAATGAATCGGTGTGGCACTTGCCCTAGGCAGATTGCGGACGGTGAATACAACAAGTGTAGACAATGCATACAGGCTGCTCTTAGCTATGCACTAAGCCAGTGTTACTAGTCCAGGGAAGACCATGTGAGCAGTTTATACCTCTGGGCACGAGGTGCATTTCACCTGCCTATACTTGACAACCTTGTGCGGGCGGTTTGTATTGCTGGTATGGTAGTTTGAACCGCCCAGTGTGCAACTTTTATGGTAAATTTTCCTTTTCCAATAAACCGTTTGACCATTTTCATCATATTTACATGCATATGTAAGTGCAAATCCTATAGAATTGTCATGGTGTCACGCAATGTACAATTCTTTTAAGTCTGTGACATGCAACGGCACAGCTTCAATGTGGTCCTTTTTTTAGATAAAGGATGAGATCAAGGAGCTCCCAGCCAAATGTCATTAAGATAAAGCATAAGATCTAATTCTCAATGCGGTCTTTTATTGATGCCTTCAATTTTTTTCTTGAGTTGTTTTCTGTCGGAACTTCCCTGGTAGCTTATCTGCACCTATTGACAATGTCTGGTGGCCAATAGTTTTATGGTAGTGACATCACCAAAATATTCTTGGGAATTACATAAATGCCATAATTGTATATTTTCCACATTGATTAAATCAATAGATAGAATGCCACACTATTATCTTGTAAAGGTAATGTTTATTGGAGAACAATGCATAATCTGTATGTTCTATTGGTCCATTTGTCTAGTATAATAATTGTTTTGCTTGTGATACGAATTACATGAACTATCTCCCAATATCTCAATAAAGTTTTCCGTCATGCATTATTAGAAGCTTTTGAATTTATTTTGTATTCTTAGTTGTTTCCCAATATAGATATCTTTGATTTTGTCAAGTTGTTAGTCCTCAAATTGTGGGTGTCAACATTCTGAATCAAATCAAACTTGGACATTAGAAACAAGCTGAGCATTCACTGTACAGGTTTTGGTGATTTGGATCTGTCAAAAATATGCGAGTATTACAGAAAATTCGCATATAATACGAGTTTTATTCGGGTGATTGCAAACAAGGGTTCGGACAAGTGGCATTGCATGCTTGCTATTCTTGTTTCTATCTTGGGCTATTAGTTGTTTTGAAGGCTGATCAATTGATCAATATCTGGTTCTCATTAGTTTATACTCCAGGTACGTAGGTACCTGGAGGAGGAGCAGGTTCATGTCCTGGACCTATAGGTAATCTGTTCTCAGAGGGTTCTTTGAATCCTTATGCTGACGACCCTTATGCATTTGACTAAGGGCCTGTTTGGTTGGATGTAGGTGCATGAAAGTGTGAAAGTGGGAGTTTCATGTGCATGTAACTCATTTGAGTTACAATACATATCACTTTCCAAAAAGTGTTTGGTTGCAAAAGTTTTTGTTCCCCCGCAAGTGGAGAGTTACAATGTAGTTTGTTTGGATGACCACTTGAAAGTGGCTTTGATGGAGTTTGTGTGTTTGGTTAGGACATTGCAAGTGATATAATCACCCTCATGAAGAATGGTATGGTTACCAAAACCAAAAAATTTCAACATTTCCAACCGAATTTGGCAGCAGAGAACCATTTTCATAACCGAAAAAAAAATGAAACATGTTCCCAGCAAGATGACATAAACACTCTCAGCAAATTGATATATAATTTTGCAAGATTTGCTTTTTCCAGCAAATATGATACATTTTCCCAACAAATTTGATATATGTTCGCAGCAAGATGACATGTTCCAGCATATATGATTCATGTTCCCAGAAATGAACACATTTTTCCAACAAATTTGAAATGTTCCCAGCAAGCATTCATGTTCCCAGCAAATATGATACATGTTTCCATCAAATATGATACACGTTTCCAGCAAATATAATATGTTCCCAGCAATATAGGATACATGTTCCCTGCAAATATGATACATGTTCCCAGCAAATATTACATGATCCCAGCAATACGACATGTTCCCAGCAAATATTACATTTTCCAGCAATGGGAAATAATTCAAACCAGCAAATATGATACATAAAACCAGCAAAATCTTGTTCACAACCTCAATATGGGCTCAGAGTATGAAAGCTGAAAGTAATTCAAACTTGTTAAGGAGAACATTATGGGCTCAGAATGTAGCGAAATCTTCTTCGAAAAATATCATCAGACGAAGAACATATAAAAAATGCAAAATCCTCTGTACAAAAAATAGGGCCGGCCAACTGATCAAATAGGATACATGTTCTCTGCAAATATGATACATGTTCCCTGCAAATATGATACATGTTCCCAGCAAATATTACATGTTCCCAGCAAATATTACATGATCCCAGCAATACGACATGTTCCCAACAAATATTACATATTCCAGCAATGGGAAATGATTCAAACCAACAAATATGATACATAAATCCAGCAAAATCTTGATCACAACCTCAATATGGGCTCAGAGTATGAAAAATTGAACATGTCGTATTGCTGGGAACATGTCGTATCACAGGAAAAATTGAAACTCAACATAGCCCATAATGCATTATCATCATAGCCCTTAGGACGAATGGGAAACTCATCACAGCCCATATAAGATTTCTGAAAACCAAATTTGATATACCCAAAACTGAAAACCAAAACTCATCACAGCCCATATAAGATTTCTGAAAACCAAAACTCATCACAGCCCATATAAGATTTCTGAAAACCAAAACTCATCACAGCCCATATAAGATATCAAAAGAGCAGCAAAAATATCAAAAGAGCAGGGAAGTAACAGTAAACAACAGCAAATATATCACACAGAAACAGCAGCCTATGGGCATCATAGGCCTTGTGGGAACAGCAGCATGTGCTGTTCCAGAGTAGTTAATATTATAGGCCATACTTCAAATTGTTCCATCCACTTACAAAATGATACAAAATGCAGTCGATTGCTACAAGACTACTTGTCTTGCATGAAATTATCAAGCCATGCCCGTTGGAAACTCTCGGGCAACCCTATAAACTTGTTGGCCTCAAAGTTGTCAGTGCAGAAAAAGTTGTATGCATTCATAAGTACGTCTGGCTCATATCCTTCTAAGGCAAATAATTTACTACCCATTTTCTCAATTGGGGTCTTGAATCCGGTACGAAGTGCTTCGGCCATAGAAGTAACACTCCCCACCAATTGAGTCATTCCCTCATTTCCCATGCTAGCCTCTCTACGACGTTTCCCCCCCTTGGATTTCGTAGATTGGGAAGTCGCAGCATTGTGGTGTGAGCCGCTACCGGGAGGAGTATCTACTTCGACGTATTCTCTTGGGCCCCATTTAACATTGTTATCCTTCGTACGGTCCCCTCTTGCGTGGTCATCTCCACATACAATTTGCAGAAAATCAAAGTTCCTAATAGGGACGTTCACCCATTGTGCTAGTTTGGATTTAGCCTACGCAAATAATATATATTTCTGTTATATTCAGATCTGAAAAATAATAAATTTGCAGATATATTCAGATCTACAGGCAAATTAAATTGGGTAACATTTACCTTCTTAAGGTCATCATGTGTATCCTCGTCCATAGTCATCATCCTTTGATCTTCATCCCATCCCGCCCCCGAAAAATCTTTGGCCTTCATAATATCTAGCCACTTGGACTTCCAACCGCACAAATGATTGGTAACATTGCTAACGTTGTAGGAAGTACCAAACTTTGCATTCACCATATTGGCCACAAGTATGTAGGAACTATTTTTGAAAGCTTTGTCACACTTTTTCCCCTCTTCGGCCTCCCTAGCAAGAATCTTTAGAAGCTCATCGGTATGTTCATCCTCCCAATGCTTGTTGGACGTTCCTCCCCCTTCCTTTTGGACATTCTTACACGAACTATTCGACGGCTTCTTGGGTTTCTTTTGAGGAGATTCAGCTCGGTCCTCATTAAGCCCTAGTGGAATAGATCCCTGACTAACCACAAAGGAATATGAATCCATAAAAGGATCAATATTGCCACTCCAATTAATGTCGGGCATTGATTGTGACACCCTTGAGGTTACAAGTGGACGAATGGGACTTGGTTGTGTCACCCTTTCTTGTACCCCTCCAGTTTCGTGCCCTTCACTTCCTGTACTAGTACCCAACGACCTCCTTTTTGTTTGAGGAGGTAGAAAAGGGCTGCCTGCATGGGATTGGAAGTGTCGGTAGTTGGAAAAGTTGTCTCCCATCTCACCTGTCGACATTTAGAATTAAATTTGTTGCAGAAGCGTACATAATATATATTTCTGTTAATAAAAGGACAGTTTACAATCTGATCAGGCATTGTTTTCCAAAAATATCATACAATAAGAGCCCAAAATATCAAAAAACTGCTACTAACATCAATTCAAACTAACAAAAAATTGCTACAACCTATGCCACACATATTATACCCTACCATGTCCCGTACAGTAGTCATGCCACATATGTTCAGCAATCTGGTCACGCATGTCCTCCCACGCCTTCTTCACGTTACGTTGGACTTGCGTACTATTTTGGGAGAATTGTTCATACTCGAACAGATTGTCTTCCATAACTTCCACCTCACCTAAGGACGGTTCATCAACAACTAACTCGTCCTTAGGGTCAACTCCAAGTATGTAGTTGTGCAGCACACAACAAGCAAGTACAATATCCACTTGTGTATCAAAGTCATGGAACTTCTTCTCCCCTAGGATGCAAAATCTGTTCTTCAGCGTGGCAAAAGCACATTCTATTTTGCTACGCAACTTAGAATGCCTATGGTTGAAGAGTTCCTTCGCATTGGTAGGGTGATGATCCTTCCTAGGATTGAAGTAGTACATAACTCCACGATAAGGGGCAATAAACCCCGGCATTGTGGTGTAACCAGCGTCAGCCAAATAATACTTTCCTATACGTAAAGAAGTGACATGCAATCAATTGTAAGATTAATTTTTTCCTAACCATTACAAGCTACGGGCCTAGAAAGTTAGATTATATACCTGTTATGACCTTTAGGCCGTGTGGAGATGGCCTAGAAAGGACATCCTTTAAAATTGTCATGTCATTAGCACAACCTTCCCATCCTGCCAGGATATAAGTAAATTTCTTGTCGGGAGTACAAGCGGCCAACACATTTTGCGTTACTTGTTTTCTACCCCTAAACCTCGCTACTATAGCAGCTGGGAGGGTGGCTTGGATATGGGTGCCATCTATCATCCCTATACAATCCTACAGTCCAGTGAAATGCATATGTAACGTATAATGTTATTAGCTTATATAATGTAAATTTAATTTATAGAAAACAACTGTTTTACCTCAAAATACGGATACCATTCTGCTGAATTTAGTATCTCCGTCGGAGTGTCAGACCCTGCTTACTTCACAAATCGTTCTTGAATTGAATATATTGCACCTAGGACTTTATTAAAATACTTAGAAAATGTCTCTCCGGATCGAATGAATTCAATGCCGCATACTCTGTTTTTTGCCTTATGTCCCAATATGTAAAGGAATATGGCTAGTTGTTCTTCCATACAAACAGATCGTGTATCATGGAGCGGCCCATTGGAACGTAAAATAATTACGAGACTGTAGAAAGCGGCACTACTCATCCTTAGGTAATGGACACAATTATTTGGTCCTGCCGTCAAGATTCGATACATGTGTGCTTGCCTCCACTGTTCTCTAATTAGGGACGGTTCCCTTGCAATGCCATGTCGGTCATTGCCCTCATTTTCCATTAAATTAATAATTACAGTTACAACAGTAAGTATACTAGCAACTGCGACATTTAGTAACGGATCGTTGGGATTCGACAAATCCATCTACATGAAAACCACAATGTAAACATGCATCATGTTATGAAACGTAAATAATCCATTACATATTATCAAACAGACAGATCAGCATAAATGTTTATAATAATAATATAAACTAAATCCGAATATCAGATTATTTGTGAAAGCATAAATATAAACTAAATAATATAAATATAAACAGGAATATGACATTTTTCCAGCAAGATGACATGCTCGCAGAATATGACATGTTCCCAGCAACATGTTCCCAGCAATATTATGATACCACAAAATCTTCATATCAGATTATCTATTCCCAGCAAAAATTTAAAAGCAAATAATTCTTAACAAAATCGGATCTACAAGAAATCACCTCTACGAAAAAAATAGGCAATATGACATGTTCCCAGCAGATCTCTAAAATCGCAGGCATGTGACATGTCCCCAGCATATGTATAAACCCAAAATTTCTTAACAAGATTTATCAAAAAATGGTTGAAAATGAACGTATATACGAAGAAAATGAACGGATCTAAAAAAAATAGAACGGAGCAAGCCAAAAAATTAACGGATCTAGAAAAATGGGAGAAAATGACCGGATCTAACAAAAATTCCACGAAATGACGAAAATAATGACAGAACAAGACAGATCTACAAAGATCTAAGAAGATCTAAGGGGGAAAAAGGCGAAAAGAAGAAATATTTTGGAAAAAAACGGTTAAAAACTAACAAAAAATGGGTTCCAGAGCAGAGGTTTACAGTGCAGAAGAGAATGGCGGAAGAGCGGTGCTCGGAAGCCTCTTTTTTTTCCCACTTCCTTCTCCGGATTTTCCTTCTCTCTCCTCCCACTTTCACTGGACTTCAAGAACCAAATGACCGGAACTCAAAAGCCCCTTTTTGGTAGAGACAGGAACTGGAGCCCGGTCAAATCAACCCACTTGCAAGTAATAAACCCTCCCAACCAAACACCAAAAGTGGCCAACAGTTCACCCGAGTTGCAAAAAACATCCCCACTTTCAGCTCATAGGAGGGAACCAAACAGCCCCTAAGGGTAAGTCCATGCTAGATTTTTATTCTCTTTTTTCAAAATTGATCCACTTGTTAAGTTGAGCTACTCATAATCTGAACAATCAATGCAGTTCTAATTCTCTCTATGAAAATGCTACTAGAAGTTCCCTTCAGTTATAGTTTGAAATTTAAAAGGAGTTTCACAAAAAATCCTCAAAATCTTTGGAGGCTCCATGTTTACTTTCTCACAAATATCACAATTCAAGAAATTGAATCTATAATTTGGAATCTAGTTCATGCATTCCTTCTAGAAACTGAAATCAAAATGTGCATGTCACAGGAATGTAACTGAAATCAAAATATGCATGTCACAGGAATGTAAAAAAAAAATAGAAGCAGCTTAAAAATATGGGACTATAGTCACTGTCACTGTCCATGCCCGTCTGGAGCGACGGCCTGGACGAAGGCAGGACCGTCATAAGCTGCATATCCACTCCCGTAGGTCGTATGTCCCTCTGGAGCGGCGGCCTGGGCGAAGGCAGGACCGCCATAAGCTGCATATCCACTCCCGAAGGCTGCATGTCCCTCTGGAGCGGCGGCCTGGGAGAAGGCAGGACCGCCATAAGCTGCATATCCACTCCCATAGGCTGCATGTCCCTTTGGAGCGGTAGCCTGGGCCAAGGCAGGACTGCCATAAGCTGCATATCCAATCCCGTAGGCTGCATGTCCCTCTGGAACGGCGGCCTGGGCGAAGGCAGGACTGTCATAAGCTGCATATCCACTCCCGTAGGCTGTATGTCCCTCTGGAGCGGCAGCCTGGACGAAGGCAGAACCGCCATAAGCTGCATATCCACTCCCGTAGGCTGCATGTCCCTCTGGAACGGCGGCCTGGACAAAGGCAGGACCGCCATAAGCTGCATATCCACTCCCGTGGGCTGCATTTCCCTCTAGAGCGGCCGCCTGGGAGAAGGCAGGACCGTCAGAAGCTGCATATCCACTCCCGTAGGCTGCATGTCCCTCTAGAGCGGCGGCCTGGACGAAGGTAGGACCGCCATAAGCTGCATATCCACTCCTGTAGGCTGCATGTCCCTCTGGAGCGGCAGGACATGCAGCCTACGGGAGTGGATATACAGCTTCTGACGGTCCTGCCTTCGCCCAGGCCGCCGCTCTAGAGGGATATGCAGCCTACGGGAGTGGATATACAGCTTATGGTGGTCCTGCCTTTGCCCAGGCCGCCGCTCCAGAGGGACATGCAGCCTACGGGAGTGGATATGCAGCTTATGGCAGTCCTGCCTTCGTCCAGGCCGCCGCTCCAAAGGGACATACAGCCTACGGGAGTGGATATGCAGCTTATGGCAGTCCTGCCTTCGCCCAGGCCGCCGCTCCAGAGGGACATGCAGCCTACGGGGAGTGGATATGCAGTGCGGTCCTGCCTTGGCCCAGGCTGCCGCTCCAGAGGAACATGCAGCCTACGGGAGTGGATATACAGCTTATGGTGGTCCTGCCTTCGTCCAGGCCGCCGCTCCAGAGGGACATGCAGCCTACGGGAGTGGATATGCAGCTTATGGCGGTCCTACTTTCTCCCAGGCCGCCGCTCCAGAGGGACATGCAGCCTACAGGAGTGGATATGCAGCTTATGACGGTCCTGCCTTCGTCCAGGCCGCCGCTCCAGAGAGGCATGCACAGTGACGGTGACTATAGTCCCATATTTTTTAAGCTGCTTCTATTTTTATTTTTTTATCCCTCTGGAGCGGCGGCCTGGGCGAAGACAGGACCGCCATAAGCTGCATATCCACTCCCGTAGGCTGCATGTCCCTCTAGAGCGGCGGCCTGGGAGAAGGCAGGACCGTCAGAAGCTGCATATCCACTTCCGTAGGCTACATGTCCCTTTGGAGCGGCAGCCTGGACGAAGGCATGATCGTCATAAGCTGCATATCCACTCCCGTAGGCTTCATGTCCCTCTGGAGCGGCGGCCTGGGCGAAGGCAGGACCGCCATAAGCTGCATATCCACTCCCGTAGGCTGTATGTCCCTCTAAAGCGACGGCCTGGAAGAAGGCATGACCGTCAGAAGCTGCATATCCACTCCCGTAGGCTGCATGTCCCTCTGGAGCGGCGGCCTGGGCGAAGGCAGGACCGCCATAAGCTGCATCTGCATGTCCCTCTGGAGCGACGGCCTGGGCGAAGGTAGGACCGCCATAAGCTGCATATCCACTCCCGTAGGCTGCATGTCCCTCTAGAGCGGCAGCCTGGGAGAAGGCAGGACCGTCAGAAGCTGCATATCCACTCCCGTAGGCTGCATGTCCCTCTGGAGCGGCGGCCTGGGCGAAGGCAGGACCGCCAAAAGCTGCATATCCACTCCCGTAGGCTGCATGTCCCTCTGGAGCGGCGGCCTGGGCGAAGGCATGACCGCCATAAGCTGCATATCCACTCCCGTAGGCTGCATGTCTCTCTAGAGCGGCGGCCTGGGAGAAGGCAGGACTGTCAGAAGCTGCATATCCACTCCCGTAGGCTGCATGTCCCTCTGGAGCGGCGGCCTGGGCGAAGGCAGGACCGCCATAAGCTGCATATCCACTCCCGTAGGCTGCATGTCCCTCTGGAGCGGCGGCCTGGACGAAGGCAGGACCGCCATAAGCTGCATATCCACTCCCGTAGGAGCCATCCTCCGGAGCGACATAAGCTGCATATATGGGAGGTCTGTAATCAGCAGGGAGTGCGCATTTGGGCTTCACTAGTGTTCCTCTAAGGAGATGCCATTCCTCATGGATGACCTGGTCGAGGTCGTCAACAAGAGCGAATGTAATAAATGCTGTGCGACGCGACGCGACGCTCCAGTTGTCTGGTCGCGTACTAATGTGACGTCGAGCAATGTCCCGAACATCTGGAAATAGTCTGATAGATCATTCTCCGTGACCAGCGGAGATAGACCTGCACAACTAGTTTATTTGTAATGCAATTCTCGTTCCTTTTAAGTATTTCCCTGGATATTGCCCTCCTGGTTCTAAGCTGCACGTATAAAAAAAATCTCACACATCAAAGAAAGAAAGCAAGCATTTAATTTCTTAAAAGAAGAAAAAAAACTGCACACTTCCTAAATCCAAATTAACATGAAGAGTTACATAATCAGTTACCAACCAACTACTTAGCTAAAAGTTGAAATCATCAACATATATCATGAGTATAATATTCTTGCTATGGAAGCCAATTCCATGAAGAGAGACTTCTGCCTATATTCCCAGAGATCCAAAGACAATGTTACATAGAGATTTTTCTCCATGAGTCTGGAAGTGATTCAAGCAGCAGGTAAACGTGTCATGTACATGTTAATTTGGATAAGCATAATAGAAAACTGCCTAGCACAGACTATCACTTGTATTGACGCAAAATGATAGACGTAATTGGGAATAAATCACGAGTTATATTATAGCTTACGGTATGATTCTTCGCTGAAACAACATAATCAGTGCTCAAGGGATAACCTCCCATGAAACTTTTTATAAGAAGTGGTGAGGCATGACAAGACCCGAAAGGCAATCCATTTGGGTCCACAATTAACAATATGAGATTCAGCAGAAGTCTAATTATCGAGCAATGATTATACTAATCTAGTAAGGAATAACCCTAGCCATCTAAGAAATTTAACAATTGAAATCAAGAAATAAAAGTTGCAAATTTACAAAAGTCTGAAGTCGATCAAAACAATTGAGAAGACGCCCAATTCTTGTTCCAATGCATTGTTCCAGAAACCGAAGTTCAACCCAATCAGATTGTGGAATCTAACACTTTGATTCAAAGTCGTTGTGTCTTGATCCATTTTGAATGCATCTTGAGAGTAATACTTGATGGTCGTCTTCTAGATGATTGATGGTGTAAATGTTGAAAAGATGGATATTTTTGGTCTGGAGGTAAAATAAGGAGAGAGGGTGATTCTCAAATGTGCAGGGCTGCAACGCAAAGGTGAAGAGAGGGGAAAATAAGATTCTTCCCTTCAATCAAATACACTGAGAAATCCTTCCCAAACTTTAGCAGTCAATCACTCCTCTCTCAATTTAAAACAAGAAACTAGAAAAGCTCACCAAATAAACCAATTCAGCCCTTCCATCCACAGTTAACATTATGAACATAATAATAAAAATAAAGTAACAGCTTCAAGTAGCACCGAATGTCATTGCTGCAATATAGAATGCCACATAAATCAAGTCCATGAGTAAAGCTACCTCCCTTGAGAATAGTTGGCACACAAAGACACGGACACATTACTATAGAAAACAATCCCTGCTCGTCAAATAATATTGTGATGTGCTATAGTTCAATTTTAATAGCTCCATTAGCCTACCACTCTCAGAGAAGATATCCACAACCAACAACCAAAATAGAAACTATATTGTTGATGTGTCTTCTCCAAGTTTCTTTTTAAAGAACGAAAAATTAGTTTCCTTTTTTTTGTTGTTCTTGATTTTCCATCCTAATAAAATAGAAGATAAGTTTATTAGTTGAAGAAAGGATTAAAGAAGAGGATAGCTAGGTTGATTTCTTGGAAGAATTATGTGAATCTAACAGAAAACTATAAGACTAATAAGAATTTGGACTTAAAGCCTAAATTACCAATATGTTATATGACTAGAGAAAAAGACTAAAGTATAAATTACCAATATGTGAATCTAACAGAAATCTTGATTAGAAAGATCTAAATTACCAATATGACTGCAGAAAAAGACTAAAGTCTAAATTACCAATATGACTACAGAAAAAGACTAAAATTGATTAGAAATCCTGAACAGAAATTTCTCTGCCCCTATGATTCACATAATGACTACGATTTCTCTGCCCCTATGACTAAAGTCTAAATTAGAAAAAAGACTAAATCCTGGCTATGCACCGCACAACATAGGCTCCTCACACACATAAATTACTTTATGAAATTCAAAAAATAGTAACACAGTTGCCATCATAGGCTAATGCTATGAATGATATTAATAATAGATATTAACATTAACAATTTAACATCTGTCTACCAGCAGCAACAAAACTCCACCACCCACAAAATTCGAAAATTGCAGAACAAGCCCAGAATCTGATCAATTCGAAATTGAAAAAAAATTGAAAACTACCAGCCAATGCCAGCCGCCGAGGCCAACGGCTTTCTTGACGACCCCCCGCTTGCCATCATAGGCTCATGGGCGCTGCCAAGAAGAAGAAGGGGCGTGGCCGCGTGCGGCGCCGCCTGATACTGACCTGACCTCCGCGCGGCACTGCCAGAAGAGTTATGAGACTGAACGGGTTTGGCCCCGAAGTTGGGGTTGGGTTTGCCTAACGGGTTTGGGTTTGTGCTCTTTGGGGGTGGGCTGGCGCCTGGCGGGCTTAACGGAACATTACATAATTTTATTTATTTTTTTGGCTGGGTGGGCTGGAGCCCACCCCAGCCCACCAATAAATCCGCCCCTGCCGGCGTTCTCCTGTGACATGTGTTGGCGTTGCGCCGCCACCTGGGTTCAGATGGGTTTTGGACATTAGTGTGCAGGGGCGGCCCGAAGGAGGGGCAGACAGGGCTTGTGCCCTGGGCCCCAAATTTCAAGGGGCCCCAATTTTTTTAAAAGTTAGTTATTGTAATAAATAATAAAATATTGTTACTCAGATTTATTCTTCAAAGTGCAAGGTCCGAAGAAAATTATTATAGCAATTCAACAAATAGAGCATGGCGCTTGGGAATTGGATAGCCGTTTAACTCTTTAATTTCAAAGAAAAAACTAGCCTTCCCATTGCTTCAAATTTCCTTTTGCATTTCAGAGAAAAAAAGTTATTCACGTCAATTCCGATTCCAGACGACCATCAATAAGTTTTTTTTTAATTGTTCATTTTAATTCTCTATTCATTCTCTCTTTTGCTTATAATTGAAACACAAAATTTTTAATTTTCTTCTCCCATAATCCTTAAAAAGGATTCCGCGATGTAAGACTACGCGAAGAAGGCCACGGCTGCAGACACACACTCTCTCTCTCTCCCTCTCTCTCTCTCTCTCTCTCTCTCTCTCTATCTCTCTGGCCTCTACTTGAGCCTTGATCCGAAGAGGAGACGAAAAAGTGAGATAGAGGTATCAATGTGAACCTGATATTTTAGCAATACTTCCATTTTTAGAATTGAAATATTTTTGAACTTTTGTTCCTCGTGATTTTGGCTTTATTAAGTTTTTTGAGTTCCTTCTATTGTTAATGATTGAGGACTATTGAGAACTAATAAAGGATTTAGTCCCACAATGGAAAATGTAATATGAAGAGGAGCTAGACTCCCTATAAGTAGTGGAGTAGTCCATCAATAAAAAAAACACACAACAATTATTCTCTACATGGTATCAGAGCCATAACCACAAAAAAAAAAAATATTCCAACCCGTCCAAAACCAAACCCCCCCTCCCAAGCCGACGCCCCCCCATCCTCCACCGCCCAACCCCCGTCCACCGCCGCCGTCCCCCTGCCCACCGCCGCCCCCCTGTCCACCGCCGCCCCCTCCCCGTCTTTGCTGAACCCGACGCCCCCCCTCCCCCCCCGCAAACCCTAATTTGCAAGCGCGATTATGTAGACAATTATTCGAAGACGGATGGCTGTCAAATACTTTATTTGCACATTCTGTTCCTAGATTACGTCCTCCGGAATAACAAATACTTTATTTGTTTTCCATTCTCGTTCTGTAAATTAAGATCTACATGCGTGTGCCAGTGTTGGCCACGTTAGCAGCGCTTTCGTAAGGTCTCTATTGGAGACTTTACATAAAGACGAAGACGACGAAGCCGACGAAGACGACGACGACGACGAAGACGACGACGACGACGAAGACGACGAAGACGTCGAAGCCGACGAAGACGACGACGACGACGAATCAAAGTTGAAGTTGCCATGGATTCGATCCGTGGTAAACTGACAGCAGATGAGATGAAGGCCTTGGTTGATGATATTTTATCTAAAAAATTAACCGAGGCAACTCCACGTGTGATCCATACTGATGTGGATCCATTACCCTACAAAATAGGGAAGCTGGACAAGCTGGAGATGAAGTTGGAAGGCACGTCCAACTACTTGAAATGGTCACGGCAGGCACTACGGACGCTCAAGGGACGAGGCTTGGTTGGCTACGTCAATGGCCAAACCAAGGCGCCCGATGATCCCTCCTCAAAGGAGTTTGCTATTTGGGACATTGTGTCACGCCCCGATTCCGTAGAATCGATAGTCGTCCTCCGGACGTGATGCCGTGCGAAGCTAAGTTGCGATCGCACAAGGCATAGTCAGGTTATCCGAAACACAACATCAAGTTAGAGTACGCAGAGAAATTGAATAACACATTTGAAATAGAAATAGGCTTTTTCATTGATAATAATAAAACTTTACATAGACTTCTTCACAATCATTGCCGCGCGGGCTACAACATGACTCGACTTATAAAATGAACGCCGATAAGATAGTCGTTCCATACATTACATCCCTTTTTACAAGCAAAAACTATTACACATTTCCACCTGCTATCGAGGCGAGTCGAGTCGTCATCTTCTTTTGGACTGAGTGCGGGTCTTCTTCAAAAGAAATCCAGAAATAAGCCTTTACACGCGGACGAGGCTTCAAAAGGGTTCACGTCGCCTTGAGTTTCAAGTGGCACGCCCTTCGTGGTTCAGGGTACCTGCGTGGAGAGCGAGAATCAGTACATTACACTTTGTACTGGTGCGTGGCTATTTAAGTTACAAGCTCTCATTTGGTTGAAGAGTTTAAATGACTTAAAGTATGAATGTTTCTAACCATCCTAATGAATTGCAAACAAGCATATGACAAGCATAATGAAATTTATATTAAAACTTACCGACGGCGGCACGCACCGCACCTTATGAAACTTACCATGTTCTTTCCTGTTAATTGTTATCATTTTTATACCAAGTGCAATATTTCGTGTGTTGGTCACTGGCTCCCAGAGCCATCGTGGACTCCTCTAGCTTTTGTTAGACGGGGTCCTTTTAACGTGAGTAGCAAGTCCTCGCCTAATCCGTGTCCAGCACAGCTAATTATTTGTTTCCCTTTGTGCCCGCAACGGTCCCGTGGCCTCGGGTTGCCGTGCAGGGAAACGCTCACCTTGTCGACAAGTTGTCCATGACCGTGCAAAGACATATTTTTTTTAGTTGTTAAGACATAGCCTACCTTTTCTTTGAGAATTTACTCATTCATTCGTGTTCGTGCACTTGCATTTATCTTTTCATTCGCAACATCACTATCGACTTTGCCTAAGAAGGGGGTCGAGAAGAGAAGGGTCAGCCACTCACCTTGAGTTTACTTCGGCGAGAGAACTTGTTGGTCGTGCTAGACGTCGCCTACGCGATTACCTGAAATCGCACAAGCAACCGATTAGAACACTGCATTATTCAAGGAGTTCGATAGGAAATGCGAGTTCGAAATGCAAGCCATAAAAATTATCGAAAACATTCACGAAAGCGCATTCAGAAAACAAAGCCAAAACCAACGCAAGCGGCGTGAAAAGCCGAGCAACGGGAGGTCTCTCCCGACTCAGCCGCAGAGTCAATCCTCGAGGTGCAACCCGCTGAATATGTGACTTGGTTCCGAATAAGACATTCCATAACGAGGAATGGATCTTAATTCAACCGTTCCCGTTCGATCGACTCGGTCGATCCCGACCTATCGGTCCCGACCGAATCGATAGCAACAGTGTTCTTTTCTCGCGCACCCCGTGGACAGACTACGGGGCACGATATAGGGACGGGGCACTATACCATAACCAACTAAGAAAATTTTTTGTCCTCGAAACTTAAGAATAGAACCTACCTCTACGAGAACAATGAAGGAAACTTCTCCTTCATTTCAGACTCAAGCTCCCATGTCGACTCCTCGACCGAATGGTTTCTCCAGAGGACGCGAACTAGAGGAATAGCACGGTTGCGGAGAAGTTTATCCTTGCGCTCCAAGATTTGCATCGGCACTTCGACATATGATAAGTCTGCCTTCAGGTCCAGCTTACCCAACTCTACCACATGCCCCGGATCGTACACGTACTTTCGCAATTACGAGACGTAGAAGACGTCATATACCTCTGACAATGCAGGCGGCAAGGCGTGTTGGTAAGCTACCGGGGCGACTCGCTTCAATACTTCGAACGGGCCAACAAATCTTAGGCTCAAGTTTCCTTTCGTACCGAACCGGAAAACTCCACGCATAGGCATCACCTTCAGGAATACATGATCGCCTTTCGAGAACTCGAAGGGGCGTCAGTGCGTGTCGGCATAGCTTTTCTGTCGGCTTTGTGCTATCTTCAATCTCTCTCGTATCAACTTGACCTTCTGTACAGTCTGCTCCACCAGCTCCGGACCAAGTATCTGCCATTCCTCGACTTCATCCCAGCAAATGGGCGATCTACACTTCCGACCGTACAAAGCTTCATATGTCGCCATTTGGATGCTGGACTGATAGTTGTTGTTGTATGCAAACTCGGCCAGCGGTAGATGGTCGTCCCAACTTGACTTCAAGTCGATCGCACAGAGTCGTAACATGTCTTCGAGAATTTGGTTCATCCGCTCTGTTTGGCCGTCAGTCTAAGGATGATAAGCTGAGCTGAACTTCAACTTGGTCCCCAGTGCTGAATGAAGACTACTCCAGAAGCGCGCTACGAACCGTCCATCCCGATCCGAGACAATAGAAACTGGGATCCCGTACAGCCGAACTATTTCATCAAGATATATCTGAGCAAGGCGGTCGACGCTCCAAGTAACTTTGATGGCGATAAAGTACGCTGACTTGGTTAGTCGATCGACGATGACCCAGACGGCGTCGTTTCCCCGTGGCGTTCTTGGCAAGCCAACAACGAAGTCCATAGTGATGTGATCCCACTTCCACTCTGGAATGGCGAGGTTCTGCATCTTCCTGTCCGGTCGCTGGTGCTCGGCTTTGACTTGCTGACAGGCCATACATTTTGACACAAAGAGCACTACGTTCCTCTTTATGTCGTGCCACCAAAAGACAACGCGGAGGTCCTTATACATCTTGGTGCTGCCAGGATGCAAGGAATATTTTACATAATGCGCCTCCGACATTATTTCCTTTCTAAGTTCTGCATCGTCCGGTACGCATAGTCGTCCCTTCATGCGCAACACTCCCGACTCGTCCTCTGCAAAGTCGGACGCTTTCCCTGTCGATATCAGCTTCCGCATCTTCTTTAGGTATGGGTTGTCCTTCTGTACAGACTTGATCCTCTCCAGTAGGCTTTGTTCCACCCGCAGTTGCGCCAGTTTCACGTCTCTGAAACGAACTCGGAGCTCGATGCCCATTCCTTCCAAGTCACGCAGCAGTCGATCGTTGATGCATAACGAAGCTAAGTACGTTCGGCTCAGCGCATCCGCTACCATATTTCTCTTGTCCGGCGTGTAGTCGATTGATAAGTCATAGTCTTTGATCAGCTCGAGCCATCGCCTTTGCCGCAAATTCAATTCTTTCTGGGTAAAGAGATACTTGAGGCTTTTGTGGTCCGTATAAATCCTGCACGCCATGCCATAGAGATAGTAACGCCACAGCTTCAACGCAAACACAATCGTCGCTAATTCTAGGTCATGCGTGGGGTAGTTCTTCTCGTGTGGCTTCAACTGTCGGAAAGCAAAAGATATCACCTTATCCCGCTGCATGAGCACACACCCCAAGTCCTGGCCAGAAGCATCGCTGAAGATCTGAAATTCGTCCGTCCTTTCAGGAAGAGCAAGTATCGGGGCCGAAACGAGCCGTTGTTTGAGCTCCTGGAAGGAAGCTTCACAGTCGTCTGACCACTTGAATGCGACTCCTTTCTGGGTGAGGCGAGTCAACGGCGATGCAATCTTCGCAAAGTCCTTCACGAAGCGTCGGTAGTATCCCGCCAAGCCTAGGAAGCTTCGAATTTTGCTAACTGATGCGGGCCGTTTCCAATCAGCAACTGCCTCGACTTTCTTCGGATCGACTGCGATGCTCGCGACGGAGATGATGTGCCCAAGAAATGAGACGATGTTCAGCCAGAACTCGCACTTGCTTATCTTCGCGTACAACTGATTCTCTCGAAGGGTTTGGAGTACCGTCCAGATATGCTCTGCATGTTGCGCTCGATCCTTCGAGTAGACGAGGATGTCGTCGATGAAGACTACTACAAACTTGTCAACGAACGGACGGAACACCCGATTCATTAGATCCATGAAGACGGCAGGGCGTTTGTCAGACCGAACGGCATTACCAAAAACTCGTAGTGGCTGTAACGAGTGCGGAAGGCAGACTTCGGCACGTCATCTGACTTGACTTTGAGTTGGTGGTAACCCGATCGTAGATCAATCTTCGAAAACATCGTTGCACCTTGGAGCTGGTCGAACAAGTCGTCGATGCAGGGCAGGGGGTATTTGTTTCGGACGGTGGCTTTATTCAATTCTCGATAGTCGATGCAGAGTCACATCGATCCATCCTTCTTCTTCACGAACAATATGGGTGCACCCCACGGCGAGACACTCGGACAGATAAACCCTCTGTCGAGCAATTCCTGAAGTTATGCCTTCAATTCTTTCAATTCTGCAGGGGCTATTCTGTACGGAGCCTTCGAGATCGGCCGGGTGTCGGGGAATGTATCGATGGTGAACGCTATTTCTCGATCGGGCGGCATACCGGGTAGCTCGTCCGGGAACACGTCTGGGAATTCTGCCACAACGTCGGTCTGACCCGCGTTTGCACCATCCTGTCGCATATCTCGAACGGAAGCTAGATAGCCTTCGCACCCGGAATACAGCATCCGTCAAGCAGATATTACGGAGATCACCATGCAGGTCGGCGATGCCTCACCACACGAGTAGCAGAATTCAGGCACTCCAGGTATGCAGAATGTGACCTTCTTTTCAGCGCAGTCTATGGTTGTGTTGCACGGCCCGAGCCAATCCATTTCCAGAATGATGTCAAAGTCCTTCATGTCTAGAACTATCACGTCCAGACCGATCTTTTGACTGCCGATACAGATAATCCCGTCGGTGCAATCTAAGTTTGTGAGAATTTGTGTGCCCGAAGGCATGCTTACGCTAAGGTCGAGATCTAATGATATTACAGGAAATTTGTGCTCGGCGGCAAAGTCCGTCGATATAAAACTATGTGAAGTGCCTGAATCAAATAACACACGAGCAGGCACATTATTGAATTTTAGTATACCTGACACTACTGTATCTGATGCCAGCACTTCGTCTCGAGTCATGGCGTAGACGCGGCCCTGAGTGTTGGGGCGACGGTCTCGACCATTTTACGGTGCGGGTTGAGTAGGTGGAGGAGGTCGAGGCGCCTGTCCTCGATTCTCTTGACGATTTTGTTGTGGTGGAACGTTACGAGTCAGTCTGGGGTTCGTGCAATCTCGAGCGAAGTGGCCCCTTTGTCCGCAAGTGTAACATTCATTATTGTGGTAAAAGCAGTAACGTTCAAGGTGTCCAAGTCGCCCGCAATTGGTGCACTAAAGTATCGTTTTCTTACCCTTGTAGCCGCTGTTATTTGGACGCTTTGACGCGTCGTTGTTGCCTCCCGTATGGCTAGGACGTTTATGATTGGAGTGGCGTACAACGTCGTCAGCACCGGAAGGATGCATGTTCTCAAGGCGGAGGGCGTGATTCAGAGCCTCGCCCACGGTCTTGTACTCCGGGACCCCGACATGTGCACCGATAGAGTGTCGCAGACCCACTTCAAACCATCGCACACGGCACTCTTCAGTAGGCAGAAACTGGCCAACAAACTTAGATAACTTGTTGAATTCTACGGCGTACTATTCCACTGTCATGCTTCCTTGCTTCAACTGCATGAATTCATTCTCCTTCGCTTGACGAACGGCTGACGAAAGGTACTGGACTTCAAAAGCCTTGCGGAACGTGGCCCAAGAGATCGGCGTGGTGGTGTTGTCCGGTCGGATCGTTCGCTTGCGCACGGCCCACCAGTCGTGCGCGTTCAACCGTAGTTGAAGTTGTGCGCAGGCGACTTGCTTCGACTCTTCAATGTCGAGAAGCTCGAAGTGGTCTTCCAGCTCTTCCAACCAGTCGATCGCCATAGAAGGGCCTTCGGTACCGCTGAAGGAAGTACGGCACGCCTTCTTGAATTCGGACACTTCAAAGTTGTACTTTTTCGGTGCCGCTGGTTGACGCTCAGGATCCTCCGTGTCGACTTCAATGGATTGGATCACCGGCACGGTGACGGTAGACGCAGTCGCAGAATTTCCGTTGGTCGCCATTGTCTGGATGATCTATTGCAGGGTATCTAACTGCTTTTGTTGAAGTTTGGCATATGCGTCAAAGCGAGCTTCGAAGCGGGCTTCGAACTGGGCCTGTCGTTCTTCTACCTGCTGATGCTGGTTCTCGGACTGGTTTTGCTGCGCCTCCATCATGTGCAGCATCTTTTCGATGGTATCGTTAGAAGGTCCGGCCCGCGGACGATGCGAATTACTAGAGCCGCTTGAAGCGCTCTGTTATTGCTCGGCCGTGGGTTCCGTCACTTCTGCGATACGAAGGCAAACACATCAGTCACAAATTATTACGGACTCATTGTATAGAACAACTTATCTTATCGATGCGAGGTCAAAGGTTTGGAACTCTAGACGCGAGGTCAAAGGATGTAAAGCCGTGCTCTGATAACATTATGTCACGCTCCGATTCCGTAGAATCGATAGTCGTCCCCCGGGCGTGATGCCGTGCGAAGCTAAGTTGCGATCGCACAAGGCATAGTCATAAGGTTATCCGAAACACAACATCAAGTTAGAGTACGCAGAGAAATTGAATGACATATTTGAAATAGAATTAGGCTTTTTCATTGATAATAATAAAACTTTACATAGACTTCTTTACAATCATTGCCGCGTGGGATACAACATGACTCGACTTACAAAATGAACGCCGATGAGATAGTCGTTCTATACATTACATCCCTTTTTACAAGCAAAAACCATTACACATTTCTACCTGCTATCGAGGCGAGTCGAGTCGTCATCTTCTTTTGGATTGAGTGCGGGTCTTCTTCAAAAGGAATCCAGAAACAAGCCTTTACACGCGGACGAGGCTTCAAAAGGGTTCACGTCGCCTTGAGTTTCAAGTGGCACGCCCTTCGTGGTTTGAGTTACCTGCGTGGAGAGGGAGGATCAGTACATTACACTTTGTACTGGTGCGTGGCTATTTAAGTTCCAAGCTCTCATTTGGTTGAAGAGTTTAAATGACTTAAAGTATGAATGTTTCTAACCATCCTAATGAATTGCAAACAAGCATATGACAAGCATAATAAAATTTACATTGAAACTTACCGACGGCGGCCCGCACCGCGCCTTATGAAACTTACCATGTTCTTTCCTGTCAATTGTTATCATTTTCATACCAAGTACAATATTTCGTGTGTTGGTCACTGGCTCCCAGAGCCATCGTGGACTCCTCTAGCTTTTGTTAGACGAGGTCCTTTCATCGTGAGTAGCGAGCCCCGCTGCAAGTCCTCGCCTAACCCGTGCCCAGCATAACTAATTATTTGTTTCCCTTTGTGCCCGCAACGGTCCCGTGGCTTCGGGTTGCCGTGCGAGAAAACGCTCACCTTGTCGACAAGTTATCCATGACCGTGCAAAGACATGTTTTTTTAGTTGTTAAGACATAGCCTACCTTTTCTTTGAGAACTTGCTCATTCATTCGTGTTCGTGCACTTGCATTTATCTTTTCATTCGCAACAACACTATCGACTTTGCCTAAGAAGGGGGTCGAGAAGAGAAGGGTCAGCCACTCACCTTGAGTTTACTTCGGCGAGAGAACTTGTTGGTCGCGCTAGACATAAGAGTTTTTAATCCACACGAAAAGAAATTAGATTCAAGGATAACTAGTGGTTTCTTTATTTATTATCCAAAAAAGTTTAAAGGATATAGATTTCATTCTCCTGGCCATATCACAGGTACTGTTGAAACTACAAATAAAAAATGGAAATTCAAGAAATTAAGGTACAAGTTCCTTTTCTCTCACTTCTTTCTAAATTTGTTGCTATTCCAATTGTTGAATAGCTAAACAGTAGACAAGAACAACAAATGAATGATCAAACAACCCACAATGAAAGATAATGTTAATGAACCTATAGTAGATGAATCACATGAAATAGAATTAAGAAGATCTTAAAGACAAGTTTGCCATGTTTGATGATTAGCGGCATATGTACAAGAGTTGGAATTTGACTAAGGGATTGATGAAGATCCGGTTTCATTTTGACAAGCCTCTGAGAGTGATAATTCTACCAAATGGGTAAATGATATGAAAGATGAGTGCAATCTATGGAGCATATGAAGTTTGGGACCTTGTTGATGCCTAAAGGTTATAGAAGAGTCGGGTGTAAATGAGGCCTTAAGACCAAGCATGACTCGAATTGCAATATTGAACGACACAAGGCCAGATGAGATTTTTTTTTCACTGTTCTCTAGAAATACTCTTTTAGAATTATTATGACTTTGGTAGTTGTTATTTTGACTTAGAGTTGGATCAAATTAACGTGAAAACTGCCAATCTAAATTAGAATTTAGAAGCAAAGGTTTATATGAATCAACACGTGGTGTGCAGACTAAATTAATATACGAACTTGAACAACCTTGCTGCCAACGGTATCTTAATATTTTTGATTATGTATGTTGATGACATCTTCCTAGTCAGTAATGATCTTGGCCTATTACATGAGACCAAGAAATTTCTCTAGATATGTTGAGGTAGCTTTCGTGATCGGGATAGAAAATTTCAGGTAAAAGCAAAAGAATAAAAAAGTTTGAGTAGAGTTATGTGTTTGACTGCAATAGCATGCATAGAGTTAAACTGGTAAAAGAAAAAAATAAAAAAGTTACAATTGCTTTAATTGCTTTTTCTCAAACATAACCAAAGGATAGAACAAAGAATACAAGAATAAAATTGGATTACATGTACTATGACAAACGGCTACTCTCTCTTGTTCTTCTTGTTGTTGTTGCTGATATTATCCTTGCATAAAACTTTTCTTGGTGATACGAGACTTTCCGAGTAAAAATATATTATTCATTTTAGTATAAATTTCTAGGCAGTGCTTCTGAAAAGTTTTGGTCTGAAGATCGAAACTACAAATTGTGGCATCCATCTCCAATTTCTTGGAAGTAACACGGAACAAAAGCTTGTTATATGCATCAATGCCCAAAAATAACCTGTAGAGGCCCTTGTAACAATATGGAGTGCGGTTGACAAGTGCCCTTTGAGGTAGTAGCAATTGATCTAAGTCGATATTGTAGGTGTTGGTCCATTGGTGGGTAGTATAATCCTTGAGTATCCATATTCTCAATTCATGAAGTGAACTCTTGAGTAACATAAGGTAGTGCCCTTGGTCCTCCTGAATTTCTACTTTGCCGCCTTCGTCCCCGTTGTGAAAGATGCTACTTAGGCGGACAGGAGGTGTTATGGTCCCATGCTTCTCATCTTTCATGTCGATCGTAAATATGAATCCTTCATTTTTATTGTTGTTTGCTAGCCAATGCAATTTTTCGTTTAGGAAAACCAAGCTCCATCGAAAGAATTGATTATATACCTTACACGGAAGTTCTTCAATATATCTCCATTCTTGATTAGAGCCTCCGCCTCCTATTGCGAGAATCTTATAATGAAAACTGAGCAACTGATCAGGACAAGACCTAAATAATCTGACAACTTTGTACTCTCCAGTAGAGCCATCAAATCCTAATCCAAGAAACATGGTGTACATATTAGTTTGTCGGGCGTGTTTCGGAAGCATCTCAACTTGTCTAGTTGAGAGGTTCATCAAATAACAAGTGCTGCCCTCGTTACAAGAACATCTAGTACATATCAATCCGTTGACAGAATTCGATAAGCTATATGTATCTTCATAAAACTTCTTTTTATTATCACAATTACTGATCTCTTTGGGGAAGGAGCAATATTCAATCTTCTTTTTGTTGTTGGTGCTGCCTTTAAAGTACATGGTCATAATCTCTTTCATATTTTTGTTCGTGGTGGTGTCGCCTCCTTCACCTAAGGTCATCATCGTCTGGGACCCAAAATAATGTTTCCGAAAAATGATGTTTCAGAAGAAGCTCTCTTGTGTTTTTCTTGTTGAAAATATGGGTCATAAGTCAAGAAGTACCATAACTTGGAGACGCATCTGAATCTTACAAGTGATTTTACGGGAAGCCAAGATAGGATGTTGACAATAATATCATCGGAGACGTCTTTTGAAGCCCTGCAGCAGCTTGTGCGCCTTAGTTTGGTCACTTGGAGATCCTCCACCAAGCAAAAGTTAATTACAACCATTGACAATAATATTAATCTAGTAAGTAACAAAGTTTTACATATGGATCGATCGATACGATACTAATTAAGAGGAGGAGTTTTAATTGTTATTGCCGGGAACGCCGGGGCACGCTATTCGATGGAAAATACAAAAAACTGAAACAGTTGTAAAGACAACGTTTCAAATGCAATTCCTTAAAGAAGGTTTTGCAACAGAGATCCAGAAGGATTCTGCAAATTACGAGATCTAAAAAGATATCGTAATATACGAATAATCTAAAGAGATTTTCGTGATCGTAGCAAACTGGCAGTAGTGCCTTTTAAAAAGAAGATACTGACAGAACTGCTAAAAGGCAACAGAAGGATGACAGGCGAGAGATGGAAATGCTGGGGTGAATTATCACCGTTGCTCAAAGCTTTATTCGCCCTCTGCGAACAGCTTCCAGGAACCAGCAAGGTTAACGGAAAACCTTGGAACACTCCTGCTCTTCTGACTCCTCGGAAGACGGCGAACTCCTTTGGCAATGGCTCTACTCTTCTCTCTCTGTTTGAAGTAACAGAACCCATGCGTACTAAAAAGTACTAGTATTTGTGTTAAAGAACACGCTCACTACTCTGTTGTGTTAAAGAACACTTAGAGTTTTTCTTCCTGGAATTCTGATTACTACTCCACTCAGATAGAGGAGAGAACCTGCATATATAGCCCACGGGGCGGTTGCCAAGCAGTTGCCTGAACTTCAGGGTAGTGGCAGAACCACTCCTGAACGTGCAGCAACTGCTGCAACCGTTCCCGCTCTAATATGCAGCCAGCCATACGCACACTACGTCTCTACGCACATTGCGTATGCTGCGCACTCTACGCACGCTGCGTACGTTGCGCATACTGGGCGTACTGGGTGTACTGGGCTGCGTACTAGGCTGCGTAACTGGGCTCGCGTAACGGGCCGCACAACGTGGTCGCGCAATTGGCTCGCGCAACTTAAGCGCACTATACGCCTAGCGACGATGCTGACGTGCTAAGTGCAAAGTGTGCCAACAAAATGCCACATTACGCCTTATGAGCCCTTGAGCCCGAGTCCGAGTCCGAGTCCGAGTCCGAGCCCGAGTCGCTAAGCTCCTACGGAGCTTAGCTCCATGGAAATAAATTTCCAAGAGCAAAAAGCTTACAGCTTCTTAATTGTTGATTAAGCCTTTATACCATTAATAATTAATCCCACATGGTACACACCCATGTGTACTACATGTGCATCTCCATAAAGAGAAAAGACTCATATATGTGGAGATACACATTCCTTTCTAGCCGATGTGGGACTAAAAACCAAAATAAAAGGCTACAAACCCAACAATCCCCCACATATCTCTATATATATGAGTACGAGTGTTCCCCACCGTAACTGTCCATTATGCTTTTAGGATAGATGCCACTTAAGACTTGAATCTTCCCACGTGAGTCAAAAATCAAACTATAACACAAGAATGGACTAAGCCTTGAATTATGCATCATAGCTGAAATTCTTTCCATTCACATAATATAGTTACATGTGCTTCTGGCTACACATTAAAGGCCCTGTGCCAGCCTGGTTTCAGTGTATAATTTTGGGTGTCTACAAGTTTACCCTCAAGAGACGGTCTGATATCTCTGTCATACACTATAGGTGAGTTCATTATAAAGAGACATGGCATGAAGCGCTTTGCGCTTCCCTTGCGGTGCTACGTCGCTATGACATGGCTTAAAGCCGAGGCCTTACCCCGTACCGGGAACCTCATGGTAGTGTCATACTACAGTAGCATGAGGCAACTGCCTCTTTGTAGTGCCAAACTACCCAGCATGAAGCCTTAGGCTCCCTTGCGGTGTTACGCCGCAACAACATGGCTTGCAAGGACGAGGCTTTATCCCTAACCGGGTACCTCATGGTGGTGTCGTGCCACTGTAACATGAGAAACTCCTCCTCTTTGTAGTGCTGACTACACCCCTCTTTATATTTAATATACAACATTAGGCTAACTGCCTATTTGCGGTGCTACGCCGCTGTGACTTGGCCTGCAAAGCCGAGGCTTTATCCTATTCCTGGGCAGCACCCCACATATAGGAACCTCATTGTAGAGTCACCCCACTGTAGCATGGAGTTTCACTCCTTGTAGTGCTGCTCTACCGTGCTTCCTGTAAAGCACTCCAGGCATTCACTCTGCCTGAGAACTCATTAAGGCAATTAAGCCAACCTTCCCACAGAAACCATTTTCCGCAGAAAACAATAGTAGACAACAGTGGTTATAGGTCCGTAACCTCTCCATGCCCAATAGAACATGTACCCGCCGTTCCTGATATTCTTCCGATTAGTGGTCCTCCCTTGAACCAAAAGCTAGATTCCTAGTAGATAAATCTTTGAACTAATAGCATAAAACTTTATGGTAGGAATACAATAATCCAATATCAGAATGCCTTCAAGCCCATTTTACAAGCTGTGTCATTGACCAGCTGGCGCTTGAGGCCCTTGGTGAACGGATCCGCTAGGTTCTCCTGACTCCGAACATCATTCACTGCAATAACACCTCTCTTGATAAGATCGTGTACTGCCCTGTGCTTTAACCGCACAGTCCTCTTCTTTCCGTTGAAAAGGTCATTTAATGCCACCGCCGCAGTCGCCTGGTTGTCGCAGTATATCGGTATCGCCGGTATTTGCGCCCCAACCAGTGGAAGATCATACATGAGCTCCCGAAGCTATTCTGCTTCCTCGGCTGCGGTATCTAGTGCAAAGAACTCAGATTCCATGGATGACCGCGAGAGCATAGTCTGCTTCTTCGACTTCCACGATATAGCAGCTCCATCCATTGTAAAAATATATCCACCCGTGGACCTCTCGCTCTCCACCTCTGAGCACCAACTGGCATCACTGAAGCCTTCTACTACCGACGGATCTCCGCTGTAGTACAGTACATATGTCTGAGTCTTCTTGAGATATCTCATAACCCGTTTCACAGCTTTCCAGTGTTCAGCACCTAGGTTGCTCGTGAAACGACTCAGCATTCCCACGGTGAAAGCTATGTCAGGCCTTGTGGCAGTAGTAGCATACATCAAACTTTCCATTACGCTTGCATACTCCAGCTGCCTGATGCTTTCCCCTGAATTAGGCTTCAGCTTCAGATCATACGTGTACGGTGTATCGATCCCTAGAAGATCCCGATACCCATAACGAGTGATCATTTTCTCAATATAATGAGACTGTGACAGCGCTAGTCCAGTGTCTGTCCGGATGATCTTGATCCCTAAGATCACATCAGCTTCCCCCAAGTCCTTCATACTGAACTTGCTTGAGATGAATTTCTCTGTCTTCGTGACACAGCTAATATCCGTACCTAGGATAAGCATGTCGTCCACGTACAGACAAACGATCACACCTCTTCCATCAGCGAACTTCGTATAAACACACTTGTCCGTATCGCTGACCATGTAGCCATTTGACCTTATAACTTTGTCAAATTTCTCATGCCACATCTTGGGAGCCTGTTTAAGACCGTACAAAGATTTTACCAACTTGCAGACTTTGTCTTCAAGACCCCTGATGACAAATCCCTCTGGCTGGTGCATGTAAATCTCTTCGGTCAGCTCGCCATTTAGGAAAGCCGTATTTACATCCATATGATGTATCACCATATTATGTATTGCTGCGAGAGCAATCAACATTCTGATGGTGGTCATCCGGGCTACTGGAGCATACGTGTCAAAATAGTCAATCCCCTGCTTCTGAGAAAACCCCTTGGCTACCAACCTAGCCTTGAACTTGTCAATAGTTTCGTCTGCTTTCATCTTCTTCTTGAAGATCCATTTGCATCCGATGGGTTTCGCTCCTTCAGGAAGATCAACCAATACCCAAGTGTTATTTGAGGTGATGGAATCAATCTCATTGTCAACCGCCTCCTTCCAGAAAATCGCATCTCTGGTCTTCATCGCCTCATCATAGGTAAGCGGATCTGCTTCCACATGATAGGTGACAAAGTCACTTTCGAAGTCCTTCGGCCTCCTCACACGCTTAACTGACGGCTCAGCTTGTTCTAGTTCAACCGTTGTTTCAACAACAACATCTTCTTGGACCACATCTTCATTAAAGACTTCAGTTTCTTGTGCACCTGTCACGCCCCGCTCCCGTAGGAGCGATCGTCCTCGCTAAGGCGTGATACCGCACGGGCCTAGGTTGCGCCCGTACAAGGCCAAGTCCAGAAACGACCAATTTGAGCTAGGCCACAGAGTCGCACAGAGTGTCCCCATTTGCAGCGGAAAGTAAATGAACACAAGTTGAAGCGAATTCAAACTCTTTTATTGATTTTTAAGAAGTTTACAAGCGGCGCTAGGCCGATATTATAAATCGCTCAAGCTCTCTCTCTGAAACATAAAAGACGTGCCAAGTGTGTTACAAGATGGAATGATTCATGGCGATGTTCCGATACATTATGTCCTGTATAGGATGCTTCAGCTCCTTGCAACGCTCCAAGGCTCCAGAGATAGCTCCGCGCCTTAGCACGTTCGATGGAAGCTCCGCACCCGCCGCCGATACCTGCTACCTGCAAGTAGACTGTGGGGTTATCAGTACATTGTTATGCACTGGTGGGGAGGCTAGCTCGCCCACAATGCTATCATTACCAAACACGTATCATTTACTTTTGTGCATCTCTATCATTCATTGTCTTTCTAATCTTGCCTTAGGGTCATTTTCATGGCATATTGCATAACCTATCTCGTGTTGCCAAATTCAAGTGTGTGCATGGAAATGAATGCACGACTTACCCATACTTACCGTCCGGCCTTCCCTGTCCAAAGTAAACCAAGTTAGACAACAGTACATATATTTCAACTTAACATGATTCATGAAAGCATTCAGTGTCAAGGGCGTGTTCCTGCCTCAGGATTCTAGCACGTCGTGGGCATGTTCTAGCACGTCGTAGGCACGTTTTAGAGTGTTACAATTCAAGCATGTTTCGGATATTACATTCAAGCATGTTCAGGAATGTTATATATCGAGCATGTTCAGCATGTTACATTTCAAGCATGTTCTGAGTGTTGTATTTCGAGCATGTTCAGGAAACACTTCATTTAGTTAACTTAGACTACTTTGATTTCAATGCAAGAACTTGCACGTGGATTGCCACCAGCATAGTCCACTTAATCTACATGCACGGGTCGCTGGCTTTATAAGCTATTTAGGACATTCCCCTGTGGTATTTCTCAACTTAGCGTAGGGTGATGGCTGGTACACTCCCGTAGGAGCGATCGTCCTCGCTAAGGCGTGATGCCGCACGGGCCTAGGTTGCGCCCGTGCAAGGCCAAGTCCAGAAACGGCCAATTTGAGCTAGGCCACAGAGTCGCACAGAGTGTCCCCATTTGCAGCGGAAAGTAAATGAACACAAGTTGAAGCGAATTCAAACTCTTTTATTGATTTTCAAGAAGTTTACAAGCGGCGCTAGGCCGATATTACAAATCGCTCAAGCTCTCTCTCTGAAACATAAAAGGCGTGCCAAGTGGCTTACAAGATGGAATGATTCATGGCGATGTTCCGATACATTATGTCATGTATAGGGTGCTTCAGCTCCTTGCAACGCTCCAAGGCTCCAGAGATAGCTCCGCGCCTTAGCACGTTCGATGGAAGCTCCGCACCCGCCGCCGATACCTGCTACCTGCAAGTAGACTGTGGGCTTATCAGTACATTGTTATGAACTGGTGGGGAGGCTAGCTCGCCCACAATGCTATCATTACCAAACACGTATCATTTACTTTTGTGCATCTCTATCATTCATTGTCTTTCTAATCTTGCCTTAGGGTTATTTTCATGGCATATTGCATAACCTATCTCGTGTTGCCAAATTCAAGTGTGTGCATGGAAATGAATGCACGACTTACCCATACTTACCGTCCGGCCTTTCCTGTCCAAAGTAAACCAAGTTAGACAACAGTATATATATTTCAACTTAACATGATTCATGAAAGCATTCAGTGTCAAGGGCGTGTTCCTGCCTCAGGATTCTAGCGCGTCGTGGGCATGTTCTAGCACGTCGTAGGCACGTTTTAGAGTGTTACAATTCAAGCATGTTTCGGATATTACATTCAAGCATGTTCAGGAATGTTATATATCGAGCATGTTCAGCATGTTACATTTCAAGCATGTTCTGAGTGTTGTATTTCGAGCATGTTCAGGAAACACTTCATTTAGTTAACTTAGACTACTTTGATTTCAATGCAAGAACTTGCACGTGGATTGCCACCAGCATAGTCCACTTAATCTACATGCACGGGTCGCTGGCTTTACAAGCCATTTAGGACATTCCCCTGTGGTATTTCTCAACTTAGCGTAGGGTGATGGCTGGTATACCCCGTTAAGTCTCTTGAATATACCCTGCACTTATGTCTCCTGGTGCCCAAGCCCGCACCCAGGCAGCCCGTAAGCCCCGTATTGATTTCGCCTAGGCCGGCCACGGTTTACCCCCCCCAACGCCCGTGCCGCAGAATCCTTCCACTTGATGGCCACGGTATTCCCCCCATCGCCCGTGCCGTTTGTCCACGACCATTTCGTATTATCTTGTCTTTTACTTAACGGCTATCTCCGCCGTAGGCTAACCCTTAGCCATAATGCGTTGTCGACCAGGTTGGCGTCCGTGTAGCGTGGGTAGCTAGCCCCGTTGCACGTGCCCGTCACACCTGTCGCTAACGTCTTTCATGTCTTATCTTTCATGTATTCCTTCTTTCATTTCATTCTTTCACTTGTTCGTTCGTTCATAGAGTCATTCATGTATTTATTCATTCATTCGTTGATTCATTCATTCACGCATTACGCAACTCCCAGTGTGGGAGTCGCCTTGGCGACCCATCGGTCCCATAGCCTTCCAATGTTGCTAAACTCTACTCGGAGCGACTATGTTGATAGCCTTCCCGTTTCATTGTTGTAAACCATTCATTGTTTCATTGTTTGAACGTATAAGGGACATGAGCGTGAGCTTGTGCCTTAGCACGAGCGTAGAGCGCGGTGTGAGCATTTCTATAATTGCCGAGTTCTTTTCCATGTTCTAAACAAGCATGCAAGATGGGATTATTCCCTTAGCTAGGTGCGTTGAATCATTTATTAGCATGCAGGGTGTTATCGCCTAGCGATTTTCGTGTTAGTGTCCGCATTGTTATGTGTCTAGGCTAAGCAGAGACGGGTTCATCGGAGCTACCCACCTTAGCGATGTTTGCATCGGCCGAGCGATACTCCGAGCACGCCTTTGAAAGTCTAAGTCTGGATTCATCTTGACGGGCCAATATAAGTTTTGCATCGATTCGCATCGATACTTCATCGGGTCGAAGCAACTCTTCGGGTCGACGGCTCGTTTTGAGTCGTTGTACTAGCCGTTTGAATCGGCATTCCGCTAGGGCGGAGCGGGTCACTACAGCACCCTCATTATTCTCCGGAACATCCGGAAGAACAATATTCTTGTGCCTTACAAACTTGTCTTCAAAATATTCTGCATCGCAAGATTCAATGATATGATTTGACTCAATATCAAGAAATCTTCGAACATCACTCTTCTCGGCATACCCCAAGAAGATCGTCTTTGTAGTCCTTGTCCCAAGCTTCTGAATCTTTAGATCTGGAAGCTTGACATACGCCAGACACCCCCACACTCGAATGACATTCAAGTTAGGTCTGACCTTGAACCAGAGTTCATGAGGAGTAACGTCTGAAGTTGCATGAGGCACTCTATTTAGAATAAAAGTGGCCGTCAATGCAGCTTCTCCCAAGTAGCACTTAGGAAGGCCAGCAGTCAACAACATTGAATTTATCATTTATGTCAACGTCCTGTTCTTCCTCTCAGCTACTCCGTTAGATTGAGGAGAGTACGGAGCCGTAGTCTCATTGACAATTCTATGTTCTTTACAGAACGATGCGAATTCATGAGACCTGTACTCCCTACCTCGATCACTTCTTATCCTTTTGAGTTGTTGTCCAGTCTGCCGCTCAGCTTCGGCTCTGAACTCCTTGAACTTCTCGAATGCTTCGTCTTTAGCCTTCAACAAGTAGACGAACGCATACTTTGAGAAGTCATCGATGAAGGTTATGAAATACTTCATCCCGGCCTTTGTAGAGAACTGTTTGAAGTCACAGATATCGGAGTGAACCAACTCCAGAAGATCTGTACTTCGATTAACCCGAGGAAAGGGTTTCCTTGTGATCTTCGTTTGAGCACAAACTTCACATTTCTCTACCTTACCCCCACATTTGGAGATAAGTCCTAGACTAGACATTCTGTTTATTCGTTTACAATGAACATGTCCTAGCCTATTATGCCACAACTCAAGAGTATAAGCAGAATGAGTGACTTCATTAATTACATTAATTACATTGGACTGATTTACAAGCTGAATCTTGAACATTCCCTCGGTATAAAAAGCTTTCCCGAAATATGTTCCCTTGATAGACATCATCATCTGGCCAGTATTGATGTCCATCCTGAGGCCTGCATTGCAGAGAAGGCCTCCCGAGACCAGGTTCTTGGCGATAGCAGGTACATGCTTTACGCCTTGAAGCGTCAGAGACTTCCCCGAAGTCAGCTTCAACACCACCGTCTCGATCCCGAGCACTTCAGCTTGTGCTTGGTTCGCCATCATAACCACTTCAGAAGTAGGTGTATAGGTGGTGAACCACTCCTTACTGGAGCAGACATGGCAGGAGGCTCCAGTGTCTACCCACCAGTCAGAGTCAGTCCTTACTGCATCAACCTGTGCAATCATAACAACTACGTCAGTAATCATAGATACCTTACTAGGCTCTCCTTGCTCTGATTGCTTGGTCTTTGCTTTACACTCATTCTTAAAGTGGCCCTTCTTGCCACACTTGAAGCAAGGCATTTCTGACTTTGGCTTCTTTTTCTTGATAGAAGTTCCCTTGACTTTTAGATTGTCAGGGTTCTTCTTCTTGCTGTGGAAAGTTGCCTGTTTTCCTTTTGGTTCCTTGGTGTGAACCAGATTGGCGTTAGCCAATTGCTTGGACAGTGTGTCCACCTTCAGTTGAGCCCGCATCTGATCCTCAACATAGATTTCCTGTAGGAGATCTTCAAAGGTGATCTCCAACTTCTTCCTATGCATGTTTGCATAGAACTTGCTCCACCCAGCGGGGAGCTTTGAGACAATCCCTCCAACAACAAACTTGTCGGGGAGGGGCATCGCCTCGTCTTCCAGCTTCTGTCGCAGTTTCAGGAACTCCTTTACCTGCGGCAGCATAGACTTTTCGTCCTCAAAGAACCACTTATGATATTTTTCAACCACAAATATTTTACTGCGGTTCTTGTCTTCTTCGTAGAGTTTTTCTAGAGACTCCCATATGTCTCTAGCGATATTCTTCTTAGAATAGGATTCTGCTAGGGAATCCTCCATAGCATTCAAGATAAGCAACCTGCAAATGCTATTCTCCCTTCTCCACTTGGCCTGAAGTTTAGTAGCCGTAGAGATTGCGGCAGCAGACCCAGTATCTGGAACGGTAGGTTCCTCTTCAAGAAGCACGTGATCCACATCTCTGAGTTGAAGAGTGAGATAAACCTCCTCTTCCAGACTTGATAATGCTCTCCATCAAACTTCTCTAACTTACAGAAGTCAGTGTTTAGGAGTGAAGCATTAATATTTTCCATCGTAGCAATAAAGCTTTGAGATTGTTATTGCCGGGAACGCCGGGGCACGCTATTCGATGAAAAATACAGAAACTGAAACAGTTTTAAAGACAACGTTTCAAATGCAATTCCTTAAAGAAGGTTTTGCAATAGAGATCCAGAAGGATTCTGCAAATTACGAGATCTAAAAAGATATCGTAATATACGAATAATCTAAACAGATTTTTGTGATCGTAGCAAACTGACAGTAGTGCCTTCTAAAAAGAAGATACTGACAGAACTGCTAAAAGGCAACAGAAGGATGACAGGCGAGAGATGGAAATGCTGGGGTGAATTATCACCGTTGCTCAAAGCTTTATTCGTCCTCTGCGAACAGCTTCCAAGAACCAGCAAGGTTGACGGAAAACCTTGAAACACTCCTGCTCTTCTGACTCCTCGGAAGACGGCGAACTCCTTTGGCAATGGCTCTACTCTTCTCTCTCTGTTTGAAGTAACAGAACCCACGCGTACTAAAAAGTACTAGTGTTTGTGTTAAAGAACACGCTCACTACTCTGTTGTGTTAAAGAACACTTAGAGTTTTTCTCCCTGGAATTCTGATTACTACTCCACTCAGAGTGAGGAGAGAACCTGCATATATAGCCTACGGGGCGGTTGCCCAGCAGTTGCCTGAATTTCAGGGTAGTGGCAGAACCACTCCTGAACGTGCAGCAACTGCTGCAACCGTTCCCGCTCTAATATGCAGCCAGTCATACGCACACTACGTACTCTACGCACACTGCCTACGCTGTGCGTACTATGCTAAGTGCAAAGTGCGCCAACAAAATGCCACATTATGCCTCATAAGCCCTTGAGCCCGAGCCCGAGTCGCTCCATGGAAATAAATTTCCAAGAGCAAAAAGCTTACAGCTTCTTAATTGTTGATTAAGCCTTTATACCATTAATAATTAATCCCACATGGCACACACCCATGTGCACTACATGTGCATCTCCATAAAGAGAAAAGACTCATATATGTGGAGATACACATTCCTTTCTAGCCGATGTGGGACTAAAAACCAAAACAAAAGACTACAAACCCAACATTAATTGCGTACACTAGCTACTTACCGGCAGTAGTAGTAGACGTCGTCGTTGACAAAAGATTTGTGCAAGAGATCAGGGGCCATGGTTGTGCTTCTTCTTCCTTATGGTCTTCTTCCGTAGCCAAAAAGAGTAGGAGGACATGGTCGATCGTGAGGAGCACAAGACAATGGCTTTTATATAGGTATTCAACCACACCCCTAATGTGGTAAGGATACGGATCCATATAAAAGTGCTTTGCTTTTAGCACAATATATATTCCAAATATGGGAATATATCTCAAATACCTGCTAACTTATAATATATATAACATCTATACTTTAATATTTGCCAAAGTATTTAATCCAGTATAATCCTAACTATTAAATCAAACGAACAGAGTATAATATTGCAAATCTAAATTAAATCCTATCAGTGTCTATCTTATAGTTTAATTAAATCCAACCTAATCTAATTTTTAATTTTCTATGAGTTCAAATGGATATACAACAAAGTGTTAATTATCAGGATACTCGAATTTGTTTGAAATATTAACTATTAGATATATAATTGATTACAAATATAAATTATTAATTGTGTATTGCATTTTTTTTTAACTTATCTTCTATATTTGTCTCAATTTATTTTTCGTAGCATTCAAAATTTTCTTCTACCAGAAAGTTCTACTTTTAAATCTAAAATAAAATAGATAGATCTAACCCTATTTTTTTTATAATTTGAATAATAAAATGATTTATTGTTTATAATTTAAATTTTTTAATATATCTAATTTGATAATAGTGTATCATTTAATTGTATGATTTAGTTTATGGATTAGATTTTAAACTTAAACAGGTAGAAGGTATGGGAATTTTTTTTGGAATTAGACGATACGTACTAAATATCTTAGTAGATATTAAATAATATAACACAGATTATATATTTGAACTTTCAAACTTGTATTTGTTGAGGGTGTTCATATTCATTTATGTATGAATCTTTTTTTTTTTTTTCCATATCTATCTATAATAAGTTTTGTCAAATATGGATATAGATCTGTAAAGCCTTCAAATGCTTTAAATCCAAATCAAATCCTTCCAATTGTAAATCCTAACGAATCTAAAAAATCTAAATTGATCTCTAGTCCTGTATAAATTCGGATCCGAATTAAACGTAAAATCTGAATCGAAATTCTCTGTCTCTCCCTCTATATATATAAACTGATCGATCCATCCCGAAACCACGGTGTGTTCTCTCGCATCGGAATCCCACCTGGCAATCCAGAATCCTTCTTTCCGGACCACCTGTGACCGTCTGTTGCCACAGCCACCAGAAGCAGCAGCAGCAGCAGGAGGAGGAGAGATGCAGAAGGAGTGGCAGGACCTCCCTTCCGAAATCGTCCGTTCCGTAGCGGAGCGTGTCTCCGGCGTCGACGACTTCATACGGCTCGGTGCAGTGTGCAGGCCGTGGTCAGAAGCACTGACAGGCTTTCGACCGCCTTTACCCGGCCAGTTCCCCTGGCTAGTGCCGACTGCCAAATTAACATCCTCCAACGACGAGGAGGAGGAAGAAATAGTACTCCCCATGTATTCTCCTAACAACCATCGAGTCAGCACCTTCCCGGCCCCCAGAGACAGCGGAAGAGGCTTCCCCAGAGTCGTCGGATGCCACCGTGGGTGGCTAGTCACCCTGGACGACTTCGGGCTCGACTTCGAGGTCTTCAATCCAGTGACAGGAGACCGAGCCAGCCTCCCCTCCTTCCAAACCCTCGAAGGAGTCGACTATGCGAGAGCCGTCGACTTCAAAAAAGTAGCCTTGTCCTCGACCCCGCCCTCCTCCTCCTCCTCCAGGGGCAGCAGCAGCGAAGTCGTTGCAGCTGCCGTCGTCTACTGCTTAAAGCCTCAGAATGCCTACGGTATTGCCTTTGCTGAGGTCGGGGGCCGCACTTGGAGTGGCCACATCGGGCTGCCCTTCCTTGTCACAGATGTCATCTACTTCCGTGGCAACTTCTTCGTCGTGAACATCGAAGGCCGATACCAGATTATCGAGCCGCCCAGTGGCACCAAGCCGCCCAGGTTGGCAGTGGCGTCGCGGATCCCTCCCATGTTCTGGTGGGGATCCTACTTCACGTTCGTATTGTCTCCATCTTCCGGTCACCTACTGGCAGTAGGGGCGAGATCAACCACAAGATTGGAATTTCTTGTTATCAAGTACAACCCTCCCCCGTCTCCTCATCCTTGGGGACTAGTTACGGATTTGGGAGATGAGGCTCTCTTCCTCGCTGGCGGCTATGCCATGTTGCTCCCAGCGGCCGCGGCCGGGAGGAGCAGCAGCAGCATCTGCACCAGAAGAAATTGCATCTACTTCATCTACGGCAGTGATAACGACGGATTTGTCACCATGTTAGATGGAGAGAAAAGGGTCTTTGAAGACCCATTACTTGAACAACGATCCTTTATGAAGAATTCTTCGTGTTGGCCCTTGATCAAGCAGTCTTGTTGGTTTCTACCTTCCCTCTCATAACTTCCATGTCATTTGTCTCAAATCTTCTCCTTTCTTCCTTCTACACAAGGTCTGATTATTCGATTTCTCTTATATGACTTTACTGGAGTCAACAAAGTTATGATTGTGATCAAATAAACATAAAATTTCATGCAACAAAAATTTCTTTTCCCCAAAAGTTTGCAGAAATTACGGATGGCACTGACATCAAACATTAAAAAAAGCCAAACTATTAAAAAAAAAAATTGTTGGCTCTAGTAGAACTGGCGCCCAAAAATAAATTCAATAAAAAAATAAAATTCTTGTCGCAAGTTCCCAATATGTATATATATATATATATATTTTTTTTCCCAATATGTATGTATATATATATATATATATATATATATATATATATATATATATATATATATAGGCGTTGCTCTCACGCTTCGCACCACTTTTGGGAAGCCCTGGGCTGATCAGGGTACCGCGTGTCGCTCGCTGGCCCTCTTCAGGCGGTAACGACAGCGGGCTTAGGGGCGCTCTTTTCTTAGGTGCTGGTTCTCAGCGCCTAACCTGCCGATTCTCGGTCCTGCCACCGTTTTGTGGGCAACATTTTGTGTTCTTTACTTTCGCTTTTCTTGTCTTTTTCGCACGTGGCGCGTTTACTTGTAGCCAATGTCACTAGCACCTAGTTATAAAAAAATATTTGGAAAAACATTTTGGGAGATGAAAAAGTGTTGGGGGTGCTGGGGGAATCCGGCTGACTTATTTCGTGTGTGTGTGTGCGCCTGAAAAATAGCTCGTCCTGGCATCGATTTAATCTGAATAAATTGTCCTCGCTTGGAGCGTGATGCCGCACGACTTTGGAGTTGCACTCGTGTAAGGCAAGATGACCGTTTCTTATAATGGTTGTTCCAATCGTAAAACCTGAGTTGATCCATTTTTCCCAACCAACACTCCCCTCTTGCCTAAACCAACTATCCAAGCCTATCCATATCTTTCACCTACTCCTCTTTCAAGTCCAGTCTTCGACCCACTTTCACCCGACCAGCTGCCAAATCTACCATACACCCTCCCTTTGTAGACTCCAGCATTTGGACGAGATTACTCTCTTGAGATTTCTGCTTAAGAGCACCGCTTGGATCCAGCAGCTTCAAGCTTGGATCCAACGCCCGCCGTCATACTTAGTTCCCGGGACGAGTGTACGTCAGTAGGTCCGCTCCCGCTTACCAATGCTGATGAGTCCCCTTTACGGGATTCTCAGTCTCTTATAAGCGATGTTTCATCTCCACGTTCTTCTTCTCCATCTCCGGTGTCTATTCCTCCCGCATTATCTAAAAAAACGTGTTCGTAGGCCACCATCTTATCTAAAGGACTTCCATTGTAATACAACAGCTATGTCTTCCTGCTCCAGTGCTTCCGTTTGTCAAGGTATTTTATTTCCTTAGAAAATTCAATTTCATATGCTCGTCTATCTTTTGCTCACCGCTTGTTTGTCGCAACCATTTTCTCTATTTCAGAACCTGTTTCATTCTTTCAGGCTGTGCAGGATCCCCTCTTGCGAGATGCCATGTCTGTTTAATTCAAAGCTTTGAAATAAAATAAGACTTGGTATCTTGTTTCGTTGTTGGCATGTAAGAAGGCGATTGGTTGTCGTTGGGTTTACAAGATAAAACATAACTCTGATGGTTCTATAGAGAGATATAAAGCACTTTTGGTTGCTAAAGGTTTTACACAAATGGAGGATCTTCATTATCATGATACTTTTGCACTAGTGGCTAAGCTTGTTACTGTTTGTTGTCTACCCTCTGTTGCATCTGGTTATGACTGGCCTCTTCATCAGATGGATCTCCACAATGCCTTCTTACATGGAGAATTAGATGAGGAGGTTTATATGTCTTTTCCACCCAAATTTGATCGAAAGTGGGAGAACTTGGTCTGCAAACTTCATCGTTCTTTGTATGGCCTGAAACAAGCTTCATGGATGTGGTTTCAAAAAATTTCTACTGTTCTTATCTCTGCAGGCTATATTCAATCTAAATTTGATTATTCCTTATTTACAAAAGGGAAAACATCTAGTTTTATAGCAGTTTTGGTATATGTAGATGATATCGTTATAACTGGAAAATACTCAAATGGCTTTCATCTCTTAAAGACATCCTCCATAGGCAATTTCATATTAAAGACCTCGGTCCCTTAAATTCTTCTTACAGATCGAGGTGGCTCGTTCTTCAAAGGGAATTGTGTTATCTCAATCAAAGTACACTTTGGAGATATTAGAAGATGTGGGACTCCTTAACTCAAAGCCTTGTGAGTTTTCCATGGATTCCAACATCTCTCTTTCTATATATGAAGATGAGGCATTAGAGGACCCTACTGTCTATAGAAGGCTTACTGGAAGGCTACTTTATTTACAAGTTACTCGGCCAGATATTACCTACTCAGTTAATCTATTGATCAGTTTGTAAGCAAACCTCGTCGTCCTCATTTTAATGCAGTTGTTCAAATTCTTAGATATCTGAAATAGACACCCGAGCAAGGTATTCTTCTATCCTCGAAATCTTCTTTGGATTTTCGAGTTTAATGTGACTCGAATTAGGGAGGCTGTAAAGATATCAGGCGTTCTACAACAGGTTATATTGCTTTTCTTGGTTCTTCTGTTGTCTCTTGGCGCACCAAGAAACAAGATATTGTTTTTCGTTCTTCTGCAGAGGCTGAGTATAGCTCTGTGGCTTTTGCGTGCTCTGAGATTGTTTGGTTGAGATCTCTCTTGAAGACTCTTTGTGTTCCTTATATCAAACCGATTGTCTTGTTTTGTGATAATCAGACAGCCTTATATATAGCTTCTAATCCTCTTTTTCATGAAAGGACGAAGCATATAGAGGTCGACTATCATTTCATAAGGGAGAAACTTCAGCTTGGTGTGATACAAGTAGATAAAGTTTCATCTTATTTACAGCTGGCGAACATCTTCACAAAGCCTTTAGGGAATACCGAGTGCCCACTTTATCAATTTAGTTTCCAAGTTGAACATGTTAAACGTCATCTTATATTGTGGACAAATATAAGAAGGCGCGGTCAAGAATTTCTTATGTCTATATAAGATGATCCGTAATCGCTTACTCACTAGGTACCGTCTTAGCATGTTTGGGGTGGACTATCCAGACAAGAAATGTTGCTTGTGTGGGCATATGGATGAATCTATGTACCATCTTTTCTTCTGCTGCAATTTTGTTTAGAAGATTTGGAACCAATAGCACAGATGCATTGGGCTTCCGGCTATGCAGAACAGAGAGCTATTATCTGCTTTGAATGAGGTCAAAGCTCACAAAGGAAAAGAACCAGGAGAGTATAGACGGTAAGACTGATTTTTGGTGCGGTGGTGTGGCATATCTGGAGAGAATGAAACCAACGCATCTTTGGGAGCCTAGCCACCAGTATAATCATTGTACAGAGAAAATTACAAACTGATATAGATAACCTAGATCCGAGATGAATTTATTTTGTGTCTTGGTTGGATAGTAGTTCTGTAATGCCATCTTTTGCTTTTCAATAAAATTTACCTTCTTCGGAAAAAAAATGTGTGTGCATTACTTTTAAATCAAAATGTATTTCCCTTAGGTTATAAAATATGTATTTGTACGAAATAAACCAAAAATACAAATTGTTTCGACGACTTTTGGAAAGACCAAAACAGAAATTACAAACTGACTCTCGAGCGAAAACATTTTGAAAACATAAACGGAGTTGCTATAGTGGAAGGAAGAAGGAATATGAAAAACTTCAACTAGACAAATTGCCAAGCATCAACTTCAGTTACATTTTTCTTTTTCTTTCTTCTGATAAAAAAAGAAGAAGCTTCCAGTATTTTATTACATATGTGATAACTAAGCAATATCGAAAATATAACAAACAAATAACACAGATAGAGTAAAACTCTCGAGACTATTGTATCAAATATTTGAGTTATGTCTCAAAAGATATTTCGTTGGGAACACACCTGGCAAGCCTTTCTGCAGATCCGGCTCAATCCTTCCTGATATACAAGAGTAAGAAAATAAACAACAATCTTGGTTATAGCCAACAGGGAAGAGAAGACAACCAAATTTTTTTAAAAAAAAAGGTTACAGAGAGGTAGTATAAATGAAAGAAAACTGATATTCATAATGGATTTTTCATCTATTCATTTGCTAAGAACAATTGTTTAAACATGCTTTTGGAAAATAAACAAATGAGATTTAGAAAATCTAATAGTTGTCAAATATAGACGCAACAGCAAAATATTTAAATAAATGCATTTATGAGTATTACGGTGATCAGCAAAAGAAAACGGAAATACAGCTTTTATGCAAACATGAGAAAGCTCAGTTGGATGGAAAACCCAACTTCTACATAGGGAATATGATGGAGGTTTGTCTGTGGGTTTATTGTCAGCTGAGTTAATTGTAGAATTTAGAATAATTACAAAAAGGTTTCCTATATTCCAGGTGGGGCACTTGCCCCACCTAGCCCGCCCCTCCCTCCACTTTTGTCTGTACTGGATATTACGAACAAATGGGCTCGATAGTGGGTGGTACTATTGTTAGATATTAAACATCGAGCTTTATTTTCCCAAATTCCATGACAATGTAATTATGGACTGACAAGTGTTGTCACATATTGGTAAAAGAAAGTCATAGGTTATTGTAGAATAAAAAGTTAGCATAATTCAAACACTCCTAGAGCCATGATTTTTACAGTGATGCATCCAAAGAAACATGGGTTCAATAATTGAGCCTTAAACAGTTACGTAACAAGTAAAGTTTACAGAATAAAAGGTTTATCTTATAAGTTACATGTGATGTTTTTCTACTCATCCCATCATGGTTAATTTCTACTTTACTATCAATGAAGGAAATAACCGACATCTTCCCTCACTTCTTGTTCTGCTCCTTTTGAGACACTTTCTATTTTTTCTAATACAAAACGAACAGTTTGTGGACATTTTCCCTCAACGCTTGCATTAAGATTTGAAGGACGCAATGATTCATTCTACAATAGTGCTGCAGAATATAGTGCTTGTACTCAATGTAAGTCTATGTTGTCCTGATTATAAACGACCGACATCACAATCATGCACATGTTGCATAAATGATCATTGTTGGAGATGTCTAAAAGCATATCAGCAGCATGAAAAATCTTTTAATCTATATAAGTCCATGTCAAAACAAAATATGACCAAGTTATGGTCAATTTTGAGTAGGTTAGAGTTAGATTTGAACCAAACATGCCAAAGGAAAAGTTTGAACAACTTGAACCCGCCTCATCCAGTTGGTTACTCATCCTTAGTGAATCAGTCAAACTCTCTTCTATAAAGAATCAATATACAATCACTGATAAGGGGTGACCATATTGTCTAGTCGGTCTCAGTTTTTTAAGCTCACATACACCATCAAACCAATCCTTGGAACGATGAATTTTGTCACCAAAAAAAAAAATTATATTCAAAGAGAAGTATGAAGATTATAAGACAGAACATACTTGATAATCCTTCATGGATTCCAATCATGTTCCATGAAGACCAGCGTGTCAGCCGACATGAAGTTCAAGCCCAACCCACCAACTGTACATTTGATGTATTAGATACTATCCAAGCAGCTAGAACAATGTTAATATAATAAAATCTTACCATGTGTAGTGAGGAGCAGAACATCAATAGTAGGATCCGAATTGAATTTTTTTACGATATCAAAACGTTTCTCCGGTTCTACAGACCCATCAAGCCGCAAGTACATTATACTGTTTTAAGTTAAAAGCACAGATAATTAGAGTACTTAATCTCTAATGAGAAAAACATATCGTTATCACTTAAAACAATGTAAAGTAAGGACTGAATACTAACAAAAACATGCCAAATACCAAAATTATTTGACATAATGTTTGGCCCGTTGAGATGGACCACATAGTAGCAATAAAACTAAATTGTTTTGTTGCATAAACGTAGTTTTAGTTAATCATAGTTGTTCAAAATGGATATATGAAGTGCAATAGAAAATAGATTAGATAGAATAAATAATATATGATAATTGGTGTAAGCCATAGAATATAAAATTAGTTGATTTTTTCCCTCTCTATCTCAAGTTAGTGCTACTCGTGTTGTTTTCTAATTGAACAGTTCAGTCAGTTGATGTTGAAACCTCAAATTTGTGTAATGCAGCATCCACAACAGATTTGCATGTGATGCTTATAATTTTATAATTATATAATTAGGAGGACATGACACGAAGTCTTAGTCATAAGTCACAAGCTTGTCTTAGAATACCTACTACACACCCCTAAGTCACCTTAGTCGAGAGGCCCCCATGTTGCCGCCTTGAGACCCCTGCCTGCGCCTTTTGGTTCTCACTGCCTTGTGCTACCTTAATAACCATGTTCGATTGTTTACGAGTAATTTATCACATGCTCAGTTTTTCCTTGATGTCCTCACAAGTACTTTATCCCCTGTGCGTTCTTTTGAAGAACATGGATTTGAGACTTCTTATATTTTTGTTGGTATATTTAGTATAGGAATATCTTATATTTAGTATGGAAATATGTTATGTTTAGTATGGAAATATCCTGAGGACATATTTGGGATGCCAGAATATATCACAGGATATTCCATGATGTAAAGGCTATATAGAGCCTATGTGAGTATCAATGAAATTATCTCATCAATCAATTACAACATGGTATCAAAGCCACCTTTCTATAAACCCTAGCCGCCACTAAACCCTAACATTATCCCTCCTTCCTCTCTCTTCCCGCCACCAAAACCCTAACCCGAAGCAGCCATCCCTTTCTCCCACGGTCGCAGCAGTCCCCCCTTTCGTGCGGCTGCTACTGTTGTTGCAGCGACTGCTGCTGCTGCGGCTACTGTAGCTGCCGCTGCTGCCACGGTGGCACGAGCGCCAACCGCTCCTCCACGTGCGCGCTGCCCCACCCCCTTGCCGCACACAACGGCGTCTTTGTTGCCATTGTTCAAATCATTCCGAAAGATGACATCGATGCCTAAATATGATGAAAACAGACATGTTCGGATCTAAGAACGGACAACGAGGACGAGCGTGAGTCGGGGAGCGGACGTGACGTGATCAGATAGGAGGAGCATCGATGGAGGAAATTATCAAGAAGCTGGATTCTGCATAGGTCGCGACGTTGAAGTTGATAAAGATGTCGGCTGGTGTGAGCACGACACGATCGTCGCCGAAGTTGGAGCTTCCCTCCATTGATCTAAAGCTGGATGGACCAACCCCCTATTTGAGTCGGTAACGGCGGGTGAGAAGAACCCTCGCAGGAAAGAACCTTGAGGGGTTCCTGACGGACGAAAAGACAGATCCGGACGAGGGCTCGACAGGACGCGACGAGTGGAAGCCCACTCATATGTTAATCTACATCTGGCTTCTCAAATCCTTAGTCCAGTCTATTGTCGCCACAGTAAATGACATTGAGATAGTGAAGGATGTGTAGGAGAAGTTGAGGAGAACCTATGATGGTGTGGGAAATAACTTACGGATCTTCCAGATAAAGGGGGAGCTCGACGACACCATACAGGGAGAAAAGACGGTACAGGAGTATACCACGGAGTTGGAGCGTTTGTGGTTGGATTATGATCACTCCTCAAAACGGGCGAGCTGCGGGGACCCGAAGTGTAAAGAGGGACATGTGTCTCCGCAGGAGAGGACGATAAAATTCCTCAAATGAATGACTCCAGCATTCGTACAGAGGACGGCCTTACTTCTCGTCCAACCAGAGATTCCTAGTCTTGAAGAGGCTATCTCGACCATGATCCAGGAGAAGACACGCATCAGACTACAAGCGGGGACAGGTGGTCCCTCCGAAGCAAAATCATCACTAGCGGTTAACAGTTCGGGTGACACAGGATCCAATGGAGAACCCTGGTAGCACAATCTGCAGTGCTATAACTGCGGAGAGATGGGCCATCATCGGTATGCTTGTACCAAACCACCTAGAAAGAGAGACTCAGGTGGTGGACGTGGACAGTTCTGTGAACGAGGATATATTGGAGGATATGATCGTGGTCGAGGGGGTCGACGAGGTGCCCGAGGAGGTTAACGGGCAAATCTGCTGGTAGCAGAAGGGAATGGAGGAGCTGTTGGCACTTTTACTGAGGAGGATCACGCACTGCTGGAGAGGAACCAGAGAGCATCAACCGAGGAAGACAGGAGGAGTGGAACAGAGGAGGCATCCACCTTATTTTTCATTGGAGGCAACGCCGCTATGAATGCCCAAACATCAGAAGGTACTGATGAGTCACTTGCTCTTACATCTATGTCTTTTCTTAAAATGTTAGACTGGATTATCGACTCGGGAGCATCTCGGCATGTGACGGAAAATGCTAGTGAGTTTTCTTCTTACACTCACCTAGCATTAGCAGACTGCATTCAGATAGCAGATGGCACTTTTCAGCCAGTGGTCGGTAAGGGTACTGTTAATTGTACAGGTTCAGTAAGATTATCCAATGTTTTACATGCTCCATCCTTTCCAGTTAGTCTCTTGTCTATTATTTCTATAATTCTCCAACTTAAATGCATTGTTTCTTTTGATATGGAAATATATGCACGACTTACTCATACTTACCGTCCGGCCTTCCCTGTCCAAAGGAAACCAAGTTAGTCAAACAATTCATGTGTAATAACATAACGTGATTCTTGAAAACATTCAATATCAAGGGCGTGTCCCTGCCTCAGTTTCTAGCGCGTCGTAGGCGTATTCTCTAACTCATTGTACGAAGTATTCATTATCATTTGGTGTGATACATTTCAAGCCGTTCAGTAGACGATTGTTCATTTAACTTAGACTACTTTGATTTCAATACAAGGACTTGCATGTGGATAGCCACCAGCAAAGTCCACTTAATCTATATGCACCGGTCGCTGGCTTGACAAGCCATTTTGGACATTTCACCTTAGTATTTCTCAACTTAGCGTAGGGTGATGGCTGGTACACCCCGTTAAGTCTCTTGAAATACCCTGCACTTACGTCTTCCGGTGGCCAAGCCCGCACCCAGGCAGCCCGTAAGCCCCGCTTTTGATTTCGTCTAGGCTGGCCACGGTATACTCCACACAACGCTCGTGCCGCAGAATCACTGCACGGCCACGGTATTCCCTCCATCGCCCGTGCCATTTGTCCATGACCATTTCGTATTATCTCATCATTTAAACTTAGCGGTTATCTCCGAGCCGTAGGCTAACCCTTAGCCATAATGCGTTATCGACCAGGTTGGCGTCCGTGCAGCGCGGGTAGCAAGCCCCGTTGCACGTGCCCGTCACACCTGTCGCTAACCATTCTTTCCTTTCTTATCTTTCATGTATTCTTTCTTTTCTTTCTTTCTTTCACTTGTTCGTTCATTCATCGATTCATTCACATATTCATTCATTCATTCATTCATTCATTTATTCATTCATTCGTTGATTCATTCATTCACGCATTACGCAACTCCCAGTACGGGAGTCGCCTTGGCGACCCATCGATCCCATAGTCTTTCAATGTTGCTATACTCTACTCGGAACGACTATGTTGATAGTCTTCCGTTTTATTGTTATAAACCATTCATTGTTTCATTGTTGAACGTATAAGAGACTTGAACATAAGCTTATGCCTTAGCACGAGCGTGGAGCGCAGTGCGAGAGTTCACATTTTCCAAGTTCCTTTCCATATTCTATACAAGCATACAAGATGGGATTATTCCCTTAGCTAGGTGCGTTGAGTCATTTATTAGCATGCACGGTGTTATCGCCTAGCGATTCTCGTGATAGTGTCCGTATTGTTATGTGTCTAGGCTAAGCAAAGATGGGTTCATCGGAGCCACCCACCTTAGCGATGTTCGCATCGGCCGAGGGATACTCCGAGCGCGCCTTTGAAAGTCTAAGTCTGGATTTATCTTGTCGGGCCAATGTAAGCCTTGCATCGATTCTTCATTAGGACGATGCCAACTCTTCGGGTCGACGGCTCGTTTGAGTCGTTGCACTTGTCGTTTGAATCGGCGTTCCGCTAGGACGGAGCGGGTCATTACATAATACACCACTCAAAATAACTCTCGTCCTCGAGGCTTCCTGAGTGCAGGTCATCCTACCATTCCTTAACTCGCGTCGTCGTATTTCTTAAACAATCCCTATCGAATGGCTTTACCGCTTGATGGCACCGAACTATACTCTATACCTTTCCAAGTCCCGTGTCTGTATACGTTTTGGTCGATTTTTATTGAATGGCTTTTCATTCATTTAGAGTTGATGGCACTTATTCAATTGTCGCGTTTCTTCGATTCGGTTGCTATTTCGACGTGTCATGGGACTGGAATGGTCGCACGAGGCACGTTGAAATTCGTCTAATACGAGGGTCGTCGGCTAAGGCAAACTCACTTTCGTTTATCTCGGTCATCGGGATGACCCGATTCGCTTCTCAAGCGTTCGTGTCCACGAAATTAGTATGATTTCTTCTTAGCGGGGTCGACCAAGTCTAAGTAATTTTCGTCCGATTTCAAGACCAAGTATTGTACTATTATCGTGTACATCTTCCTATCAATGGTTCAATTCGTTATACCAACTTTTACTTGCACGATCTCGATTCCATATCATTCACTTGTTTAGGGCCAATCTTGGTGTCGTTCACGCACACTCCGCTCACACGTTTCTTCGATTCCGAGCCACGCTCGTACTCGTACTAGTATCATTCCTTTCTTTTAAAACGATTACAAGTTCTTGACACTCTTCCATTCCTCAAGTCTTGTTTGGAATTCAATGTGTCACTTGGTTAGATCATACACGCATTCCAGGCATCCCCAAAATGCATGCATTCACCAAACTGCGTGATAGAGAATTCATAATTCTCACTAGAGTCGCATCGTGCACATACTCCGGCGTCCCTGAAATATATACATGTCAGCCGAGTCTCGTGAGCAGGGTTTCCTATATTCGTGATTCATGCTATCCATCTATGCCAATCCTCAAGATCAATCTTTCGATTGCTAACAATTGAAACAGGGCATCTCGTCTAACCGCCAGGCTATTTTTTTTCGAGGCTAAGTCAATGTCAGGATTGGAATCATAGTTCCCCAACAATAATGCCAACACTGACCCCAATCCTAGGGTCAAACCAAAGTCGATAGTACGGGAGTTTTCTACCCAAGCTCGCGTCACTCAGATTTCTAAACATCGAGCAGGATCACCTATTCGCATCAATGTATTCGTTGCGCATATTCGAATCCATTCAAATCACCTAATCGACATTCTTCACATATCCATTATAACCAATTCATGTATTCGATCACGAGGTCATCCAGCTCGACAATATATTGCGTCCCAATCTCACGCGAGTTCGATCATCCATGGTGGTTCATGAATCACCATGCAACGCTCCTGCGGAATAATCATTCTCATCGGGGCGTAACTCTTGTTTGAGTTTAGACTAACTCATTCTCGATACGCGGATTGGACCTACTCAATCCTCAAGTTCAATCATCAAACACACTGATTCATTCTCGAGCTTACCTTCGCATCAAACCACAAGTCGAAGCAATCAAATTGCCACGCCATCCAAGTTCAATCACTCCCACTGTATGAATCACCATATCAGCGCTCACACGGAGTGATCGTCCTAATTCGACGCGACGTATGTGCGAGGCTGGAGTTGCGCTCGCATACGACAAGAACGTCAGCGTTGTGGTTGTCAACGAAGCAAATCCAAGCATTCTCATTTTCATCCAAGCCAAATCAATTCGACAGTCTGACCGTCATGTGTTCAACTAGAAAATCTTCGAGCCAAGTCAATCTTTTCCTCGACACATTTTTAACATCCCAAGTATAGCATCCAACGGAAAATGACATTTGCACGATCGTCATTCGCCGAGTCAGAGTACCCCCGAGTTATCGTATATCGATCTTTGATACGCCTCAATACCATCGACGATATGCGTAACCTGACGATCTTCCTTTGCAACCAATTTCGAGTCGTGTGTTGATGCTATTGTCCGAGTTGGATATTCCATAATTTCATTTAATATTCAAGATCAAGTTCAACGGCTATTCCTCAAGCTAGTTTCAAGATCGTTGTTCAACTCAAGTCACAATTTATTTGAATCAATCCGAAATCGTACGCGCGATCCTCTAAGTTTTTTCGATCAAGACCATTCATTTTCATTCACCGTTCCGAACCATTTTCTAATTCGCGTTGCCCATTGACAAGTTGTCCAGCGACATCTCGTTCGGGACTTTTGAAGTCACAGCCAACTAAGTGTGACACGTTCTAAGGCTTTGCGCGATTGCATCGCTTGCCGACATACTCGTACGATCCTTACATCCTTAGTCTCGCTCGAACGATTTCTATGACGTCCATACACCACTCAGGGTTCGAGCCACTCGACTAGTCGTCGACACTCATTCTTATTCTTCTCCGAACCTATCACATACACCACTCGGATTCAAGCCATACGATCTAGTCCTTAATAACGTTTGCGTCATGCGCTAAGACATCCTCCAGATTCGTTCGACGAATCTCTAGCATAATCGCTCACGTCGCCTCGAGGTACTAAGTCGTTCACACTAATCTTCAAAATTTAAGCCAATCTTTCATGCATGCCTAAGCGTTAGTTTGATAGCGCCTATCGATATACACTCTAAGTGTATCTCCATTCCCGACCGAGCGGTACTTGATATCGCTCGCAACTCAATTGTACCAGAAGTCGAGGTGCGCGACACGCGGCACAACATAACCAAAAGGCCATGTGCATAGCTATCCCGTGCGGACTATATTCGAGTTTGCGCGCTCACTTATTCTTGTTCGAGCGATAATCGATCTCGCTCGCAACTCGTTTGTACCAGAAGGTCTAGGTGTGAGATACTCTGTACAACTTAGCCAAAAGGCTGCGTGCATAACCATCCCGTTCGAACTATACTTTGGTCTCGTGTACTTGTTTGCTGTCAGCGTAAGCTCATTCAAGCACGCACTGCGTTTGCTAACTCTTAGCATCGGTTCCTTCCAACTCAAGTCCGTCGTGGTGGGACAAAGGCCTTCGCCTATCGATCCCGTCCAACAGAGTACTCGTACGAGTTTTTGAAAATATTAGACTTATTGTATGGAACATCTCAAGGCACAACGAGAGAGAGCGTACACTTCTTTTGTTTCAACGAGCTTTCAAAACTGAGAAATCGACGTGAAGTCCAAGGACGTAAAGCCGTGCTCTGATACCAATCTGTCATACCCCGCTCCCGTAGGAGCGATCGTCCTCGCTAAGGCGTGATGCCGTACGGGCCTAGGTTGCACTCGTGTAAGGCCAAGTCCAGAAACTGCCGATTTGAGCTATGCCACAGAGTCGCACAGAGTGTCCCCATTTGCAGCGGAAAGTAAATGAACACAAGTAGAAGCGAATTCAACACTTTTATTGATATTCAAGAAGTTTACAAGCGGCGCTAGGCCGATATTAAAAATCGTTCAAGCTCTCTCTCTCTGAAACATAAAAGGCGTGCCAAGTGGCTTACAACATGGAATGATTCATGGCGATGTTCCGATACATTATGTCCTGTATAGGGTGCTTCAGATTCTTGCAACGTCCTAAGGCCCCGGAGTTGGCTCCGCGCCTTAACACGTTCGAAGGAAGCTCCGTACCCGCCGGCATCTCCTGCATCCTGCAAGCAGACTGTAGGGTTATCAGTACATTGTTATGCACTGGTGGGGAGGCTAGCTCGCCCACAATGCTATCATTACCAAACACGTTCCATTTACTTTTGTGCATCTCTATCATTCATTGTCTTTCTAATCTTGCCTTAGGATCAATTTCATGGCATATGTCATAACCTATCCCGTGTTGCCAAAATTCAAGTGTCGCATGGAAATATATGCACGACTTACTCATACTTATCGTCCGGCCTTCCCTGTCCAAAGTAAACCAAGTTAGTCAAATAATTCATGTGTAATAACATAACGTGATTCTTAGAAACATTCAATATTAAGGGCGTGTCCTTGCCTCAGTTTCTAGCGCGTCGTAGGCGTATTCTCTAACTCATTGTACGAAGTATTCATTATCATTTGGTATGATACATTTCAAGCCGTTCAGTAGGAGATTGTTCATTTAACTTAGACTACTTTGATTTCAATGCAAGGACTTGCACGTGGATAGCCACCAGCAAAGTCTACTTAATCTATATGCACCGGTCGCTGGCTTAACAAGCCATTTTGGACATTTCTCCTAGGTATTTCTCAACTTAGCATAGGGTGATGGCTGGTACACCCCGTTAAGTCTCTTGAAATACCTTGCACTTACGTCTCCCGGTGCCCAAGCCCGCACCCAGGCAGCCCGTAAGCCCCACTTTTGATTCAGCCTAGGCCGACCACGGTATACTCCACACAACGCCCGTGCCGCAGAATCACTACACGGCCACGGTATTCCCCCCCATCACTCGTGCCATTTGTCCACGACCATTTCGTATTATCTCGTCATTTAAACTTAGCGGCTATCTCCGAGCCGTAGTGTCACCCCCAGTTTTTTAAATTAGGGATATTTTTGTCATTTTCAAGTTTTATAATATTTTAGGAATTTTATTTGATTTTATATGATTTTTAGGAATTTATTTGAGTCGGTTTGAATTTTATCCAATTCGGACCCAATTTGGAGACCCGGGTAGCCTGGACCCTAGTGGGACCCCCATACTAGCTGGGCTTAGCCCATGTACCATCATAAATAGGCTAGAAATTATTAACCTAATTTCTATGGATTAATTAGTCATTTAGAGACTTAATTAATCGTTTAGAATCAAACCGAGTTGAACCGAACCAACCCGAATTCAATTAAAACCAAACTTGGATTAATGGGTTGTGGGCTATTGGATCCCAACCCAATAGCCCAAGGGGAAGTGGCCGGCCATGACTTGGAGGTCCCCCCCTTTGTCTTCTCCACAAAGTCATCTCTCTCTCTCTCTTTCTCAAATTCTCTCTCCAAGCTCTCTCTCTCCAAACTCCATTAGGTATGCCATTAAAACCTCCATTTATTACTCCTTTTCAATTAAGTTATTTACATTAAGTGTAGAGAATTGAATTCTCTACACTTTGCCCCCACTATTTGTAGGTTTCTCTCTAGAATTTAGTTAGTGTTAATTTAGGGGTTTTTATATATGTATATATATATATATATATATATATATATATATATATATATATATATATATATATATATATATATATATATATATATATATATATGTATATATATGGGTATGTATAGATATATATATGTAGGGTGTTATATGTATGTATGTATTTGTGTGTGTGTGTGTAGAGAGTGGTGGGAAGAGGATGAGAGTGGTGGTGTGGTTGTGAGTGGTGGTGTGGTTGTGTGTGGTTGTGTATGTATATATATATATATATATAGGTATATGTGTATTTGTATATGTATATATATATGTATGTATATATAATATGTATACGTGTGTGTGTGTATATATGTAGAGGTGTATGTGTATATATATATATAGATGGGAGGAGAGGATTAGATATAAGGTTATATATGTATATATAGATAGATAGATATATAGATAGGTATATATATAGGTATATATATATAAGAGAGATGGGAGGAGTGAAGGGAAGAAGTAGGAGTTAGAGGGAGGAGAGAGCAGCAGCTGCAGGAGCTAAGCAGCAGCAGCAGCAGAGCTAAGCAGCAGCAGCAGCAGCAGGCTAGCTGCAGCAGCAGCTAGCAGTAGCAGTGGCAGCAGTAGGGGCTGCCCTTGGCAGCTCCCCCCCCAATTCACCCCCCTATACACCCTAAACCCCCCTAGTACGTAGGTATATATATATGTATATATGTAGGTAGATATATATGTATATATATGTATGTATAGATAGATAAATGGATGGTTAGATAGGAGAAGTTTAGAAAAGTTAGAATAGGAAGTTGAGAAGAATTAGAGAAGAGGGAAACTAGAGAAGTTAGGAAATTTAAGAAGAATAGGAAGGAGGAGTAAGAAGAAGAATTAGAGAAGAAGAAGATTAGAGAAGTTGAGAGAAGAAGAACTAGAATTAGAGAAGTTAAGAGGAGAATTAGAATGAGACTAAAAGGAGGATTTTTGGTAGAATCGAGTTAGAGGGCGAATTTGAGCCCGGAGCATCGGATCGCGATGAAACTTGACATGGGCCTAGGGTACGTGATCTAGATTTTGCGGGTAAGCTTCCGAGTGGAAATCGGAGTTCTAGGGCGCCGGTATCGCGCCGTGTCAGTGCGTATCTCGAAATCTTTGAGATATCTGCAACGGGCCGTAAGGTGGACTAGACGTCTACTTTACTTAGGTATTATGGTAGATAACGAACCTATAGGATAGTACCCTACTATCCTAGGGAGATCGGGTCATAATAACTAGCGTAGGTAGGCTAACGGGATTATCGCCGAAGGTAGAATTTTACCCTTAAAAAGGGTAAAATAGGGATTTGGCCCACGGCCAAGATTCGAGTTTCCAAGTCCAAGATGGACTTGGATATGGATTGTATAGGTTGGTAATAAGCAGATTTAGCCATCTAAACCTAGTCTTGGACCCGGTTGACCACTGTTGACTTTTTGGACTAAAAGTCAACTATGGGTCAACACTTTATCCAATTTGGTTCCAAATTCCTTTTAACTTGGGCAGTTGACTAAAAGTCAACTATTAGTCACCAGTGACCTAGGGTTGACCTAGAGTTGACCTAGAGTTGACCAGAGTTGACCCGTTGACCAAAAGTCAACGGTAAGTCAGTTTTTGACCTAGATTGATCCGATTTAACTTCTAATGTTCTTCCATGACCAAGATTGATCCGACTAGACATGTCTTGACCTAGAATGACTAAATAGGGTTTATTTTGATTTAACTTTACTTCCTAAACTTAGTATTGATTCGTCTTGTTCTCTATAGGTCCTCGAGATACTGCAGTTGATCCAGTCGACGTATTTTATCGTCTTACAGGCGAGTACATTCTCTGATACTTATTCCCAATTTATGATAACTGTTATGATTCATGTACTTAGTGTTGATATGCTTATTCCCGACACATGGTTCTCACGGATTGGTATTCTTGGATTCCGACGAGAGATGTTTTCTCCTTCTTAGGTTGGGATATATTGTGCAAGCACCCTTGTAGCTCTTGCTCGATATATGGTCACTGATTCTAGAGAAGGCTAGCTACCTTCTCATTAGAATCCCGTGCAGTGACGTGTCCTATTTAGATCCATTCTATCAGTTAGGGTAGGGGGAGTAGTAGCGTAGGCCTGTGATCAGATCCATCCCGCATTCCCGAACAGTGTGAGTCATATACCGCACATATGACTTGCCAGGCCGATTCTTGATAGGTACCCAAGCCGATCACAAGCTGAAACTACTACTCACACACATTGGATATATAGCTTGCCTTGATTTGTGTACATGCCATGATCCCGTTCTATTCTTCTTGTTCTAGCTTTACAGCTTACCATGCCATGATACATACATGTACACTCCATGATTCATTGTATATGCTCTATTTACAGTCTTATAGCTTTTATTCTATCTTGAGATCTGTTATAAGATATATGTACTCGTTCCATCCTGACTGGACTGTTGATAAAATATTACAGATTTCGACGAGGGAGATTGCAGTACCTACTACGGTCCGGACGACGTAGTGGGCCTAGACTTGGTCCCGCAGGGCGTAGCTCCGCCTGACGAGACCATACCACTTGTATAGTTAGAGTAGGTCTTTATTCTGGACTTTGTTCCCAGTTACTTTTGAGGCTGTACTACTTTTTGAGACTGTATTATATTGGACTGTATTTAGAGACCGGACATTGTATATTATTTGTTTCTGGACTTGACAGGTTATATATTATTGTCTTGTTGTCTTTATCTTTCCATCTTTACTTTTTGTCTTAGAGTTGTGATTGAGCATTATATATATTCATTGCTTGTCCTCCGTTCGGAGTTGACTATATTCTCGACAGGTTTTGTTATATATATAAACTGTTGTCAGACTAGAAAAAACACAGCGTTCCACGCCATTTTTCCGGTGAGGGCTGGGCGTTGTCGCGTCACGTGTCCTTGTAGAGGGTGCGGGTCGTGACACGTAGGCTAACCCTTAGCCATAATGCGTTATCGACCAGGTTGGCGTCCGTGCAGCGCGGGTAGCGAGCCACGTTGCACGTGCCCGTCACACATGTCGCTAACCATTCATTCCTTTCTTATCTTTTATGTATTCTTTCTTTTCTTTCTTTCTTTCACTTGTTCGTTCATTCATCGATTCATTCACGTATTCATTCATTCATTCATTCATTCATTCGTTGATTCATTCATTCACGCATTACGCAACTCCCAGTACGGAAGTCGCCTTGGCCACCCATCGGTCCCATAGTCTTTCAATGTTGCTATACTCTACTCGGAACGACTATGTTGATAGTCTTCCCGTTTTATTGTTGTAAACCATTCATTGTTTCATTGTTGAACATATAAGGGACTTGAACGTAAGCTTGTGCCTTAGCACGAGCGTGGAGCGCAGTGCGAGAGTTCACATTTTCCAAGTTCCTTTCCATATTCTATACAAGCATACAAGATGGGATTATTCCCTTAGCTAGGTGCGTTGAGTCATTTACTAGCATGTACGGTTTTATCGCCTAGCGATTCTCGTGATAGTGTCCGTATTGTTATGTATCTAGGCTAAGCAAAGACGGGTTCATCGGAGCCACCCACCTTAGCGATGTTCGCATCGGCCGAACGATACTCCGAGCGCGCCTTTAAAAGTCTAAGCCTGAATTCATCTTGTCGGGCCAATGTAAGCCTTGCATCGATTCTTCATCAGGTCGATGCCAACTCTTCAGGTCGATGGCTCGTTTGAGACGTTGCACTTGCCGTTTGAATCGGCGTTCCGCTAGGGCAGAGCGGGTCATTACATAATACACCACTCAAAATAAGTCTCGTCTTCGAGACTTCCTGAGTGCAGGTCATCCTACCATTCCTTAACTCGCGTCGTCGTGTTTCTTAAACAATCCCTATCTAATGGCTTTACCGCTCGATGGCACCGAACTATACTCGATACCTTTCCAAGTCCCGTATCTGTATATGTTTTGGTCGATTTTTATAGAATGGCTTTTCATTCATTTAAAGTTGATGGCACTTATTCAATTGTCGTGTTTCTTCGATTCGGTTGCTATTTTGACATGTCATGGGACTGGAATGGTCGCACGAGGTACGTTGAAATTCGTCTAATGCGAGGGTCGTCGGCTAAGGTAAACTCACTTTCGTTTATCTCGGTCATCGGGATGACCCGATTTGCTTCTCAAGCGTTCGTGTCCACGAAATCAGTATGATTTCTTCTTAGCGGGGGTCGACCAAGTCAAAGTAATTTTCGTCCGATTTCAAGACCAAGTATTGTACTATTATCGTGTACATCTTTCTATCAATGGTTCAATTCGTTATACCAACTTTTACTTGCACGATCTCGATTCCATATCATTCACTTGTTTAGGGCCAATCTTGGTGTCATTCACGCATACTCCGCTCACATGTTTCTTCGATTCCGAGCTACGCTCGTACTCGTACTAGTATCATTCCTTTCTTTTAACACGATTACAAGTTCTCGACACTCTTCCATTCCTCAAGTCTTGTTTGGAATTCAATGTGTCACTTGGTTAGATCGTGCACGCATTCCAGGCGTCCCCAAAATGCATGCATTCACCAAACCGCGTGATAGAGAATTCATCATTCTCACTAGAGTCGCATCGTGCATATACTCCAGCGTCCCTGAAATATATGCATGTCAGCCGAGTCTCGTGAGCAGGGTTTCCTATATTCGTGATTCATGCTATCCATCCATGCCAATCCTCAAGATCAATCTTTCGATTGCTAACAATTGAAACAGGGCATCTCGCCTAACCGCTAGGCTATTTCTTTTCGAGGCTAAGTCAATGTGAAGATTGGAATCATAGTTCCCCAATAATAATGCCAACACTGACCCCCATCCTAGGGTCAAACCAAAGTCGGTAGTACGGGGGTTTTCTACCCAAGCTCACATCACTCAAATTTCTAAACATCGAGCAGGATCACCTATTCGTATTAATGTATTCGTTGCGCATATTCGAATCCATTCAAATCACCTAATCGACATACTTTACATATCCATTCTAACCAATTCATGTATTCGATCACGAGGTCATCCAGCTCGACAATACATTGCATCCCAATCTCACGCGAGTCCGATCATCTACGGTGGTTCATGAATCACCATGCAACGCTTTCGCGGAATAATCATTCTCATCGGGGCGTAACTCTTGTTTGAGTTTAGACTAACTCATTCTCGATACGCGGATTGGACCTACTCAATCCTCAAGTTCAATCATCAAACATACTGATTCATTCTCGAGTTTACCTTCGCATCAAACCATAAGTCAAAGCAATCAAATTGCCACGCCATCCAAGTTCAATCACTCCCGCTGTATGAATCACCAGATCAGCGCTCACGTGGAGTGATCATCCTAATCCGACGCGACGTATGTGCGAGGCTGGAGTTGCGCTCGCATACGACAAGAACGTCAACGTTGTGGTTGTCAACGAAGCAAATCCAAGCATTCTCATTTTCATCCAAGCCAAATTAATTCGACAGTCTGACCGTCATGTGTTCAACTAGAAAATCTTCGAGCCAAGTCTATCTTTTCCTCGACATATTTTTAACATCCCAAGTATAGCATCCAACGGAACAATGACATTTGCACGATCATCATTCGCTGAGTCAGAGTACCCCCTAGTTATCGCATATCGATCTGTGATACGCCTCAATACCATCGACGATATGCGTAACCTGACGATCTTTATTTGCAACCAATTTCGAGTCATGCGTTGATGCTGTTGTTCGAGTTAGATATTCCACAATTTCATTTAATATTCAAGATCAAGTTCAACGGCTATTCCTCAAGCTAGTTTCAAGATCGTTGTTCAACTCAAGTCACAATTCATTTGAATCAATCCGGAATCGTACGCGCGATCCTCTAAGTTTCCTCGATCAAGACTATTCATTTTCATTCACCATTCCGAACCATTTTCTAATTCGCGTTGCCCATTGACAAGTTGTCCAGCGACATCTCGTTCGGGACTTTTGAAGTCACAGCCAACTAAGTGTGACACGTTCTAAGGCTTTGCGCGATCACATCGCTTGCCGACATACCCGTACGATTCGTACATCCTTAGTCTCGCTCGAACGATTTCTATGACGTCCATACACCACTCAGGGTTCGAGCCACTCGACTAGTCGTCGACACTCATTCTTATTCTTCTCTGAACCTATCACATACACCACTCAGATTCAAGCCATACTATCTTGTCTTTAATCACGTTCGCGTCATGCGCTAAGACATCCTCCAGATTCGTTCGACGAATCTCTAGCGTAATCGCTCACGTTGCCTCAAGGTACTAAGTCATTCACACTAATCCTCAAAATTCAAGCCAATCTTTCATGCACGCCTAAGCGTTAGTTTGATAGCGTTCCTATCGATATACACTCTAATTGTATCTCCGTTTCCAACCGAGCGGTACTTGATATCGCTCGCAACTCGATTGCACCAGAAGTCGAGGTGCGCGACACGCGGCACAACATAACCAAAAGGCCATGTGCATAGCTATCCCGTGCGGACTATATTCGAGTTTGTATGCTCACTTATTCTCGTTCGAGCGATAAACGATCTCGCTCGCAACTCGTTTGCACCAGAAGGTCTAGGTGTGCGATGCTCTTCACAATTTAGCCAAAAGGCTGCATGCATAACCATCCCGTTCGAACTATACTTTGGTCTCGTGTACTTGTTTGCTGTCAGCATAAGCTCATTCAAGCACGCACTGCGTTTGCTAACTCTTAGCATCGGTTCCTTCCAACTCAAGTCCGTCGTGGTGGGACAAAGGCCTTCGCCTATCGATCCCGTCCAACCGAGTACTCGTACGAGCTTTTGAAAATATAAAACTTATTGTATGGAACATCCCAAGGCACAATGAGAGAGAGCGTACACTTCTTTTGTTTCAACGAGCTTTCAAAACTGAGAAATCAACGTGAAGTCCAAAGACGTAAAGCCGTGCTCTGATACCAATCTGTCACACCCCGCTCCCGTAGGAGCGATCGTCCTCGCTAAGGCGTGATGCCGCACGGGCCTAGGTTGCGCCCGTACAAGGCTAAGTCCAGAAACGGCCGATTTGAGCTAGGCCACAGAGTCGCACAGAGTGTCTCTATTTGCAGCGGAAAGTAAATGAACACAAGTAGAAGCGAATTCAACACTTTTATTGATATTCAAGAAGTTTACAAGCGGTGCTAGGCTGATATTACAAATTGTTCAAGCTCTCTCTCTCTCTGAAACATAAAAGGCGTGCCAAGTGGCTTACAACATGGAATGATTTATGACGATGTTCCGATACATTTTGTCCTGTATAGGGTGCTTCAGATTCTTGCAACGTCCTAAGGCCCCGGAGTTGGCTCCGCGCCTTAACACGTTCGAAGGAAGCTCCGCACCCGCCGGCGTCTCCTGCATCCTGCAAGCAGACTGTGGGGTTATCAGTACATTGTTATGCACTGGTGGGGAGGCTAGCTCGCCCACAATGCTATCATTACCAAACATGTTCCATTTACTTTTGTGCATCTCTATCATTCATTGTCTTTCTAATCTTGCCTTAGGATCAATTTCATGGCATATATCATAACCTATCCCGTGTTGCCAAAATTCAAGTATCGCATGGAAATATATGCACGACTTACTCATACTTACCGTCCGGCCTTCCCTGTCCAAAGTAAACCAAGTTAGTCAAATAATTCATGTGTAATAACATAACGTGATTCTTGGAAACATTCAATATTAAGGGCGTGTCCCTGCCTCAGTTTCTAGCACATCGTAGGCGTATTCTCTAACTCATTGTACGAAGTATTCATTATCATTTGGTGTGATACATTTCAAGCCGTTCAGTAGGCGATTGTTCATTTAACTTAGACTACTTTGATTTCAATGCAAGGACTTGCACGTGGATAGCCACCAGCAAAGTCCACTTAATCTATATGCACCGGTCGCTGGCTTGACAAGCTATTTTGGACATTACTCCTTGGTATTTCTCAACTTAGCATAGGATAATGGCTGGTACACCCCGTTAAGTCTCTTGAAATACCCTGCACTTACGTCTCCCGGTGCCTAAGTCTGCACCCAGGCAGCCCGTAAGCCCCACTTTTGATTCTGCCTAGGCCGGCCACGGTATACTCCATACAACGCCCGTGCCGCAGAATCACTACACGGCCACGGTATTCCCTCCATCGCCCGTGCCATTTGTCCACGACCATTTCGTATTATCTCGTCATTTAAACTTAGCGGCTATCTCCGAGCCGTAGGCTAACCCTTAGCCATAATGCGTTATCGACCAGGTTGGCGTCCGTGCAGCGTGGGTAGCGAGCCCCGTTGCACGTGCCCGTCACACCTGTCGCTAACCATTCTTTCCTTTTTTATCATTCATGTATTCTTTCTTTTCTTTCTTTCTTTCACTTGTTCGTTCATTCATCGATTCATTCACGTATTCATTCATTCATTCATTTATTCATTCATTCGTTGATTCATTCATTCACGCATTACGCAACTCCCAGTACGAGAGTCGCCTTGGTGACCCATCGGTCCCATAGTCTTTCAATGTTGCTATACTCTACTCAGAATGACTATGTTGATAGTCTTCCCGTTCATTATTGTAAACCATTCATTGTTTCATTGTTGAACGTATAAGGGACTTGAACGTAAGCTTGTGCCTTAGCACGAGCGTGGAGCGCAGTGCGAGAGTTCACATTTTCTAAGTTCCTTTCCATATTCTATACAAGCATACAAGATGGGATTATTTCCTTAGCTAGGTGCATTGAGTCATTTATTAGCATGCATGGTGTTATTGCCTAGCGATTCTCGTGATAGTGTCCGTATTGTTATATGTCTAGGTGTCACTTCCCGTTCCCAAAATGCGTATTTTAATACGTATACTGCTTAAATTTATTTATTTAGTATTTATCATGTATTGTTCTGTATTTAAATTCCTTTAAGGTTTCCATTAATTAATTTTCTGTATTTTATTTTCTGCTTTTATACTCTACTTTTATTTTGCTTTAGGCCCGGCCTAGGTTGGTCTATTTCTGGATTCAAGTTGGTTCAACGTGAACCGAAACAAACCCCCACCTACCACCACCCCCTTTCATTTAAAGCCCCCAAACCCCTTTCTCTCTTTTCATTACTTTCCTTCACCATTACTCTTCTTCTTCCTCCTCATCACTCTCTCCACCTACCAACCGTAGGCAAGTACATCTTGCTTCCACTTGATAACCCATTTTTATAGTTCATTTATCTTCCTCTCATGATTCTAAGAGAGTTTAGTACTTAGCATTTTTGATTTCCTTCGCTCATTTCTTATAGATCTAAGTTGTTGTATTTTCGGTTGTCCATGGGTTTTGATCTATCAAACTTGCATATTTTCGAAAATAGATAGTTCCATGTGGTAGAGCTTCTCATTTTACTCTATTTTGATCTATGGTAGTCCCAGTTCTGGCTTGGACGAAGACCTCATGGAATTTGGAGTTCGAGAGGAGTTTTACACTCACGCTGTGCGTGCCCGCGTAATATCGTCCCTTTACGCTCACGTTTTTACGTGCTCGCGTAAGCATTGACTTTACACTAACGTTTTTACGTGCCCGCGTAGTGCTGAATCCTTACGCTCACGTTATACGTGCAAGCGTAGTATTGAGTTTACGCTCACGATTTTACGTGCCTGCGTAGTGCTGAATCCTTACGCTCACGTTATACGTGCAAGCGTAGTATTGAGTTTACGCTCACGTTTTTACGTGCCAGCGTGAATCACTTTTTACGCTCACGTATTGCGTGCCAGCGTGAATCACTTTTTACGCTCACATTATGCGTGCCAGCGTGAATCACTTTTTACGCTCACATTATGCGTGCCAGCGTGAATCACTTTTTACGCTCACTCATGCATGCGTAAAACTTTTACGCGTATGATCCTTTACACATACAAGGCTCGCGCGTAACTCTATTCTTTATGTATAGCTTTTTACGCTCACACTTTAGCTCGACGTAAAACGTGTCTTACGCCCAACTTCTTTTTACACAACTAGTTTTACGCTCAATTTATTCTTTGATTTTGGTGTACTTCCTTTACCCATATTTGCCTTAGCGTAAATATGGTATAACCCGATGGCATAACACGACTTTTTACGCTCAACTTTATTTCATGATTGAGCGTACTCCTTTTTACGCGTATGGCATTTTCTTATTATATCCTTACGCCTTTTGACATGAACTAGATAAAATCATGATATGTTAATATTGTTAATATCGATTGTTATGTGGAATGTGCCTTGTGTCCCGATTGATTTTTGGATACCCAGTATGACTGGAACTTAACCCTGAGAGTTATAGACTCGACCCCATTTAATACTAGTTGACTTTCATGCCTTGTCACCATGGATAATGATGGTTATCTTGACTAAAATTGATCATGTGTTCCTAATTGGGACTAAGAGACTGGCTAGTCGTCTTATTGAATTAAATGAATGAGACACGTTCATATTATGAACTATTATAATCGATTGACTGATCCCGAATATTGACATACAGGCATGTGCAGGCTTCAATTTATTTATTTTTCTACAGAGCAGCATGTGTACTTTATGGTCAAGGCATGATTATTCCGTGGTTAGTTTTGATTGTTGCATTACGCTATGTAAGACCTACAACATAGTCGCATGGGTATCGTTGTAGAGTTGCGCATATCGTACCCCGTACGAAAGTACTCATTTGAATGACCATGATCCACGGCATGGGATTTCACTCAATGTAGAGACTATTAAGTTAAATAAAATAATGATTGCATGAAGAGAATGGATCCCCGAGTTCTTACATGGCAGCCCTCTTGGGACTAGTAGTGCCCGACAGGTCGACTGATCCCCACAGATACTGCAAACCTGCCACACGGGCATGGAGCGGTATCTGGTTATATTATTTATTGTATATTATATATTGATGACGGGCGTCCTGCTGGGACTCGTCTAATTCATGATTGGCACAATTGATTGACTGGGTAAACTAGCTTTGCTTGCATATAGTAAGAACTGAGGAATCTTTATCGCATATTTCCAGGGTAACTTGGAACTCACAATAGCAAGCCGTAGAAGTTGAGTGGCCGTTTAAATTGATTTGTTGTGTACTGTACCTACTCTGTTGCCTAACTGAGATGATCAGAATGTCAGGACATGACGGGCCAACCTCTGTCCTTGTTTGGTTGGGAGGTTGGTTCGAAGTGTCGTGATGTTATGTGAATCCTAGTAGCAAGCAGAGATCTATTTATCATATTTCTCATTACTGGTTTTAGTTCTCATGTCGTGCTTCCTTGCGGTACTTGCTATTAGAGGTCTAACCTCTCTGGTTTTGCATGGCCAGATTTAGAGCCGGTTTCCGAGGACTCAGCTTACTTCTACCTCCAAGATGGTCAATACTAGAGGAATGATCGCAGGAGGACTCGAGTGGGTTCCTTACTTTACCGCTCGTTTTGTTACTTACTTAAACTTTGCCGTTTGGCACCGACATGTTAGTGGGATTGTCTTGTACTTACTTTTACATAATTGTAACTAAAGTCAGGCTGCAGCTGATAAACAATTGTGTATACCTTGCTTCGTCATCTGGCTATGTTTTGTAAAGCCAAATATCAAGAACATTTTGACTGAGCGTTTGGGACGCCTTACTGCTATACCTCACATGTTCTCTATTACTGTTTCTTGCTTGGATGTTTGAGACAATAGACGTGAAGTGACCATAGTAAGACTTTCATGTAGTATGTACCCCCTCGTCTTTTAGATAGCATTGATCGTAGGTATTCATCTACCCGAAATACGTAGCTGGCTGAGTTATTCCCCTGCTCTTCAGTATTCTGGTTCTGGGCGTGACAAGATTTTAGTGGTGGCCCATGCAGGTCTAATTTCAGACTTGTGGGATGTTTTGATTTATAGGATGTCTCAATCACACATGTTCCCCCCTTGATCTCATGATTCATTGTTCTCAATTCTAGCTTGACATTCCAGTATCCCTTGACTTCATTGATCTTTCCTGTTCGATCGTTTGATTGTTCTCTTGTCCCTTTTTTTAGGGGCACCTCGTTCGCATCTGTCAGAGCTGGACAATAACAGCATGGACAACCTGACAAGTTGGTCAGCAACAAGAGCCAGTACTACCCCAAGAGACTATCCAAGAAAAAGTGATAGTGGAACCAGCAGTTGGACCGCAGTATCCGGAGGTGTCACGACCCGCACCCTAGAGTTAGGGCATGAGAACGTAACAACGCCCAGCCTACGCCGCAGTGTCGACGGTAGAACGTTGTCCTAGGTCTTAATGCATCTAACAGTATAAGACTAAACAGTTTATACTCCCCGAATGGGGGTGACATAGCAGAATGTAAACTCAATCACATCTAAGGTAGAGCATAAAGGAAGATAGATAAAACATAAAATCGAAAAGAGATAAAACAGATAGAAGTCTAAGTGTCTAAGATACAGACTCAGAATACATCTCAAAACTCAAATACAGTAATCCATAAATACAACTCAAGATGACTGAAAATAAATTATAAGCAAAAACCCTAGCTATCTATGCAACCTCTACTGTCTTCTCTAGGCTAGCAGGCAACCTCCAGGCTATCTGTAAAATTTATCAACGGGTCCAGTCAGGACTGGAGCGAGCACAGTACATCTCAACAGATCATAGCAGGTTAGAAAATATAATCATGCAGTAAAGTAAGATACAGGATCTGAAGGAAATACAGTATGTAAACAGAGAAAGAGAACTGTAATAGAAATATTTACTATAAGTAGAGAGCTAAAAGTGGCTAGTGAGTCAGAGTACAATATAAACATGTGAATGGCATAGGAGATTCTGGAAACTATACTATGGAGTGATTCTGGAAACTGCACTACTTGGATATTATTCACATGTTTACTTCTACTCTTCCGTACCCCCAATCAATCCACAAAGATCCAACCAGGTTATGTTATGAATCCATGCAAAGGCCCACAAGGGATGATACATGGATAGCCCATAAATGGGTGATTCTGGGAATGCCCATAATGGGGTGATTCTGGGAATGCCCATAAATGGGTGATTCTGGGAAGACTCTGTGATCATGAGAGTACATGTCACAAGTGATCGAAGAACCGTGAAGCATAGTGATACACCATGTAAGTGAAACGCACAGAACATGTAGTATATGATGCCCCCTGAGGGGATAACATCTCAAAAAAGGATCCATATAGTACTAATCTGTGTTACCAACATGACAGCATCAAGTATAGTAATCTAAAGCAGGAAAATAATTCTAACAGGATATGAAATGATCAGAGAATGTACTCGCCTGATATCTGAATGTCCAAGGTAAAGATACTATCCGATGAGAGGTGTCTGGCTCCTAATTAGAACAGCACAAGTCACAACATGTCCAGAAGGGTAATATAAAGCACTACAATGCATTCTACATGAATCTAGGTTATACTAGGCCAAAGTCAACCCTTGGTCAACTCTGGTCAACTGCACTAGTCAAACTAGGTCAAGCTAGGTCATGTTCTAACCCAGCAAGTCTTACTAGGCCTAACCAAGACTATCCTAGCAAGCACACATCAATACAAGGCTATACAAGCCAACATACACCCAACTCTATATAGCATGCAATTATTCAATACTCAAATAGGCAAGAATTCACATTAGATATACACTAGGTAATCTATTACTTTAAGCTACACATGTCTACACATATATACACATGCATATATTGGTATTCAACATTTGGTCTATAATCATGGCATTTCAATGGCTATATAAACTTATATATTACAATACAATATGCTACCATATATATAATATACATACATAGCTAAGTTAACTATATTCATAAATACTTATTCAAGAGGCTATGTGTGTGTATGTGAACATGGCAAAGGGGCAAGTGAGGGTTAAATGGGCATACATAATGTATACATGTCAAAGAGTGTCAAAGTATAAGTGAACAAAGTGTCAAGTGTGATAGTGTCAACATAGTGTAAGGGGTACATGAGGTAATATAGGATTTATGTTAACATAGAGTATTACATCTCATTAACTTGTATATTGCATACATTACATCTATTATTATATTACATTCATGCTTGCATTCATTCATCATTTATTTATTCTCTTGCACTACTATATGCACCATACATTACATACTATGGAACCTACATATTCATTACAAGCCATACTTATACATGCTTACATTAGATAGGATACTTACACCTTATACATCATTTATTTAACCATTTGCTCATGCTTGCATTCTCTATTTAGTTACATAATGTATATACATTAATATGGGTTAAAATCAAATAGAACTTTATATTACACACAAAGGTGCACAAAATGCATATGCCGAATAATAACTCCTACTAATAATCAATACTGTACCAACTTAGCATGAATTAAAATCTAGGATTCAAGTATGTTATAGATCTATGTGTTAGCTTTCCGAAACTTCAAACGGATTGCGTTTTCGTTTCCGGAAACTCCCGAAATCGCGAAAACACCGAGAATGCGTTTGTCTTTCGTACAACTGACACTCAAATAATTTTCCAGAAAGTTACAGAAAGAATTAGGCCTACTAATACATGTTTTTGGAAATCTAACTTCAATACGCTTCTTTTAAAAAAAATGGGAGATTAAACCGAGCTTTGCGCTAGAAGTTATGACATTTCTAAGTTAGGGCTGAAATTAAAAACGTGGATAAAATCATGACGGATTTAGATAGTTTGAGCCAAAAGAATACACAATATATATCCTAATTATCCACAAGAATAATGACAATAATAATATGAGGAACCCCACTCACAAACTTGATTATATAATCATCATGAACCATTTATTACATATATAAATATAGATACACTCTCATTACAATATATATATATATATATATATATATATATATATATATATATATATATATATATATATATATATTTTATATATATATATATATACATACACAAATCTATATATGTAACATGAACACATCTATAATAGATACATGAATGAAATGTAAAGTACTCAAGAACACATCTCTACATATTCAAATATGAGATTTAATATGAATTAATTTATTTAATCAATATTTTAAATATAAAGTGTGTCCAAGTTTGGGGGTTTTCCCCATGAACACAAGACACAACAATAATACAATAGAAATTCCTAAAGGACACATAATGGACACAAGAGGACACAAAATAGGGACACAACAATGGGGGTCATTCCTATGGTTAAAACCTTCCTAAATGCAAAATGGAGAAATAAAAGAGAAGGAAATATTACCTAAAGGAGAGAAAATCCAAGGAGAAAGGCTTCTTCCTTGGGAGAGCTTGAGAGCACTTGGGGAAGAAGACTTCTCAAAGAAAGGAAATGAGATGGAAGTCCTATTAGGGCCGGCCACAATGGTTATATCCCCCCCTCATTGAATATTACAAGTTTGCCCCTCCCTTAGTTACAAGTGTTTAAAACAATTTTTGGTTAGGGTTTGGGGGTAAAAAGGTCAATAAAAAAACTCTAAATGGTTAACCTAATAATTAGGAATATGACTAATCTTTCTAACATGATTAACTAAAATTTAGGCCATGGCTAACTAATGCATGGGTCCAACTAGAGTCTAAGTTACCCCGGGTCTCCGTTACAAGTCGGATTGAGATAAAATTCGAACCCGACTCAAATAATCCCAAAACAATATCATAAATAATAAAATAAATATCAGAATAATTCAAAGAGGTCAAATGCAAAATATTCTTAGGCCAGAAATGACATTAAAATATCATAATCACATGGTTAGGCTCTAGGTCAAACAGTCTCTAGAATTTTACTAGCAAAACGTCAAAACCACAAGTCATTGATTTAAATAATTTGAAAATGATTTAAAATCACCAAAATTATATCATGAATTAAATATCATTATTAAAATAATTATAAACACGAAATTTCAAAATTACTCTCATTTGGAAAACTGGGTGTTACAACTCTACCCACCTTAGAAAAATTTCGTCCTCGAAATTTAAGATCGATAGTACTCCTTCTAGAGCCTCTAACCTACCCAACATCTAAGGTAACACTTCCTAACACATGAATAATAAACGGACATCTAAATAGTGTCAATCTAGGAATACCTCCAACACTGCTCTGCTGTACGACGGTAATGGAACTTCAATAAAATATGGACTGGAACCTATATCCAAGGGACTGGACCTATTTTAAAGTGGCCTTAACTAAGGATGAAAAGGAACTGATCATAGGCTATAGGTATGCTCAAACTATTATCTTCCTATTAGCCACCTATTAATACATTCTATTACCATAGGAACGATGCATTACTAAGACATATAGGCCCCTATCTCTCATAACACATTTATACTCACCAAAAGACTAGTACATCCTATCAAGGCTGATACTATAAATCTCTCATAAATCTCATAAGCTACAGGTTTATAGACACACATCCCCACATCAAGGACTAACCTATATATATCTATAACTGATACTAATGGGGTGACGTCCCTATTTACCAACAATCAAGGTCTTAAAATTTTTTATCTAAATCATGCAATTTGAAGGAATAGTATACAAGGTCAGGGCATACCGTAGCAGTTGGAAGTCTCACCTTGGTGCATTATTCATTCTAGGTCAAAACAGTACTATGGTATCAACACACAAACAATCTAGGGTGTCCTAATTGGGAAGGTAAGGGAATAACAATCATCAAGGTTGTGGGGCTGTCTACCATCCTATATAAAAATTGGTCATTAACAAGCAACTAAGAAATTATTAAAAGGTTACTATCCCATAAAATGGCAAAAATTAAAATTTAGGCACAACAAATCACAAATAGATTTTTGTCTTGACACGATCTAAGTTGATCAATTTCGGGATAAAACGAGATTTGGGCAAGAAGGGAAATCAATGAAATCAAAGTATGAGCACGAGCATCCAATGATGGAGATTCAGGTCATGATTAAATTTAATTCGACTGAGTACGAATACGAGGTTCATAGGCGATGAAAGATTTCAAGGAGAATTGTCAAGGCTGTCGCGAATGAGACTCTAGGGTCAAGTTTAACTATGTCTCCATTCTCGTAGATTGATACATGAAAAAGTGAACCAAAGTGCAATAGGTTGATCAGACCATTATGTACCGGTTCTGATTAGACAATATATTAGTGGGTGGCCACCCAATAAAATATGTCATGACCAAGGTCGAAAATAGATAAGCTTACAAAACTAAGGCTAATTTAGCAGCACAAGATATAAGGGTGGTAATGATGAAAGGAATTACATAGTCCAAGGTTCTTAACCAACGGGTCAAGTAATCAGATAAGGTACAAGGTTAAGCATCTAAGGAAACAAGCAGAACACCATCACATGTCGGGTCGAAAGAATTGAGTAAAGGCTGGATTTCTAATTAAAATAAGAAGAAATTTAGTATAATGGTAGAGGTTATAGTATAGCCAGTTGACCAGAAAATTATTTCAAGAAAATAGAGTACAAGAAGACGGGTTTTAGTGGGACATGATATACCTACACGAAGGTGAGCTCGTCTAGGTCTCGCATATAAGATTTGTTAGAGGGTAACAGCTAGTATTACATTCCGAATATCAAAGTCACGATAAGGAACGTCAAAGGATCTCAATTAGAAAGTGGGAGTTCAAGAGGTGGTAATTAATGCACAAAAATAATGAAGATCGAGTTAGTCATCTGCTTCTGATACCCTTAAGTTCATCTGGTCATAACTTGCCAATCATATCTTTACCTCACCAGTCTCTATATAAAAATTTAACCTTTACTTAAACCCTTACCATGACTACCGTAGGCAATTTCCGATTTCCAAACATCACTCGTGAAGCATAGCCCTCACATTAGGAATCAACATTAACCTTTATTTAAATTTCCAAGTTCTTTCACCTTGTCTTAAATTTGACCCAAAACCTCTAAATCCCGTTTACGAATTCCTTGAACTTGTTCAAATTGTTCTCCTCGTATTATTTAATTTAAATCTCTAGGCCTTACAAACTTATCTTCCATCATAAAATCAACTTCCGTTTTCTTCGACATACACCCTTGAATATTATTTCCTAAAAATATTTCACAACAATCTCTAAACTTCCATAACTTTGTGTTCTCTCTATCCCTAGTCATTTCCTCGCAATATCTTGTTTAATATCCTTATTAAACACAATTAATTCTCTTTTCCATTACTAACCTTCTACATAGCCTTAGAGTAAAAGTTTTCCCCAGAATCATAACCAAGATTTTCTAAGTTCTCAAAACTAGGTTGACCCCTGATATCCTCATTAGTTTGAATACACCTATAAACTATCTCATAAATCCAAAATTTCTCAAATATTTGTTTCCAGATTGGCAGTATACATCTCTTTATTCTCTTCGAGACTTACCACATTTCTATCTCAAGTTTCCATATGGAACACTCCACATTGATTTCCTTTAGATCATCATAAAATAAACCAGTTACGTCTTCTCTGAGCTATAATTTACGCCACTTCCTTAGCCTTCCCCATGCAAAAGATACGAAGATTCAAGGGTTTCGAAGTACATCTGGTAGGGACGACAGATATGGGTAATTAATGTAATGAGACAGAGTTTAAGATAAGAGGTAAATAAGAATGCAAGGGAATAATGGCGAGAAAGAATAATGAAGATATGTTCCTTCTCATCGGTTCAAACGAGAGGAACCCATCAAGCTTAAATTCAATAGCAAGGAATGAGGGTGAATCCAAACAAGAGGAAAAGGAATTCCAATTGAAGTTCAAAATGAGTTTCTCAGGGGTCGACCCAGAAATCTCTCAAAGAATCCTAAGTGTGATTGAGTACCTTGGATTTGAAAATATTAATCTAAATACAAAATTAAATCAACAACTATAAAATTTTATCAAAATCATCAACTAATACCAGGATTCAAAGTTCTACAATGAATCCACAAAATCAAATTCAAATCAAGGAAAAAGGTGAATCAAAACAAGGAAAAGGAGTTTAAATCAGAATTCAAAATGAGATTCTCAAAGGTCATCCCAGGAATCTCTCAAGGAATCCTAACAGTGTTGAGCATCCTCTCATCCTAACATCTTAATTTATATATCCTATAACAGGCTCGTAGTAGTACAACTAAGTCGTTGCGCTACTACAAAATCGTACTAATGCGAATCTTGACCTGCATGGGCCACTACTAAAAATGTGTCACGACCGCACCCTAGAGTTAGGGCACGAGAACGTAACAACGCCCAGCCTACGCCGCAGTGTCGGCGGTAGAACGCTGTCCTAGGTCTTAATGCATCTAACAGTATAAGACTAAACAGTTTATACTCCCCGAATGGGGGTGACATAGCAGAATGTAAACTCAATCACATCTAAGGTAGAGCATAAAGGAAGATAGATAAAACATGAAATCGAAAAGAGATACAACAGATAGAAGTCTAAATGTCTAAGATACAAACTCAGAATACATCTCAAAACTCAAATACAGTAATCCATAAATACAACTCAAGATGACTGAAAATAAACTATAAGCAAAAACCCTAGCTATATATGCACAACCTCTACTGTCTCCTCTACGCTAAGAGGCAACCTCCAGGCTATCTGTAAAATTTATCAATGGGTCCAGTCAGGACTGGAACGAGCACAGTACATCTCAACAGATCATAGCAGGTTAAAAAATATAATCATGCAGTAAAGTAAGATACAGGATCTGAAGGAAATACAGTATGTAAACAGAGAAAGAGAACTGTAATAGAAATATCTACTATAAGTAGAGAGCTAACAGTGGCTAGTGAGTCAGAGTACAATAAACATGTGAATGGCATAGGAGATTCTGGAAACTATACTATGGAGTGATTCTGGGAACTGCACTACTTGGATATTATTCACATGTTTACTTCTACTCTCCCATACCCCTAATCAATACACAAGGATCCAACCAGGTTATGTTATGATTCCATGCAAAGTCCCACAAGGGGTGATACATGGATAGCCCATAAATGGGTGATTCTGGGAATACCCAATGGGGTGATTCTAGGAATGCCCATAAATGGGTGATTCTGGGAAGACTCTGTGATCATGAGAGTACATGTCACAAGTGATCGAAGAACTGTGAAGCATAGTGATACACCATGTAAGTGAAACGCACAGAACATATAGTATATGATGCTCCCTGAGGGGATAACATCACAAAAAAGGATCCATATAGTACTAATCCGTGTTACCAATGTGACAGCATCAAGTATAGTAATCTAAAGCAGGAAAATAATTCTAACAGGATATGAAATGATCAGAGAATGTACTCGTCTGATATCTGAATGTCCAAGGTAAAGATACTGTCCGAGGAGAGGTGTCTGGCTCCTAATTAGAACAGCACAAGTCAAACATGTCCAGAAAGATAATATAAAGCACTACAATGCATTCTACATGAATCTAGGTCAAACTAGGCCAAAGTCAACCCTTAGTCAACTTTGGTCAACTGCACTAGTCAAACTAGGTCAAGCTAGGTCATGTCCTAACCCAGCAATCTTACTAGGCCTAACCAAGACTATCCTAGCAAGACACATCAATACAAGGCTATACAAGCCAACATACACCCAACTCTATATAGCATGCAATTATTCAATACTCAAATAGGCAAGAATTCACATTAGATATACACTAGGTAATCTATTACTTTAAGCTATACATGTCTACACATATATACACATGCATATATGGTATTCAACATTTGGTCTATAATCATGGCATTTCAATGGCTATATAAACTTATATTACAATACAATATGCTACCATATATATAATATACATATAGCTAAGTTAACTATATTCATAAATACTTATTTAAGAGGCTATGTGTGTATGTGAACATGGCAAAGGGGCAAGTGAGGGTTAAATGGGCATACATAGTGTATACATAAAAGAGTGTCAAAGTGTAAGTGAACAAAGTGTCAAGTGTGATAGTGTCAACATAGTGTAAGGGGTACATGAGGTAATATAGGATTTGTGTTAACATAGAGCATTACATCTCATTAACTTGTATATTGCATACATTACATCTATTATTATATTACATTCATGCTTGCATTCATCATATTATTTATTCTTTTGCACTACTATATGTACCATACATTACATACTATGGAACCTACATATTCATTACAAGCCATACTTATACATGCTTACATTAGATAGGATACTTACACCTCATATATCATTTATTTAACCATTTGCTCATGCTTGCATTCTTTATTTAGTTACATAATTTATATACATTAACATGGGTTAAAATCAAATAGAAAATTATATTACACACAAGGGTTCACAAAATGCATATGCCGAATAGTAACTCCTACTAATAATCAATACTGTACCAACTTAGCATGAATTAAAATCTAGGATTCAAGTATGTTATAGATCTATGTGTTAGCTTTCCGAAACTTCAAACGGATTGCGTTTTCGTTTCCGAAAACTCCCGGAATCGTGAAAACACCGAGAACGCGTTTGTCTTTCGTACAACTGACACTCAAATAATTTCCAGAAAGTTACAGAAAGAATTAGGCCTACTAATATATGTTTTTGGAAAGCTAACTTCAATACGCTTCTTTTAAAAAAAATAGAAGATTAAACCGAGCTTTGCGCTAGAAGTTATGGCATTTCTAAGTTAGGGCTGAAATTAAAAATATGGATAAAATCATGACGGATTTAGATAGTATGAGCCAAAAGAATACACAATATATATCCTAATTATCCACAACAATAATGACAATAAAATATGAGGAACCCCACTCACAAACTTGATTATATAATCATCATGAACCATTTACAATATAAAATAGATACACTCTCATTACAATATATATATATATATATATTTTTTTTTCAATATAATATATATAATATATATATATATATATATATATAATTAATTATATACATACACAAATCTATATATGTAACATGAACACATCTATAATAGAAACATGAATGAAATGTAAAGTACTCAAGAACACATCTCTACATATTCAAATCTGAGATTTAATATGAATTAATTCATTTAATCAATATTTTAAATATAAAGTGTGTCCAAGTTTGGGAATTTCCCCATGAACACAAGACACAACAATAATACAATAGAAATCCCTAAAGGACACATAATGGACACAAGAGGACACAAAATAGGGACACAACAATGGGGGTCATTCCTATGGTTAAAACCTTCCTAAATGCAAAATAGAGAAATAAAAGAGAAGGAAATATTACCTAAAGGAGAGAAAATCCAAGGAAAAAGGCTTCTTCCTTGGGAGAGCTTGAGAGCACTTGGGGAAGAAGACTTCTCAAAGAAAGGAAATGAGATGGGAGTCCTATTAGGGCCGGCCACAATGGTTATATCCCCCCCATTGAATATTACAAGTTTTCCCCCCTTAGTTACAAGTGTTTAAAACTTTTTGGTTAGGGTTTGGGGGTAAAAATGTCAATAAAAAAAAACTCTAAATGGTTAACCTAATAATTAGGAATATGACTAATCTTTCTAACATGACTAACTAAAATGTGGGCCATGGCTAACTAATGCATGGGTCCAACTAGAGTCTAAGTTACCCAGGGTCCCCGTTACAAGTCGGATTGAGATAAAATTCGAACCCGACTCAAATAACCCCAAAACAATATCATAAATAATAAAATAAATATCAGAATAATTCAAAGAGGTCAAATACAAAATATCCTTAGGCAAAAATGACATTAAAATATCATAATCACATGGTTAGGCTCTAGGTCAAACAGCCTCTAGAGTTTTACTAGCAAAACGTCAAAACCACAAGTCATTGATTTAAATAATTTTAAAATGATTTAAAATCACCAAAAATCATATCATGAATTAAATATCATTATTAAAATAATTATAAACACGAAATTTCAAAATTACCCTCATTTGGAAAACTGGGTGTTACAGGAGGTTCCTACACCACCCATAGTTCCACCTACCCCTGTGGAAGTGGACACCCCGGCCCTTCTGGAAATCATGAGAGGAATGATGGCTACTCAACAACACCAGATATTAGCCCAGCAGCGCATGCATGCTCAGTTACAAGAGCAGAATGTACTACTCAACCAAGGATTACAGACGGCTTTGGAAAGAGGAGTGAGGACGGATTCAGGAGCATCCACCAGATTTTGCAAGTACAACCCCCATCGTTTTGAGGGCACGGAGGATGCCATCTCAGCAGATGCATGGCTTAAGGATATTGAGGCTATTTTGACAGCAGCTAAGGTGCCGGCAGAAGAACTTGTGGACCAGGTGAAGTTGTTACTTCAGGATCCCGCACAAGATTGGTGGGAATCGGAGGAAGTAGGTATCAGACGTCCTGTTGCTTGGGACGATTTCACAGCAAGATTCAAGACGAAGTACTATGGAGTTGTGGCACAGTTTGAGCTACAACAGAAGTTTATCAACCTCAAGCAGGCCGGCAAGACTGTAGATGCTTATGCAGCAGAGTACTTCTGTAAATTGAGTAGATTCGCCCCAGAGATGGTAGCAACGGAGCGCCAGAAGGCGATGAGGTTCCAGCAAGGGTTTCATCTTGAGCTCTTGCAATTGATAGAGGGGCACAACTACCAGACTTTTGACAAAGTATTGACGGCAACTCGAAGGCATGAGATCACCATTCAGAGGATCACGGCAAGGACTGGGAGTCAAAAGAGATCCCACAGTCAGATAGAAGGAGGAGGGAGTACAGTGCCCCGAACAACAGCACTATCCCATGGCATTCGTATTTACGATGTGGCGATACGAGGCCAGCACCACCACCCAGGCAACAGCAACAGAGGAAGAACCAGCAACCCCCAGCGGGCTGCACTTATTGTGGAAAGATAGGGCACACTAGAGATATGTGTCGGACATTGAACGGACTGTGTTGATATATGGAAATCCAGATCATCGGGTTACCACATGTCCCATGAATTCGAGGTCAGGAGGACCAGTGCAACAATTTCCTACTCTGCCAGCACCAAGAGCAGGCCAGTATCGAGGACCAGCAATGGCAGTGAGGCCATTGGCGCAACGTTCGTTAATGCCGCAGGCTCAGATATTTCGGCAGCAGGGACCGTCGATGCAGCAACAACATCGACCACCCTAGCATCATCAAGGCAGGGGACAACAGCAGCACCAGGCTAGGCCGCAGCATGGGAACCAACAAGGAGGTCGAGGGCAGGCATTTACTCTGTCCTTAGAAGAGGAATTGGCATCAGGAGATGTTGTAGCAGGTAACATTCTCGTCGCCTCATATCCCGCTGTAGCATTATTTGATTCGGGAGCATCACTCATTTATATCCGCACAATTTGCGACACGGCTAGGAATGGAGTTCGAGACATTGCCAGGGAGGTTGAGTATACTCACCGGCAATGGGCTCGTAGGAGTTAGTAGAGTAATTCTGGCATGTAGTGTTGTAGTGTGCGGGCATCCTTTACCCTCCCGGTTGATAGAATTTTCTGTTGGAAATTTCGACGTTATCTTAGGCATGGACTGGCTGAAAGACAGTCATGCGATAATAGATTGTCGTAGTGGGAGTGTATTTTATATTCCAGGCATGAAGTGATTCACCTTAGTCAGATCAGTGGCAACTCAACAAGAACATGGAGTAGTGACGGCAATGGAAGAAGTTCAAGTTCCGAAGGTAGTTAAAGAGTTTCTAGACGTATTTCCTGAAGAACTTCCAGGTCTACCACCGGTTAGAGATATTAAGTTTAGTATAGAATTGGCACCTGGAACTAAACCGATATCAGATCGAGTTTACAGAATGGCGAATTCAGAGCAGGCCAAGGTATATCAGCATATAGAGGAACTGAAGGAGAAGAAGTTTATCTAAGCTAGCGTATCATCGTGGGCAGCACCAGTGGTACTTGTGGAAAAGAAGGATGGGTCATCCAGATTGTGTATCGACTACAGGAAGCTTAACGCGGCAACAGTAAAGAACAAGTACCCACTACCAAGGATCGACGACTTATTTGATCAGTTGAGCAGGGCTAGAGTTTTCTCTAAGATAGATCTTCGTTCAGGGTACCATCAGGTGAGGGTTCGGAAGGAAGATATTCCCAAGACAGCATTCCGGTCGAAGTATGGGCATTATGAATTCTTGGTAATGCCGTTTGGTTTGACCAACTCCAGCAATATTTGGATTTGATGAACCGTATCTTTATGCCGTACTTAGATCAGTTTGTCATGGTATTTCTCGACGACATTCTTGTATACTCTGCTAGTGAAGGGGAGCATGAAGACCACCTCAGGAAAGTGTTACAGGTTCTGAGAGAGAACCAGTTGTATGCCAAGCTCAGTAAGTGTGAGTTCTGGACTGATCATATTTCATTTTTGGGTCATATCATATCAGGAGCTAGAGTAGCAGTGGATCCCAAGAAGGTAGAAGTAGTAGAGAGTTGGCCAGTACCCAAGATCATAGCATGTGCAGAGTTTCTTGGGATTGGCAGGATATTACAGAAGATTCGTATCAGACTTTGCAAGACTTTCAGCACCCATGACCCGCTTGACACGGAAGAATGTACCATTTGTCTGGTCGGTAGAATGTCAGGCATCATTTGAGACTTTGAAGCAGAAGTTGATATCAGCGCCTATTCTTATATTACCAGTTGGACCCGGTGGTTTTACTGTATATTATGATGCGTCAGAAAAAGGACTTGGATACGTCCTCATGCAGCACGGAAAGGTGATAGCATATACATCTAGGCAACTTCGAGACCACGAGAAGAATTACCCAACTCATGATTTGGAGTTGGCGGCAGTAGTATTTGTTTTGAAGCTATGGAGGCATTACTTATATGGTGACCGAGTGGACATGTACACAGACTATAAAAGCCTGAAGTACATCTTTACTCAGAATGAGCTAAACATGAGGCAGAGAAGATGGCTGGAGTTGATCAAGGATTATGACGTTGAGCTTCAGTATCATCCGGGCAAGGCTAATATGGTAGCAGATGCTCTTAGCAGGAGAGGCAGCGTATTTATGTTAACAATACAGAAGCATATCTTAGAAGACCTTCAGGAGATGGGCATAGAAGTTATACTTTCTAATGATATAGGAGTTCTGGCAAGTCTACAAGTCTAGTCCGACTTGGTAGACAGAATCAAGGCAGCTCAGGCACAAGACCCAAGAATTCAGAAGCTTAGAGCAGAATGTGAGTCAGGACTCAGAAAGGAGTTGAAAATTCACGAAGATGGTACGCTTAGGTTTGGTTCACGCCTATGTGCCTAGTGGAGATATCAGGCAGGAGGTTATGGCAGAAGCTCACAGTTCTCAGTATTCTATACACCCTGGAGGGACTAAGATGTACCAAGATATCAAGCAACACTTCTGGTGGAACAGGATGAAGAGGGAGATAGCTAGATTCGTTTCTCGTTGCTTGGTATGTCAGCAAGTGAAGGCTGAACAGCAGAGGCCAGCTGGATTATTGCAACCGCTTCCTATTCCGGAATGGAAGGGTGAACACATCACAATGGACTTTGTGACCGGTTTACCGAGATCACCAAGTGGTAAAGATGCTATTTGGGTGATAGTGGACCGACTTACAAGGTAGCACACTTTCTTCCTTTCAGAGTAGGGCAACCTATAGAAAAGTTGGCAGAGTTGTATATTCAACAGATAGTCAGGCAGCATGGAGTCCCTGTCAGTATTGTGTCAGACCGAGATACCCGCTTTACATCACATTTCTAGAAGAGCTTACATAGTCTGGGTACCAAGTTAAGATTTAGCACGGCTTGCCATCCACAGACGGATGGACAATCAGAAAGAACGATTCAGACTTTAGAAGATATGTTACGAGCTTGCACTCTAGATTTTGGAGGGTTTGGGAGAGTCACCTGCACTTAGTCGAGTTCTCATACAACAATAGTTATCAAGCCAGTATCCAGATGGCGCCATTCGAAGCACTATATGGTAAGAAGTGCAGGTCGCCGCTTACATGGGATGATATCGGGGAGAGGAAGATGCTGGGCCCGGAATTGATTGTTCAGACGATTGAAGTGGTTAAAGGAATTAGAGAGCGACTTCGAGTTGCGCAAGATAGGCATCATCATTGGGCGGACTAGCACCGTAGGCCGCTAGAGTTTTCTGTTGGGGACCACGTGTTCCTACGGATCTTACCTACCCGTGGGGTCATTAGATTTGGCGTTCGCGGGAAGTTGAGTCTGCGATACGTAGGCCCATTCGTTATCCTTGATAGGGTAGGCGATGTTGCTTATCGTTTATCCCTTCCACCTTCGTTACGAGAGGTGCATGACGTGTTCCATGTATCTCAGTTATGTAGGTATGTAACGGACCCAAGCCATATCATCGATCATTCCGAGCTGGTTGTTGGTACCAACCTGTCTTACGAGGAACAGCCTGTGTCTTTTGGACCGAAGAGAAGATACTTAAGAACCGAATAATTAGTCTTGTCCGTATTGCTTGGGGTCATCACTCCTTGGGAGAGTCAACGTGGAAACGTGAGGATGATATCCGATCATGGTATCCACACCTGTTTGACTCACAAGGTAATCTCTTCTGTATACCTTGATTGTCCTGATTCCTCATGCTTATCACCTTATGGGTAGAACTACTTTATCGTAGATTGATGAATTTACATATATAGTACTTGCTTTTTGATATGGTAAAATGACTGCTTGCTCGCTAAAATGTGTATTAGTTAGCTCTGATATTTCTATCCGCTTGGATTTGAAATTTCGAGGACGAAATTTTTCTAAGGCGGGTAGAGGTCACTCCCCGTTCCCAGAATGCGTATTTTAATACGTATACTGCTTAAATTTATTTATTTAAAATTTATCATGTATTATTCTGTATTTAAATTCCTTAAGGTTTCCATTAATAATTTTATGCATTTTATTTTCTGCTTTTATACTCTGCTTTTATTTTGCTTTAGGTCCAGCCTAGGTTGGTCTATTTCCGGATTCAAGTTGGTTCAACGTGAACCGAAACAAACCCCCACCTACCACCACCCCCTTTCATTTAAAGCCCCCAAACCCCTCTCTCTTCATTACTTTTTCACCATTACTCTTCTTCTTTCTTCCTCATCACTCTCTCCACCTACCAACGTAGGCAAGTACATCTTGCTTCCACATGATAACCCATTTTCATAGTTCATTTATCTTCCTCTCATGATTCTAAGAGAGTTTAGTACTTAGCATTTTTTATTTCCTTGGCTCATTTTTATAGATCTAAGTTGTTGTTTTCGGTTGTCCATGGGTTTTGATCTATCAAACTTGCATGTTTTCGAAAATAGATAGTTCCATGTGGTAGAGCTTCTCATTTACTCCATTTTGATCTATGGCAGTCCCAGTTCTGGCTTGGACGAAGACCCCATGGAATTTGGAGTTCGGAAGGAGTTTTACGCTCACGCTGTGCGTGCCCGCGTAATATCGTCCCTTTACGCTCACGTTTTAGGTACTCGCGTAAGCATTTACTTTACGCTCACATTTTTACGTGCCCGCGTAGTGCTGAATCCTTACGCTCAAGTTATACGTGCAAGCGTAGTATTGAGTTTACACTCACGTTTTTACGTGCCCACGTAGTGCTGAATCCTTACGCTCACGTTATACGTGCAAGCATAGTATTGAGTTTACGCTCACTTTTACGTGCCAGCGTGAATCACTTTTTACGCTCACGTTATGCGTGCCAGCGTGAATCACTTTTACGCTCACGTTATGCGTGCCAACGTGAATCACTTTTACGCTCACGTTATGCGTGCCAGCGTGAATAACTTTTACGCTCACTCATGCATGCGTAAAACTTAACTTTTACGCGTATGTTCCTTTACACATACAAGGCTCGCGCGTAACTCTATTCTTTACGCATAGCTTTTACGCTCACACCTTAGCTCGGCGTAAAACGTGTCTTACGCCCAACTTCTTTTTACGCAACTTTTACGCTCAATTTATTCTTTAATTTTGGTGTACTTCCTTTACCCATATTTGCTTTAGCATAAATGTGGTATAACCCGATGGCATAACACGACTTTTTACGCTCAACTTTATTTCATGATTGAGCGTACTCCTTTTTACGCGCATGGCATTTTCTTATTATACTTACGCCTTTTGACATGAACTAGATAAAATCATGATATGTTAATATTGTTAATATCGATTGTTATGTGGAATGCGCCTTGTGTCCCGATTGATTTTTGGATACCTAGTATGACTGGAACTTAACCCTGAGAGTTATAGACTCGACTCCATTTATACTAGTTAACTTATGCCTTGTCACCATGGATAATGATGGTTATCTTGACTAAAATTGATCATGTGTTCCTAATTGGGACTAAGAGACTGGCTAGTCGTCTTATTGAATTAAATGAATGAGATACGTTCATATTATGAACTATTATAATCGATTGGCCGATCCCGAATATTGACATACAGGCATGTGCAGGCTTCAATTTATTTATTTTTCTACAGAGGAGCATGTGTACTTTATGGTCAAGGCATGATTATTCCGTGGTTAGTTTTGATTGTTGCATTACGCTATGTAAGACCTACAACATAGTCGCACGGGTATCGTTGTAGAGTTGCGCATATCGTACCCCGTACGAAAGTACTCATTTGAATGACCATGATCCACGGCATGGGATTTCACTCAACGTAGAGACTATTAAGTTAAATAAAATAATAATTGCATGGAGAGAATGGATCCCCGAGTTCTTACATGGCAGCCCTCTTGGGACTAGTAGTGCCCGACAGGCCGGCTGGTCCCCACAGATACTGCAAACCGCACACGGGCATAGAGCGGTATCTGGTTATATTATTTATTGTATATTATATATTGATGACGGGCGTCCTGCTGGAACTCGTCTAATTTATGATTGGCGCAATTGATTGACTGGGTAAACTAGCCTTGCTTGTACATAGTAAGAACTGAGGAATCTTTATCGCATATTTCTAGGGTAACTTGGAACTCACAATAGCAAGCCGTAGAAGTTGAGTGGTCGTTTAAATTGATTTGTTGTGTACTGTACCTACTCTGTTGCCTAACTGAGATGATCAGAATGTCAGGACATGACGGGCCAACCTCTGTCCTTGTTTGGTTAGGAGGTTGGTTCGAAGTATCGTGATATTATGTGAATCCTAGTAGCAAGCAGAGATCTATTTATCATATTTCTTATTACTGGTTTTAGTTCTCATGTCGTGCTTCCTTGCGGTACTTGCTATTAGAGGTCTAACCTCTCTGGTTTTGCATGGCCAGATTTAGAGCCGGTTCCCGAGGACTCAGCTTACTTCCACCTCCAAGATGGTCAATACTAGAGGAATGATCGCAGGAGGACTCGAGTGGGTTCCTTACTTCACCGCTCGTTTTGTTACTTACTTAAACTTTGTCGTTTGGCACCGATATGTTAGTCGGATTGTCTTGTACTTACTTTTACATAATTGTAACTAAAGTCAGGCTGCAGCTGATAAACAATTGTGTATACCTTGCTTCGTCATCTGGCTATGTTTTGTAAAGCCAGATATCAAGAACATGTTGACTGAGCGTTTGGGACGCCTTACTGCTTTACCTCACATGTTCTCTATTACTGTTTCTTGCTTGGATGATTGAGACAATAGACATGAAGTGACCATAGTGAGACTTTTATGTAGTATGCACCCCCTCGTCTTTTAGACAACATTGATCGTATTATACGGTATTCATCTACCCGTAATACGTAGCTGGCTGAGTCATTCCCCCGCTCTTCAGTATTCTGGTTCTGGGACGTAACACTAGGCTAAGCAAAGACGGGTTCATCGGAGCCACCCACCTTAGCGATGTTCGCATCGGCTGGGCGATACTCCGAGCGCGCCTTTGAAAGTCTAAGTCTGGATTCATCTTGTCGGGCCAATATAAGCCTTGCATCGATTCTTCATCAGGTCGCTGCCAACTCTTCGGGTCGACGGCTCGTTTGAGTCGTTGCACTTGCCATTTGGATTGGCGTTCCGCTAGGGCGGAGCGGGTCATTACAGATGATACCCATATATATATATATATATATATATATATATATATATATATATATATATATATATATATATATGTATGTTTGGGGAGGTTCCTTCAATATATAGAGGTGATAAAATTAGGAAGTCAGAGGTTTACGATAAGCTCGAACAAGATCTTTATAAGTCTGTGGATAAGGTGTTTCTGGATAGATTTCTATCGAATTAGAAAATTGAATCAAGATCAGTCTAAATAACTACTCAAATATAAATTAGGATTTATTTACAAGTTTCAATCTAGAAGAATCTTCTCTTTTTGTTATCTAATCCTATAATGGATTTTAAAACCTATACTTCCAAATAAATCTTTTATTAGTCGAGATAATCAATCAAATAATTTCAAACAACATTAATCAAATAATAAATCATCATAATGGTTAAAATATTATTCAATACCATTATTTTAGTATAAAGTATATTTTTATAAATCAAAAATATCATTCAAAAGTAAATTGGTAATTCTTTCTATGGATAAAATACTCTTGATTTCTTTTTACATAAACTTAAAGAGAATTAGTTTCTCTCTAAATGATCAAAATCACTTTTGAAATCGAACTATTGAAAGATCCAAAGTAATAACATATTTATAATCCAAACAACAAAATTTCTAGAAAGTAGTTTTTATTAAAATTAATTAAAATTTTGACCATAACTTTTAACTAGTTTTTAAAATACAAAATATTCGCAAAACAACGTTTACATTTCTTTTTAAAGCAAATTATTTCTAAAATAAGATAAGTAGAAAATAAAATTATGAAAATTTGGGAACGGTAGTTACAAATCTACCCACTTTAGAAATAAATTCGTCCTCGAATTTAAAGACTACTAGGGTAGTCGGTACTTGCTTGACCGGTGAAAAAGATAGTGTAAATTTATAATAAGAAAAATAACGATCAGATAGATGAAAGAAAAGGAAAAGAAAAAAAAAACAAATAATAAAACAAATAAAAACATTAACCAACTATAATGAGAGTGGAAGAAGATAAGATATAAGGCTTGTTATTGGAATCTTGGGCTATGATCTTGAATCCTAAAATATTTAAAAAAAAGTTCTCAAAATTTCGACACAAAAGCTAACAATAATCTCAAGGACCATTCAGCAATCGAAGACTCTACCCACCTTAGAAAATTTATTCCTCCTAGAAATTTTCAAAATCCACGATTAGGTATGGCCAAGGGTATAATCGTGAAACAAATTTTTTTAATTAATACCAATAAGGATGGCCATTGACATAATCAAATGAATGTTATGACCCTTGATTAAATTGGTTATACGAAATCGCGGATAGGATCAAAATAATAAAATAATAGAGAAAGAAAATATGATTTGGCACGATCAACCTTTGGTCAAATGGTCTAGTCATGATAAAATTGCTACGAAATGATCAAAATTCTAGATGAAATCTAAACATGGTTATAGTCTCTATGGGATAATCTAAGATACAGTCACGATCAAGGCTAATCGTGTAAGTCATTCAAGTATGGTAAAAAATAGGAAGTTGGCACGTACATGATCATGATCAAAAGAGTCATGAACATAGCTGCAATGAAAATATAAACCTTAGCTATAATTAAGTCGAAATATAGGTACGATTATGATTTAGTCATGGTCAAAATTGTTTAAGATCGATCAAAATTGAAATCATTTTGGTACGAACAACTAGTTAAGCAAAACTATTTAGGCATGATTATAGAATCGAATTCTAGGATAACATGTGAATTAATACGATTAAAATAGAATCGAATAGTCTAGTCATGATCGAAAGGACGTTAAGGATGATCCAAATTGAAACCGTTCTAACACGATCGATTGTGTAAGCATGATCAAAGAATCATAATCGATGTATGATTATGAATCTAGTGGAAGGAAATCAAATTAGGTTTAAAAGATGAAGATTCAAAAATAGGAAGATATGGGAGAAAAGAAGAGCAACTAGTTTATTGAGAAAATGGTAACTAGGAATAAGGAACAAATCATATTAGAAACTTAATAGTCATATGTCAATAAATGACGTACCTTCTATGGTTTTCAAAAACCGTAAGCGCATCCGGGGTCACTTTACCGAGAATTTATGCCTCGCCAGCGTACAGCTAGCTACAATAAACTCTTGGTATCGTGACTCAAGTAATAGTACGGTATCGAATACTTTATCGACCAAATCCGATATTGACATAATAACTCAAGATTTAAATAGGACAAATGAGGCATAGCTTTCATAATGTTCGATAATCTACTCTTATTTGAATTTACTTCAACTTAGGGGTCATGCCACGCCAGTGCGCTGCTGGCTGCAGTGAACCCACAGTCTCAATAATTCAAATAAGTGGCGATAGCGCGCTGTTGTCGTGCCATCGTAAGTCATCAATATTAATCCAACTATATCCCTAAGAATTTCAAAAAAGTTTCTAATTTTTTTACACAGATTGATTATAATAGAGAAAGTTAGAAATTTAACAAATTATTATGATAGAAAAAATGTACGTATTTGTCCTTGAAGTAGAAGTATCTGTTTTGAAAATAAAACGATTGGTTAGAAATAAAAGGTTCAAGACGAGAGAAATATAAACCTTGATTTCTATTCCTCTAATATTCAAGATCGAGGGAAAATTTTATATAGATAACTCGGAGTAGATATATGGATAAGGAATCATGTTAGGCTCTAACTCAATGGATTGGAAATAAAATATTAATAAAATAATTATCCACGACCAATGGGAAATGATTAAGCAATAAGAATTTTAATATATGATTATGAGATTTATAGGGGGAAAAGAAAGAAAAATAATAATAATAATGATAATAATTTTACACAAATGGTCAAGGTTAGGAGTTTGAATCATAGGTGTCTTAATTCACCAAACGAACAGTATACCTACCTTAGATCCTATCAGCATATCAAAACACAATGGTATATCCTTTTTAGGAGAATTTTCTCTAAGTCAACTAATATGGTGTAGAATTCAACAAATCTTTATATAAAGCACATGGCTTATATAGTAACCTTAACTACCCATAGTCAAATACATAAGGGACTCCTAGTCCTAGTCATCCTCCTAAATTATTTCAATCCTAACATGAATAAGCATTTCCTAGTTACAGGCTCATAGTAGTACGACTAATTTAGGTACTACCACGAGTTTACAATCTTTTACAAAAATGGACCTGCATGGGCCACCATACATGCTTCTGGTTTGCTGTTAGCATAGCACATTCGTGGCGCATGGCCTGTGCTGCCTTGGGTTTCTTTGTACTAGCCGCGAAGACGCATAATACTCAGAATCCAATTGTGCCTTGCCATGACAGCGAGTGAGTCTCTTGAAGACAGACATTCTCTCCTGTGCACCAGAGCTCATGCGCTGGAGATTGGTTGCATCTCTGCTCCGTTAGCGCATCTTCTTCGGCTGGGAAGAAGACGGTTGGGTAATGCAGTCAACACTGTATTTTCTAAACAGATGTGCGGCACCAGTGGGCGTATCCTTATTACTGAGAGCATCAGCATGAAGGGCCAGCTGCGGTGGCGCATCCCCTTTGATGATGGTGCCAGACGCATCGACCTTGAGCACCCAGACTTGGCGAGTCTTCTTCGGCTTTGGCAGCCGCTTCGAAGGACTCGCGCTGCCTTCAGAGATGAACTCCTCGTACGTGTCACTCCTAATTTTCACCGTTGAGGGTAATTTGGTCATTTTTTTTATTTTTCAATATTTTAGAAATTTTATATTTTTAATAATGTTTTTATTGGATTTGTTTGATCGGGTTTGAGTTTTATCTCATTTTGACTTGTGTTGGTGACCCGGGTAGCTTAGACTCTAGTTGGGACCCAGATTTTAGCTAGACATGGTCCATAAATCCCACTAATTAGTTTAGTGCTTTTAGACTAATCACACATGACTTAATTGGTCCATTTGTAGATTTTAACTTGGCCCTTTTAACCCTAAATTTTCACATAAAACAAATTGGACCAAAAGGAGGCTTGGAGGGCATTTTGGACAATTGCCAAATGCCCCCAAACCCCCGTACATGGCCGGTCATGGGGAGAGCCATCTCTCTCCACTTCATTTTCTTTTTTACTCTCATTTCTTCCCCCTTTTATGTTCTTCCCCAAACCTAAACCTAAACTCTTGATTTTATCTCATAAATCCTTCCATTTTCCTTTCTTTTCTCTCAATCCTTCAAGGAGAGGGTGCTAGCTTGGAGTAGGGAGCAAGGAGGAAGGAGAGTCCAATTTTTAGGAATTCTTGTGTCCGATTCGAGTCCTCTTGGGTTTAACCTTGGGATCTAACTCCCAAGAGGTAATTTCTTCTCTAACCTTCTTATTTTCCTTGCATTTTAGCATTTTTGGAACCCAGAGGACCACCCCCTTGCATGAACCCATTTTAGGATGTTGTAGAGGCTCTTGGGTGACCCATTTTTTAGTTTGAACTTGCTATTTTGGGTCTTTTCTATTTTTGGACTGATTTGGGGTATTTTTGTAGATGTATATATGTAGTGTGTTTGTGTGTGTGTTCTAGTGTTGTGGTAATGGTGGTGGTTTGTTATGTGTGAGAGTAATTGGGGACCATAGCCATCCTTTAGATTGGTTTAGTTTGTGGTTTGGTATGGTTGAGAGAGTATGAGTGTGTGTTTGTTTGTGGGAAGTTGAGTGAGAGTGTGTTTATGTTTGTGTTTGTTAGAGTGATTTGAGTGAGTTTTTCAGTGGTTTGTTTGAGTGTTTTGAGTGGGTCGAGAGGATTGAATAGAAGGGTATTAGAGAGGGTTTAAGAGGGGTGTGGTGGGGTGTAGATTGGTGGAGTGTGGGGTTGCCAAGCACTGCCCACAGCAGCCCCAAACAATGCCCATAATAGCAGCCACAGCAGCAATAAAGGCAGCAGTAGCAGCAATAAACCCCCTCTTTGGCCCCTAAATAACCCCCTATACATCCCCCAATAAACCCCCAAGTATACCCCCTATATCCACCATATGTTCTACTATGTAACCCCCTAATTTGTGAGTGTTAGAGTAGTGTAGGTTGGTTAGAAAACTAGTGGTTAGAGTGGTAGAAAATAAGCTAAGTCACATGTTAGTAAGTAACATGTTAACGTAAATACCATGTTAAGGTATTCACATTAGAGGGCAAGATACATAGATATGATACTTGGATTTGAGTTAGGATTAGAGATAGAGATATACATTAGTCATGGGCTAGAGTGAGGGTTAGAGTGGTATCTTGTGATACCAAGATGGTATCACAAGGTAAATGGGTTTTACCCTATGTGAAGGGTAAGGTATCGAGATACTTCAAGATACCAAGTTTGAGTGTCAAGATACCATGGTGTGGTATCGAGATACGAGGGTAGAGTGTTAGAACAACTTAGTGGAGTATTGGAGGATGAGTAGAGTTTGAGTTAGAGGCTAAGGTAATGAGATTACCTTGGAAAGGTAAGAAAGGGTAAGTTAAGATAATACCTATTTTCTAACATATGAGTTTACTATTTTAAGATATAGTTATAATTGGGATTTTATGGTTGGTAATGGTTAGGAATAGTGGACTTAGACTAGTTTTGACCTTGGTTGACCATAGTTGACTATTTTGACCAAAAGTCAACTGGAAGTCAATCGTAGCCTAGAAATGACGAGAACTTGACCGAAGTTGACCTGTTGACCCAAAGTCAACTGTTAGTCAACGTTAGTCAAGTTTGACCTAGAGTTGACCAGTTGACCAAAAGTCAACTGTAAGTCAACCTTTGACTTAGATTGACCTAGTTTGACTTGCTTTGACTTAGATTGACCTAGTTTGACTTAGTTTGACTTGATTTTACTTCCAGAACATTATATTGATACAACTTTCCATATGTAGGTCCTTGAGGCACTATACTAGACTCAGTTGACATATTTCATTACAGCTCAGGCGAGTACAATCTCTGATAACTTTTTTAATTTACGATAACTGTTATAATTCATGTACTTAGTATAGATATACTTGTTCTTGACACATTGGTCACACGGATTGGTATTCATGGATCCCGACATGAGATGTTATTCCTTGTTATCTTGGTATATCTTGTGCAAGCCCCTTGTAGTTCTTGTGCAGTATATGGACACTGATTCTCAAGGAGACTTGCTCCCTTCTTGTAGAATCCCGTGTCATGACGTGTCTTGTTTGGATCCATTCTACCAGTCGGGGGCAGGGAGTACTAGTGTAGATGTGTGGTCATTATCCGTCTTGTTTATTCTTGTAGACCTTGTGAATGCCAATCCTATACTTCACGTATGATTGGCTAGATCATTAGACCTTGTTCAGACCCAAGCCGACCACATATCTAAGCTAGTACTCACACACCTAGATATATGATTCTTGATTCTTGTACATACCATGATCAATTTTATTTGCCTTGTTCTAGCTCTAGATTTACAGCTTACCTTGCTATGATACTTACATGTACATTCATAATTTCTTGTATATACTCTCTATTTACAGTCTTGTAGCTTTTATCCTATCTTGTGAATTATTGTTAGTTGATTGTGCTCGTTCCATCCTGACTGGATATGTTGACAAAATATTACAGATGATGGTGAGAAGGACTGTTGTACTTACTACGGCCCACATGACGTAGTGGATATTGACTTGGAGACCCTGGTTCAGCAGGGATTAGCCCCGGCTGAGGAGACTTTAGTTATAGCTCAGTTAGAGTAGGTTTTGACTGGACTTTGTCTCCAGCTTGCCACTTATGTTTGTGGTATTATTTTGAGATTGTATAACTATATTACTTCGTGACTCTCTTTCTCTCTGTTGAGGTGGATATTGTACTTTGTGGTTTATATCTATCTTGATTTCGTGCCATGATTCTTCCTACTAGATTGTGATTGAGATTATTAGTATTTTATATTATATCCTCCGTGTAAAGATGTCAGGTTATTATATACTGTTTGTTAGCTAGCAGACCTATAACATTCTATACCATTTTTATGGAGTAGGCTTGGTACTATTACGTACTTGTGCCCCTACCTAGGGTGCGGGTCGTGACACATTTTTAGTGGTGGCCCATGCAGGTCAGAAATCGCAATTAGTGCGATGTCGTAATGGCGCTCGACTTAGAGTGCTGTTACGAGCCTGTGGTACGTATCTAGGATAGGCTATAGCTAAGTTTACTCAATCACAAAATAGGAAAACTTCTACTTGCTGATCATTTTAACTGTCATTTTTGATATTGAATCTTGTATTCTAACTGTCCTCCTTGATATAATATTTCTTGTGCCATATTAATTTCCTTCTTTTAATCTGTCTTCAGGATGGTAAAGACAAGATCACAACATCCTGAGGTCGCAGATATTGAGGGGTCCGCTATATCTCGTGGGCCTGATCCATGTACTTATGTCACATTCGGAGCGTCGACAGCAGCTTTTGGGGGCGCTCCTCCACCAGTTCCGAGGACTGTCCCGGAGGTTGCTACGACTGTTCCTGCCGCAGTACCAGCTGTTAACGTAGGAACTATTTCTCCTCCTGTACAGCGGACTCCTCCGTCAGTTGCAGATATTCTTCCTTCTCCACCTCCTCTGCCTACTGACATGTGACAGATGCTTGCTTTCTTCCAGCAGATGTTGGAGACTCAGAGACCCCAGTCTGAGGTACAGCAGAGGCAGACCGACGTGATACGTCAGGGCATGAAGGATGTCCATTAGTTGGCCTTAGAAGCCATGGAGCAGAGGACTCCATATCAGGGAGCGCGTCCGAGGTCGGGCTACATTCAGGACTTCAAGAAGTTGGGGCCTCGTGACTTTAGCTGGACTGAGGGTGTAGTCTATGCTGACGACTGGCTCGAGGACATCGAGCGGCAGATGAGGGCCTCCCGCCTTGTAGACGACCTGAAAGTCGAGGCAGTGGGTTTACAGTTGATGGACATTGCTCGCACCTGGTTCAGGAACGAGCCAGCCCTTGCTGGGAAGGGCCATACATGGGCCGAGTTCAAGCTTCTCCTCAAGGAGAAGTTCTTCTTTCCTACATACAAGATTGACTTGGTGAGGCGGTTTTAGAATCTGTAGCAGGACAGCTTGTTTGTTGAGGAGTACGTCACAGAATTTGGCCGTCTGAGCCGATATGCGGAGTATATGGTTTACGACCTGGAGATCAGGGTGAGCCGTTTCAGAAAGGGATTGATCTAGGATATCAAGATCCTTATTCCCTCTTTTTATGCGACTTACACCGAGATCTATGCGGAGGCCCACAAGGTATAGTGGGAGTGGGGCTTGAAGCCCAAGAGGGCTCGCAATCTTTTTTCGGGAGCTACTAGCAGCACGGGGGCTGCTAAACACCCTCAGCTTCAGCATCGTTCTTTCCAGCATCACCAGCCGCAGGTTCAGGCCAGAGCACCAGTTCAGCAAGTGCAGCACACTCAGCAGAGGTAGGTATAGAATGGAGCTTCTTGTAACTTCTGCAAGAAGCCTGGTCACATCTGGGAGGTCTGCCGTAAGAGGCTGGATGTATGCCTTTATTGCGGTGATGCCGGACATCAGTTGAGAGATTGTCCTGCGAACCCTCGTAGGATGGCCCGTGGAGCGGTAGCAACTCAAGGGGCACTGACGAGGACACCTGCAGCACAGTAGATGGGTCCACTTCTGACTCAGCAGCAGCGGTTTGACCAGCACCACCACCAGCAGGGTGTTCAGGGCAGAGCATTTGCTCTGGCAGCCGAGGGGACTGAGCCGGTGGCAGATGTTGTGGTAGGTTCTGTTCTACTCGATTCCTTCCCTGTATTAGCTTTATTTGATTCCGGTGCTACACACAGTTTTGTATCTATTTTTTTTGCTCTTAGACACAATATTATTGCTGAGTATCTAGATAGGACTTGTAAGACTATAACCGGGGGAGGTATTATCCTGGTTAATAATATTTACAAGGGGCGGAGTGTTACACTGGGAGGCCGGGAATTGAGTGCGTGCTTGCTCGTAATGCCACTTTTGAGCTACGATGTGGCACTCAGTATGGACTGGTTGAGCAGGCACCATGTTAGTATAGATTGTAGAGCAGACAGAGTATTGTTTAGTCCGCCAGGAGATCCAGAGTTTCAGTTTGTCAGAGGAGCAGCAGAGCCAGAAGATGGATTCTGTGGAGCCTTGTTGACGGGGCAGGAGTTGTCGCATCCATTTATTGCAGAGTTCTTGGATGTATTTTCCGAGGAATTGCCAGGGATGCCGTTGGACAAAGATGTTGAGTTCTCGATAGACTTGATGCCGGGCGCTGAGCCTATTTCTCAGCATGTCTATCGAGTCAACAGGAGCGAGTTGGCAGAGCTGAAGAAGCAAGTCGACGAGCTGCAGGACAAGGACTTTATCAGATCCAGTTTTTTGCCTTGGGGCGCACCAGTTCTGTTTGTCCCGAAGAAGGACTGTATGGTACAGATGTATATCGACTACCGAGCGCTCAACAACCTCACTGTCAATAACATGTATCTATTGCCCAGGATTGATGACTTGTTTGATCAGTTAAGCGGCACGAAGGTGTTCTTGAAGATAGATTTACGATCTGGGTACCATCAGCTGAAGGTGAAGCGGGATAACATTTCGAAGACTGATTTTCGTACTCGGTACGGCAGTACGAGTTCACCGTCATGCTATTTGGGTTGACCAATGCCCCGGCAGTGTTCATGAACTTGATGAACAAGGTATTCCATCAATAACTTGACAAGTTCGTGGTGGTCTTCATAGATGACATCTTGGTATATTTGAAGACGCCTGAGGAGCATGAGGAACATCTACGAATTGTGCTGGAGACTCTGAGGAAGGAGCAGCTGTATGGGAAGCTGTCGAAGTACGAGTTCTTCTTGGACTGAATGGAGTTCCTGGGCCATGTTGTATCTGGTGAGGGGATTTCAGTGGATCAGAAGAAGATTGCAGCGGTGGAGTGTTGGTCGACACCCAGTTCAGTTGTCGAGATTCGAAGCTTTCTGGGTTTGGCAAGATACTATCGGAAGTTCATGCAGGACTTCTCTCAAATTGTAGAACCGATGACTAGACTCACAAGGAAGGATGTGGAGTTCGTCTGGACCGATGAGTGTCAGGATGCTTTTGAGGAGCTGAAGAAGATGTTGACGTTGGCTCCTATTCTGACGTTGCCATCTGGGTCCGGAGGATTTATGATCTATAGTGATGCTTCGGGGAAGGTTTTGGGTTGCATTCTTCAGCAGCATGGGAAGGTAATTGCTTATACATCTAGGCAGTTACGGCCACATGAGAAGAACTACCCGACTCATGATTTGGAGTTGGCAGCGGTCATTTTTGCCTTGAAGCTGTGGAAACACTATTTGTACGGAGAGCACATGGAGATTTTTACTGAACGCAAGATCTTGAAGTACATGTTTACACAGAAGGAGCAAAACATGAGGCAGAGGCGATGGTTAGAACTGATGAAGGATTTTGATATATCCTTACAGTACCATCCTGTAACACCCAGTTTTCCAGAAGAGGGTAATTTTGAAATTTTTTAATTATAATTATTATTTAATGATATTTATTTCATATTATGATTTTTAGTAATTTTTAATTATTTTTAAACTATTTAAATTCATGACTCGTGATTTTTGGTATTTTGCTAGTGAAATAATAGAGACTGCCTACCCTAGAGCCTAGCCATGTGATTAGGGTATTTTTGACATTTTTAGGGTTATTTGAATTTATTAGAATTTATTTGAATTTATGGGAATTTTTAGAAATTATTTTGGAATTGTTTGAATAAGGGTTGACTAGGTTGACTTTAACTAGCTTTGACTTTGTGACCTAACCCTAGTTGAGTTGGACTTGGCTAGATATGAGATCCTAGGTTAAGTTAAGTTAACCATACTCTAGTTAGTGAAAACAATTAGGAATTAAGAGATTAGAATAGAAAGATTTTGACCACAAGTCATGACTTGTGATTTTTTTAAGTCCTTGTTTTATGACTAAGCCCAAAGCCCATTAGCCAAGTGCCCAACCCTAACCCTAACATTTTTGTCCAGCCACTTAACCCATCCTTGGGATCCCCCTTATAAATATTCTCTTAGAAATTAGGGCTAGCCTCTAAGGAAGAACAAGCTTTAGAAAGAGGTAATGTCCCAACTTCAAAAATCCCTAGAAATTCCATTTTAATTCCTTTTTCACCCAAACCAATTGTAATAGGTTCTAATTTTACTCTACTTGTTGTTGGTTATGAGTATTCTCAGCTTGGGAGCAAATTGGAGGATTTTGGCCATCAAGAAGAACACCTCTTTGTAGAGCTTTTTGAAGGATTTGATACACATAGGTATATTCCAATCTACACCATAGAATTCTGAATTTCTTGCATATCTAGGTAGTCCTAGTCCTAACCTAACTGTAGGAATAGGAAGCCCCAGAATTCGTGTCCTTTTCGTGTCCTATTTGGATATGTATCAGTGTCACATACCAAGTATTTGATGAAATACCCCAATGGGCATTTCGTATGATTTTTAGGAAAGTGTTTGAATAGAAAATTAGGTTTATGTGTCGCTTATGTGTTTCTCATGTCTGGATGTAGTTTTAGTGTCGTGTCGAGTCCCCACGGACACGTGAACACGCTGTCGCGTGCGTGCGTGCACAGGCACTGTGCATGCCCTGCCACTCGGGGTCTGTAGCGCCGCAGACACGATACGTCGATGCGTGGGATTTGACACACAGTGAGGGGCAATGTCTGTCATCACGTGTGTTGAGTCTCAGACCCTCTCGTGACGTATCGGACACACACGAAGCCGTGTACTGGTTATTACACTGTTTTGATTCAGTCGGTTTTCCTCTCTGTTGCGGGGTGTTTTGACATGACACGAGGAAAAATGGACCCACATCAGGGTGGTGGGCAAGTAGCCCTATGTTGGGCGAACATTGGGACACGAGCACGAGGTTTGATTCGTTTCGTATCGTGTCCTAGACTTGCATGAACACGTACACGAGACACTGTTTTATACTGTGTACAGTTCTGTTAATCCTGTGATTTATTCCACTTTTGATTGTTTAAATTTTGATTAAATTGTCATTTTGATTCCAGGACATGTTTAATAACTCATGATTAGTTAATTTTTACAAGTTGGATTTGGGTTTATGATCTGGAATGGGATTCGAACCTTGAGTTGGAGTATTGACTGATACTATGTATTGTTCTTCATTTTTTGAACTTTTAAATTCTGTTTTAACTGTATTTGGATGATTAGATTTTCATGTTAGATGCATGTACACATGTAATAGCCATTGTTAGTTTGATTTTACATGATTGATTTGGTTTTTGCACTTAGAATTGGATTTCGAGTAGTAATTTGGGCTGTGGACTGATACTATGATACATAGGACTGATAATTGGTTTTTCCATTTCCCTAACGTTTAATTCCCTGTTTTTATTGATGTTTCTCACTGTTGATTGTTCCCACATATCATTGTTCATGTTTAGTTCATATTACAATTTGAAAATAGGCCTTGGATTTGTGAATGGTATGTTAGACATTTGAGTTGATTCGAAACTGAAATTTAACTGAGCCAAAACCTGAGATTCTTCATTTCCAACTTAACTTAGATTTTGATTCCTTTTTCTATTTCGAAATTTCCTGTATACTGAATCCCTGATTTCTTAATATCCTGAATTGAATTCCTTCCCTCAGATTTTAAAACCATTCTTTAGTGAACTTGATAAATGTTGGTTCAATGTTTCCTGTCACAGTTTCCATTTCCATATCTGGGATTTTATGAACTTAAATGAATGTCTATTCATGTAAACTGTAAACTAATTTGAATGAATGTATTATTCCTTGGTCAATGATTTCATGATTTGTTCTATTATATTCGAATTAGACTTGATTTAGCATGGGATTTTGACATTGGTTGAGCTTACAACTTGTATTCACTGATTTTTCCCTTTTAACTGAACTGTAAATCAATTAGCAAATGCATTGCCTGACATTGTTCTCCTGAGGATTAGACACTGTTTACTGATTTCTATTCCTATTACCTATGACTGATTTCATATGTACACTGCTACACTGATCACTGTTTTCCAGTATGCCAAGAACACTGAGTTCCTTTCTTTTTCATTCCATGTTTCCTGTAATTACATCATGTTTGTGTTGCCTAGTTCCCTACACACATTGCCATGCCATTTCTTCATTGACACACACACCCTTCACTCTCAGATATCACACACAGACCCTATTTTCTTGACACTGTCCACACATTCATGAGACACACACACACCCATCACTGCCATGCCACACTCTATCACACACCTGAACACTCATCACTCACTAACATACATACTCTCATGTTTACCTCACTCTCATGACACACACACTTGAACATACATGTGTTTCTCCTTCTCTTTACATATGTATATATATATATATATATATATATATATATATATATATATATATATATATATATATATATATGTATGTATGTATATATATATAGGTTTCCTATATATGAGTATGTGCTATTATATATATGATATATGAAATGGGTGATATATTATAGGTATCCTATTAGCTAATGTATGTTTCTATATTATATTATAGCTAGATCAATATGTGTAATGTATTTTAGATATATTATGTCTTGTAGTCATGTGTTATGGGTGGGCTTATAGGCATGATATAGCCTATGGCCTAGTCTCTTAGCCTATGGGTGTATCTGTGTGTCAGTTAGAGGCTAGTTAGACTTCTGTGGTCTTGTTAGACCTAGAATAGACTAGTTAGACTAGTATAGACTAGTTTGACTTAGGTTTGACTTGGTTGACCTAGTTGACTTCTAGGGTTGACCAGAGTTGACCAAGAGTTGACTTTGGTCTAGATTGACCTAGAATCATGTAGAATGCATAGTAGGACTTCATTATATCATTTTAGACTTGTTGTGACTTGTGTTGTTCTGATTAGGAGCCAGACACCTCTCCTCGGACAGTACATTTCATCCGGACACTTAGATACAGACGAGTACATTCTCTGATCATTTCATATCCTGCTTAGAATTATTTTCCTGCATTAAATTACTTTACTTGATATTGTCACGTTGGTCACACGGATTAGTACAATATGAATCCCTCCCTGAGATGTTATCCCTTCAGGGAGCATCGGGGTACTCTATGTTCTGTGCGTTTCACTTACATGGCGTATCACTATGCTTCTTTGGTTCTTTGATCACTTGTGACATATACTCATATGATCACAGAGTCTTCTTTGTATCCTTATTCCATTTATTGGGTCTCCCAGAATCTCTATTTATGGGACTACTATGTACCACCTTTCGGGGGCTTATCACCCTTTAGGGGCTTACCACCCTTTGGGGGCTTATCACCCTTTGGGGGCTTACCACCCTTCGGGGGCTGTTACATAGAATCATAACATAACCTGGTTGGATCCTTGTGTATTAATTGGGGGTACGGGGGAGTATAAATAGCCATGTGAACAATTCCAAAGTAGAATAGCCATGTACGTCTCTTTAGTATAGCCATGTACAAATCAAGCCGTTCACATGTCGACTTTGTACTCTAAATCACTAGTCACTGGTAGCTTTTTACTTATAGTAGATATTTCTATTACAGTTCTCTCTCTCTGTTTACATACTGTATTTTTTCAGTATCTATATCTTACTTTACTGCATGATTATATTTTCTAACCCGCTATGAACTGTTGAGAAGTATTGTGCTCGCTCATGTCCTGATTGGACCTGTTGAAAATATTACAGAGGACGAGAAGGAGGCCTGTGAGGATACCTTCTTCGGGACAGCTCTAGCTGATGGCTTTACCCTACTGCCTAGACTAGTTTAGTTAGGCCTTATCTTATTTTTATGTTGTCTTGAGACTGTTTAGCTAGACTTTACTTCTGTTCAGAGATGTTGAGTTGTATATATTCTTTCATTTTCAGTAGCTGAGATATATACTCTGGATATTTGCTGGGATATTATCTTAGACTATTCTATCTTCTGTATTTCCTTGAGTTCTATATCATATCGTGCTTTCTTCTTCCTTAGTTGTGATTGAGTTTATTTACTGCTATGTCACCACCACTCGGGGAGTATAAACTGCTTAGCTTATATTGTTAGATGTTGTGACCTAGGACAGTGTTCTACCGCCGACACTGCGGCGTAGGCTGGGCATTGTTACGCTCTCGTACCCTCACAGTGGGTGCGGGTCGTGACACATTTTTAGTGGTGGCCCATGCAGGTCGAGTTTATGTAGTGGTATTCGAACTAGAGTATCACTATAGTCTGCAGTAAGATTAGGATATTTTTGAAGGTACTCAATCACAGTTAGGATTCCTTGAGAGATTCCTGGGACGACCCTTGAGAATTTTATTTTAACTTCGATTTGAAAACTCTCTTCTCTTGATTTGATTTATCTTTAGTTTCTGTTGTTGAATTTGATTTTGATGGATTATTGTTGAATTTGAGTTTGTATTTATTGATTTTGATGGAAGATCGTTGAATTTTGAATTTTGATGTTAGTGGTTGAATTTGAGTCTGTATTTTTATGATTTTTGATAGATTATTGTTGAATTTTGAATCTTGATGTTAGTTGTTGTTGAGTTTGTATTTATATGTATATGTACATTTTTTTTAGTTAAGGTATAATCTGATATCATACTTGATAAGGACAGTGAGAAAGGTAAAAGTCTACTTTATTATGGAATTTAGAATTTATTGCAGTCATATTTGCTAGCATGACAAGGACATAGAGCCTGATATAGCTATACTTATCTCAGTTATGAAATCTTGATTTTCTTGCAGCCATACCGGGTGGCGTGGTAAGAATTCTAGTTAACATGATTATAGGGTGTATGCCTTATTATGGACTCTATCGTTTATTGCAGCTATGCTTATTGGCGTGGCAGAATTCTGACAACATAATTTCAGGAAGACGCATATGATTATCAGAGTGTACCTTAAATATTTTTGAACATGTTTTCTCTACTTTTGTTTCAGTCCTTCAAAAAAAAAGAATTATTGTTTGTTTTGTTTGTTTTGCTTCTCATTATTTAACTTAGGAGTAGCTTTAGTTGTATTATAAACCTTGTGTAACTTCTTACTATGAATTTCTTCTTAATACAATGAATCTATGATTTTGCTAGACCTTGACTTAGATTTGATATCATAACTCTGGTTTCAAATGGTTCCTTCTTTTAAACAGATAAGCAGAAAGGATTTTATCATTATTTTCTTCTTGCCATTATTTCTTGTATTACCTTAGAATATATAATATAGTGGACACAGGTGCTTGCCTGACACGTATGCATGCTACACATGTTACCAACCTATCTAAATGCATGTTAATATGATTGATGTTAATTTCTCAAATCCCAAAATTTCTAATATAGTACAGTATCAGTGACTAGTTCTCTGTTTTCCAGATTAATTTCGTAAATTAAATTTAAATTTCATGTTATTAGTTGTTGTTTACATTACTGCACATGTAAGTTACATATAGGGTTTCGAGTCTTAAAGAAAATTTGTTGAGTTTTGTGTTGAATTTTTCAAACCTGAGACTATGTACATATTAACCCTTTAAGTCTGAATTCTAAGTGTTTAGTTCAAATTGTATTTTTAAATTGTAATGTTTTGAGCCGTATACATGGTTGTGTGCAGGTATATAATGTTAGGTTCATACTCTTACATGTTAGGTTGTTGTTGTGGTAAACATTGAGTTGGTTTTGATGTTCGAATTTCTCCAAAATTTGAAAACTGAATACATGTTAACATTTTTTTCATTGCTTTCAAATGTGTAGTTCATTTTCAGATCTAAAATATAATGTTGAGCTAAACTGAATGATTGAACCCTTCATCTCAAGTTTTAACCCATGTACACTTGACACTCTACACTAATGTTCACAACTGCTATGTAAACCTAACCCTTCACCTCTATTATATATATATAAATATATATATATATATATATATTATATATATATAAAAAAAAAATATATATATATATATATATATATATATATATATAAAAATATATATATATATATATATATTATATATATATAAAAAAAAATATATATATATTATATATATATATATATATATATATATATATATATATATATATATATATATATATATATATATATATATATATAAAATATATATATATATATATATATATATATTTCTACATACATGTTATAATGTATGTAGATGGATAATTAAATCTCTACCTCTCTATACATATAGATATACTTATATATATGGTTAGCCATGCATGTTATGAGTAAATAGGTTGTGCCTTGCTTAACCAATATGCCATGAATAGTGTAACTTGATAGCTATAGTTGAGACACAAATCCTCCTATACACTTTCATGTATATTTCACACAACCACATAACCCTTACATAATCCTAGCTTTTCCCTCTCTAACACACTCTCAATATATTATATTGTGTTTGGAATTCAACGCTATTGACTTTCGTTCCTTAAACTTTTGGTTCTGATTTTCTTAAATAGTACCCCTTTATAGATGATTAGAAGTTATCTTATTTTATTTTTGATAATTACCAGTTTTCATATAGGATGGTAGACTGCCTTACAGCTTTGATGATTGTTGTTTTTGTAACTTTTCTAGTTCAACACCCTTGATTGCTTGTATGTTTTGATACCCTGTGATAGCTTTGGTCTAGTGTGACTAGTATACCTAGATGAGACTTTCATTACTACCGTATGCCATGATCCTGTATGCCGTCCTTTTAGATTGTATGATTGATTAAGTTTTGAGACTTTGATTGTGGGGGTTTGACCAGGAAGGGGTAGGAACATTTTAATTTCGAGGATGAAATTTTTATAAGATGGATAGGATTGTAACACCCAATTTTCTAGAAAAAGGTAATTTTGAAATTTTCTAATTATAATTATTATTTAATGATATTTATTTCATATTATGATTTTTAGTGATTTTTAAACTATTTAAATTCATGACTCGTGATTTTTGGTATTTTGCTAGTGAAATAGTAGAGACTGCCTACCCTAGAGCCTAGCCATTTGATTAGGGTATTTTTGACATTTTTAGGGTTATTTGAATTTATTAGAATTTATTTGAATTTATGGGAATTTTTAGAAATTATTTTGGAATTATTTGAATGAGGGTTGACTAGGTTGACTTTGACTAGCTTTGACTTTGTGACCTAACCCTAGTTGAGTTGGACTTGGCTACATATGAGACCCTAGGTTAAGTTAAGTTAAACATACTCTAGTTAGTGAAAACAATTAAGAATTTAGAGATTAGAATAGAAAGATTTTGACCACAAGTCATGACTTGTGATTTTTTTTAAGTCAATGTTTTATGACTAAGCCCAAAGCCCATTAGCCAAGTGCCCAACCCTAACCCTAACATTTTTGTCCAGCCACTTAACCCATCCTTGGGATCCCCCCTATAAATATTCTCTTAGAAATTAGGGCTAGCCTCTAAGGAAGAACAAGCTTTAGAAAGAGGTAATGTCCCAACTTCAAAAATCCCTAGAAATTCCATTTAAATCCTTTTTCACCCAAACCAATTGCAATAGGTCCTAATTTTACTCTACTTGTTGTTGGTTATGAGTATTCTCGGCTTGGGAGGAAATTGGAGGAGTTTGGCCATCAAGAAGAACACCTATTTGTGGAGCTTTTTGAAGGATTTGATACACATAGGTATATTCCAATCTACACCATAGAATTATGAATTTCTTGCATATCTAGGAAGTCCTAGGCCTAACCTAACTGTAGGAATAGGAAGCTCTAGAATTCATGTCATTTTCGGGTCCTATTTGGACACGTATCAGTGTCACATACCAAGTGTTTGATGAAATGGCCCAATGGGCATTTCGTGTAATTTTTAGGAAAGTGTTTGAATAGAAAATTAGGTTTATGTGTCGCTTATGTGTTTCTCGTGTCTGGGTGTAGTTTTAGTGTCGTGTCGAGTCCCCACGGACACGTGAACACGCTGTCGCGCACGCGCGTGCAAAGGCACTATGCATGTCCTGCCACTCGGGGTCTGTAGCACCGCGGACACGATACGTCGACGTGTGGGATTTGACACACAGTGAGGGGCAATGTCTATCATCACGTGTGTCGAGTCTCAGACCCTCTCGTGTCGTATCGGACACACACGAAGCCGTGCACTGGTTATTACACTGTTTTGATTCAGTCGGTTTTCCTCTCTGTTGTAGGGTGTTTTGACATGACACGAAGACACGTGGACCCAAATCAGGGTGGTGGGCAAGTAGCCCTATGTTGGGCAAAAATTGGGACATGAGCACGAGGTTTGATTCGTGTCGTGTCGTGTCCTAGACTTGCATGAACACGTGCACGAGACACTGTTTTACACTGTGTACAGTTCTGTTAATCCTGTGATTTATTCCACTTTTGATTGTTTAAATTATGATTAAATTGTCATTTTGATTCCAGGACATGTTTAATAACTCATGATTAGTTAATTTTTACAAGTTGGATTTGGGTTTATGATCTGGAATGGGATTCGAACCTTGAGTTGGATTATTGACTGATACTATGTATTGTTCTTCATTTTTTGAACTTTTAAATTCTATTTTAACTGTATTTGGATGATTAGATTTTCATGTTAGATACACGTACACATGTAATAGCCATTGTTAGTTTGATTTTACATGATTGATTTGGTTTTTGCACTTAGAATTGGATTTCGAGTAGTAATTTGGGCTGTGGACTGATACTATGATACGTAGGACTGATAATTGGTTTTCCCATTTTTCTAACGTTTAATTCCCTATTTTTATTGATGTTTCTCACTGTTGATTGTTCCCACATATCATTGTTCATGTTTAGTTCATATTACAATTTGAAAATGGGCCTTGGATTTGTGAATGGTATGTTAGACATTTGAGTTGATTCGAAACTGAAATTTAACTGAGTCAAAACCTGAGATTCTTCATTTCCAACTTAACTTAGATTTTGATTCCGTTTTCTATTTCAAAATTTCCTGTATACTGAATCCCTGATTTTTTAATATCCGAATTGAATTCCTTCCCTGAGATTTTAAAACCATTACTTAGTGAACTTGATGAATGTTGGTTCAATGTTTCCTGTCACAGTTTCCATTTCCATACTTGGGATTTTATGAACTTAAATGAATGTCTATTCATGTAAACTGTAAACTAATTTGAATGAATGTATTATTCCTTGGTCAATGATTTCATGGTTTGTTCTATTATATTCGAATTAGACTTGATTTAGCATGGGATTTTGATATTGGTTGAGCTTACAACTTGTATTCACTGATTCTTCCCTTTTAACTGAACTGTAAATCAATGAGCAAATGCATTGCCTGACATTGTTCTCCTGAGGATTTGACACTGTTTACCGATTTCTATTCCTATTACTTATGACTGATTTCATATGTACACTGCTACACTGATCACTGTTTTCCAGTATGCCAAGAACACTGAGTTCCTTTCTTTTTCATTCCCTGTTTCCTGTAATTACATCATGTTTGTGTTGCCTAGTTCCCTACACACATTGCCATGTCATTGCTTCATTGACACACACACCCTTCACTCTCAGATATCACACACAGGCCCTGTTTTCTTGATACTGTCCACACATTCATGAGACACACACACCCATCACTGCCATGCCACACTCTATCACACACCTGAACACTCATGACTCACTAGCATACACACTCTCATGTTTGCCTCACTCTCGTGACACACAAACTTGAACATACATGTGTTTTCCCTTCTCTTTACATATATATATATATGTATATATATATATGTATATATATATATATATATATATATATATATATATATATATATATATATATATATATATATATGTATATATATGTATATATATATATAGGTTTCCTATATATGAGTATGTGCTATTATATATATATGATATATGAAATGGGTGATATATTATAGGTATCACATTAGCTAATGTATGTTTCTATATTATATTATAGCTAGATCAATATGTGTAATGTATTTTAGATATATTATGTCTTGTAGTCATGTGTTATGGGTGGGCTTATAGGCATGATATAGCCTATGGCCTAGTCTCTTAGCCTATGGGTGTATCTGTGTGTCAGTTAGAGGCTAGTTAGACTTCTGTGGTCTTGTTAGACCTAGAATAGACTAGTTAGACTAGTATAGACTAGTTTGACTTAGGTTTGACTTGGTTGACCTAGTTGACTTCTAGGGTTGACCAGAGTTGACCAAGAGTTGACTTTGGTCTAGATTGACCTAGAATCATGTAGAATGCATAGTAGGACTTCATTATATTATTTTAGACTTGTTGTGACTTGTGTTGTTCTGATTAGGAGCCAGACACCTCTCCTCGGACAGTATATTTCATCCGGACACTTAGATACAGACGAGTACATTCTCTGATCATTTCATATCCTGCTTAGAATTATTTTCCTGCATTAAATTACTTTACTTGATATTGTCACGTTGGTCACACGGATTAGTACAATATGAATCCCTCCCTGAGATGTTATCCCTTCAGGGAGCATCGGGGTACTCTATGTTCTGTGCGTTTCACTTACATGGCGTATCACTATGCTTCTTTGGTTCTTTGATCACTTGTGACATATACTCATATGATCACAGAGTCTTCTTTGTATCCTTATCCCATTTATTGGGTCTCCCAGAATCTCTATTTATGGGACTACTATGTACCACCTTTCGGGGGCTTATCACCCTTTGGGGGCTTATCACCCTTTGGGGACTTATCACCCTTTGGGGGCTTACCACCCTTCGGGGGCTGTTACATAGAATCATAACATAACCTGGTTGGATCCTTGTGTATTAATTGGGGGTACGGGGGAGTATAAATAGCCATGTGAACAATTCCAAAGTAGAATAGCCATGTACGTCTCTTTAGAATAGCCATGTACAAATCAAGCCGTTCACATGTCGACTTTGTACTCTAAATCACTAGTCACTGGTAGCACTTTACTTATAGTAGATATTTCTATTACAGTTCTCTCTCTCTGTTTACATACTGTATTTTTTCAGTATCTATATCTTACTTTACTGCATGATTATATTTTCTAACCCGCTATGAACTGTTGAGATGTATTGTGCTCGCTCCTGTCCTGACTGGACCTGTTGAAAATATTACAGAGGACAAGGAGGAGGCCTGTGAAGATACCTTCTTCGGGACAGCTCTAGCTGACGGCTTTACCCTACTGCCTAGACTAGTTTAGATAGGCCTTATCTTATTTTTATGTTGTCTTGAGACTGTTTAGCTAGACTTTACTTCTGTTCAGAGATGTTGAGTTGTATATATTCTTTCATTTTCAGTAGCTGAGATATGTACTCTGGATATTTGCTGGGATATTATCTTAGACTATTTTATCTTCTGTATTTCCTTGAGTTCTATATCATATCGTGCTTTCTTCTTCTTTAGTTGTGATTGAGTTCATTTACTGCTATGTCACCTTCACTCGGGGAGTATAAACTGCTTAGCTTATATTGTTAGATGTTGTGACCTAGGACAGTGTTCTACCGCCGACACTGCGACATAGGCTGGGCGTTGTTACGCTCTCGTACCCTTAAAGTGGGTGCGGGTCGTGACACATCCGGAGAAGGCCAACGTGGCTGCAGATGCTTTGAGCAGGTATCCAGTGGCCATGTGTTTGACGATGGATCGTCACCTTCTGGCAGATTTGGAGAGCTTGGGCATAGAGGTGGTAGTCCCTAGGTTTGAGGAGCAGATGTAGGGTCTTCAGGTGCAGTCAGAGCTGATGGACAGAGTCAGAGCAGTACAGTTTGAGGATTAGGCTCTGAGGGTCATCAGGGAGCAGGTTCAGACAGGATTGCTGGATGATTTCTCTGTAGCGGGAGATGGGTCGTTGAGATATGGTACCAAATTGTACGTGCCGAGCAGAGGACTTCGGGAGGAGGTTATTCAGAAGATACATCGTTCTCAGTACTCTATGCATCCTGGTGCGAACAAGATGTAAGAGACTTGAGACAGCATGTTTGGTGGTATGGCATAAAACGCGAGGCGGCTCAGTTCATTTCTAGATACTTGTGTGCCAGCAGGTGAAAGCCGAGAGGCAGAGGCCAGGTGGTCTGCTCCAGCCACTACCCATTCCAGAGTAGAAGTGGGAGCATATCACTATAGACTTTGTGTCTGGACTGATGGAACTGGGGATTCCCAGGACTCTTCCTTTGGTGTGCGTATTGATCGATAGAAAGTTAAACAGATCTAATACGTGTTCTAACCCTTCATAGGCAGAAACTAGGGTTCACGAATTATACCTGCGACAGAAAGAAGACAAGTAATTTCTGGCAATCTCGAACGGACGACCCCAAGATCTTCTACACGTATTCCTTCCTCGAGTTGGACGTAGTGTGGGCGACGATCTCCCAACTTTTCTTCTCCTTGGCAGCACTCTCTTTCTCTCCTTACGTGAATCACGAATTTAGAGAAAATTTCAGATTTCTGATCAGTAATCTGGCGGCCAGAGAATAGAGGATATATATAGGCTACGGCAGGGACCATGAGGAGAAATTAGGGTTAGGCTTCCTAACGGATCTGGATATCCCGTGTTCAGCCCGAACACACAATCCAGGCCCATTAACAATAGCTCGGTCCACTAATGAGCTATTGTTGCACTACCTTCCTAATCCCAAATTATATTTGTGGGCTCCTTTTATTATATACTCGTTTGGCTCCCCATGTTAAGATATCGTATGTCCGTCGATCAAATTAAGTTACTGACAACTATATTGATTCGACATCTTTTATCCTTAAGTAGTACCGCTGAACTTTATTTGTCATGTCGAATATAATCCACCTACAGGGTTTACATGACAATCCTTATGAGCTCCTTAAGAGGACATCATCAACCCGATGTATCGGGACATGGATTCCATTTATAATCAACAGTCCATCATACATACAATGTTATTACCCAATTCATAGAGGTTGTTGATCCATAATGAATCTCACTCTTTTATGAGTCAAAGTAATGTACATTGCATATACATGTCCGTTATTATATCCGGATTAAGAGTACAAGCATCCATAATAATAGAGGTGTTTGTTCTCTTATGTAGTCAGTACAAAGAGAACAACCTCAAGTGGTCCTGTTCAATACACACAAAGTGTACTAGTGTAAACCTATAGTCAAGATAGACTAATACCAGATTACACTACAACCTTTCCAATAGATTGTCCAAGTCCATCTAGGTTGTGAACTATTTATATACTCCATAGGAAACTGATAATATGATCTTCTGTGTGACACCACACACCATATTATCTACAATATAGAATATCAGACATTTGCATTAACACTTGCAACAAATACAATATGCAAACATTTGCCCATATGATTCTCATTCAAAATTTAAGGAAATAAGGTTACTACAAAAGTGATGCTTTTAGTATATAACCCTAACAATCTTCCACTTATACTCAAAGCATTGCTTTTCAGTATACTGTTACAAATCTCCCACTTATACTTAAAGCCATGCTGCTACACATCTGACTTACATTCCCTCAACATGACTGTCAAAAGCCTTAGCTGGTAAGCTCTTTGTAAAGGGATCAGCTAGGTTGTCTGCTGATGCTATCTTGATCACATCAACTTTTTCTTTCTTTACGAAATCTCGTATCAGGTGGTACTTACGCTCAATGTGTTTGCCTATCTTATGGGCTCGTGGTTCCTTCGAGTTTGCCACTACACCACTATTATCACAATAAAGTGTAATAGACATAGGCAAACTAGGTACCACATCCAAGTCCAACAGAAAGTTTCTGAGCCAAACTGCTTCTTTGGCTGCCTCAGAGGCTGCCACATACTCGGCTTCCATGGTGGAATCAGCAATACATTTTTGCTTGACACTCCTCCACACAATGGCTCCACCTCCCAAAGTAAACACATAACCTGAGGTAGATTTTCTGGAATCCCTATCTGACTGAAAATCTGAGTCTATATACCCCAAGGGACCTAAACTATCTGCCTGGTAAACTAGCATATACTCTTTAGTCCTTTTCAGGTACTTCAAAATATGCTTTACGGCAGTCCAGTGCTCTTGTCCTGGGTTAGACTGATATCTGCTGACCATGCCTACGGCAAAGCAGATGTCTGGTCTCGTACATAGTATTGCATATATTAAGCTTCCTACTGCTGAAGCATACGGAACTGCCTTCATGTTCTCTATCTCTTTAGGTGTCCTCGGACACTGCTCCTTTGATAGAGCAATTCCATGTCTAAAAGGTAAGAAACCTTTCTTAGAATTTTGCATACTAAAACGAGTTAGTACAGTATCGATATAGGAAGCTTGGGATAAGCCCAACATCCTTTTCTTGCGATCTCGTAGAACTTTGATCCCAAGGATGTGACCTACTTCTCCCAAGTCCTTCATATCAAACTGTTTGGATAACCATACCCTTACATCAGATAATACCTTCACATTGTTTCCAATGAGCAAGATGTCATCCACATAAAGTACTAGAAACACCACCACGTTTCCGTCACACTTTCTGTATACACATGATTCATCCTGACATTGATCAAATCCGTAGGATTTTATCACCTGATCAAAACAGATGTTCCAAGATCTGGAAGCTTGCTTAAGTCCATAAATGGACTTTTTGAGCTTACAAACAAGATGCTCCTGGCCCTTTTCAATGAACCCATCTGGTTGCTTCATATAGATGTCTTCCTCAAGACTTCCATTAAGGAAAGCTGTCTTGACATCCATTTGCCAAATCTCATAATCGAGATGAGCTACAATAGATAAAAGAATCCGAATAGACTTAAGCATGGCTACAGGAGAAAAGGTTTCCTCATAATCGATACCCTCTCTTTGAGTAAAACCTTTTGCTACAAGCCGAGCTTTAAAGGTTTCAACATTACCGTCTGATCCTCTTTTTCTCTTATAGACCCACTTGCATCCAATGGCTTTTACACCAACGGGTGGTTCTACAAGCTCCCAGACCTGATTAGAATCCATAGATTCTATTTCAGATATCATTGCTTTTTGCCAAGACTCTGCATCTTTATCTTGGAGTGCTTCATTGTAGGTACAGGGATCATAATCTTGTTCCTCAGGGACGAAGTCTGATGACTCTCCCAAGAACATATATCTATCGGGTTGTATCACAACCCTCCCACTACGACGAGGCACTATCGGTTGTGGTGTAACATTTGTGACACGTTGTACAGTTATTTGTGGTTCATCCTCTTGTACTGTTGGTACTGAAGTACTTGGTGTCTCACGTCTCAGTTCTACTAGAACAACTCTACTTGTGGGTTTATGGTTCTTCACATAGTCATCCTCTAAGAATCGGATATTGGTGCTAACAATGACCTTCTGATCCTTAGGACTATAAAATAAACCTCCTTTCGTTCCTCTTGGATAGCCTACAAACAAGCGTACTTCTGTACGAGATTCCAACTTATCTGCTTTCCCATTCAGCACATGTGCTGGACTACCCCAAATGCGAACATGTTTCAGACTAGGCTTACGCCCAATCCACAGCTCTGTGGGAGTAAGAGGTACTGACTTAGAAGGAACCAAGTTCAAAATATAAGCTGCAGTCTCTAAGGCATATCCCCAAAACGAATCTGGCAAATCCGAATAACTCATCATTGATCTAACCATCTCCATAAGAGTTCTATTCCTTCTTTCGGCTACACCATTCTGTTGGGGCGTTCCAGGTGCAGTCAATTGGGATACAATCCCAGCCTCTGATAAATAATCCCTAAACTCTCCAAAGAGGTACTCGCCACCACGATCTGATCGTAATGACTTCATACATTTTCCATGACGTTTCTCCGTTTCAGCCTTGTACTCTTTGAATTTCTCAAAGCACTCAGACTTACGGCGCATCAAATAAATGTATCCATACCTTGAATAATCGTCAATAAATGTGACAAAATATTCAAAGCCACCTCTAGCTTGGATAGTCATGGGTCCACACAAATCAGAATGAACCAATTCCAACACATCTTTGGCCCTATACCCCTTTGTCGTAAAAGGCCTTTTGGTCATTTTACCTTCCAAGCAGGATTCAAAGACTGGTAGTGCCTCCACTTCCAATGAACTCAAAGGTCCATCTTCAACCAGTCTTTGAATCCTTCTTAGGTTAATATGCCCCAATCGTAAGTGCCAAAGATATGTTTGGTTCATACAAGAAGGTTCTTTTCTCTTATTTAAGTTAGATGACATATTATTCATTTCCATAAGTTGCATTGTGGGCGAAATAGGATTAATGACATACAAATTATCAACCAATGCACCAGAACAGATAAAATGTTTATTCTTTCTAATAACAATATTGTCATTAAAATAAACTGAATATCCATCCTTAACTAACATAGAAACAGAAACTAAATTCCTTCTAAGTGAAGGTGCATAAAGACAATCTCTCAATGTCAAAGACTTATTTCTACCAAAAGATAAAGTAACATCTCCTAATGCAACGACCGATACTTTTGTAGCATCACCCATGAACAAGCATATCTCTCCATCACTGAGCCGTCTGGTTTCCTGGAACCCCTGCAATGTATTGCAGACATGATTAGTGGCTCCTGTATCTACACACCAGGTGTCGGTAGATAACACCGCTAAACATGTTTCAAATACTAGTAAATGAGATATACCTTCTTTGTTTTCTTGTTTGAGAAGTGGACAATCAGTCTTCCAATGTCCTGACCCTTTGCACTTGAAACATTTGCCTTTCGGCTTTTTCACCGCGCCTTGATGTCCCATGCCGTTCTTTGCTAAGTTTGCCTGTTTTTGAATGTTATTCTTTTTCTTACCGCCTTTTGGCTTAGAAGTAGAAGCCTTTTCAGAAACAAAAATATGACCACTCTGCCTAAAGAGAGATTCAGCATCTTGTAGCTCTTTTGCAAGTTCTGCCAAACTATACAACCTTTTGTTCATGTTGTAATTAAGGCAGAAATTGTCAAAACTTTTAGGCAGAGTCCCGAGAATGATATCGACCTGGGTTTTCCCATCGATTTCAGCACCAAGGATCTCCATCTCATTCAGATGACCCATCATCTTGAGAACATGATCCCTTACTGGTGTCCCCTCAGCCATTTTTGTATTCATCAAACATTTCATAGCAAACTGCCTAGCTGCTCTACTCTGATGTCTGAAGAGTTCCTTGAGGTTATATATCATGTCATAAGCTGTGGTCATGGCCTGATGCTGATGTTGCAGTACATTTGACATAGATGCCAGAATGTAACACCGCACCATCTCATCTGCCATTTTCCACTTCTTATAAGCCTCTTTGACCTCTTCATCAGAGTTAGCATCAGGCTTAGGTGGGCATTCCTCAACAAGTACATATTTGTACTCCTCAGCAGTCAGAACAATATCCAAATTACGTTTTCAGTCAATATAATTAGGTCCAGTAAGTTTGTTTTCTTTAAGAATCACCATAAGTGGACTGAAAGAACCCATTTTTTAAAATCCTAAGAATCACATAAATAAAATTATGTAGGGCAAAAAAAACTTTTTGAATTAACTAAATATTGATTCCCTCAAAACAATAATAAGAAATTTACCAACACCTTGAACACCATGAATTTAGCATGCCACGATAGTGTGGACGTATAAAAATTTAACTTTGTTCAAGTAGATTTTTCTTATTAATTTTACTATCATGTCAATATAACTTTATGACAAATAAAATTAATATGCTGGTCTTGCTCTGGTCATACAAATAATAGCAGTGACTCCGATGGGGAGGATACCATTATTTGTATCTAAGTGTATACCATTACTTAATACTAAGTCCATTACCTTGTAATGAGTTCCTTCAGATGGAGAAGTGAACACGTACTAGGTAACTTTCTACAATTATTCCTAAGGAAGTTTGTACTGGTGATCCATAATTATACTCATCCGATATGGAGGAAAGCACTAAAGCCAACACGCAAGTATAATTACATCACCTACAAACCAGTAATAGAGACCATAGGATTTATACTAAATAAAAATCCTCTTCCACTTAGTTATTTAACAATGAAGGTTTTCCTACTAGTTGATATTATGTCCATGTTGTCCATTATTAATGTAGGCTTAGTTTTTTAAAAAAACAACCACACAATAATAAACATGCATAATTAAAAAAGCAAAATGACAAAAATAAGAGAAAATATCCAACTATTATGGTCATCTTTGCTGCTCCGTCCTCAACTATCCGAATCCAAAATCTGGCGCTGCGCAGATCTATACGGGGTTCGACTGTCGACTCTTTCATCGAAAATCATCTATCGGCCTCTGGATTGCTCAAAACCAGCATCTCATCCGGCGTCAGAAACAGCCACCACCGCCATCACGATTGATCAAAAATAATTAAAATTACATCAATCATATGCCTCCCGAAGGAGTTCACACATAATCTAGATTGAAAAATTAAATTAATAAGCACGATCAACCCTCGTGATTTTAATTACATCCACAGCAACAACAACATCCACGACATGTCCGTGGTTTAAACAACACAATCAAAAACATGCATTGGACCATAATAGTTGGATCTAAGATGCCTGTAAAATCGAGTTAGAACAGATCTACATCTACCGACTATTACATAGCGCAAGTTTTATTGGACAACATGGACGTATCAATCAATACGTAGATCCAAAGTGGCTCTGATACCAATTGATGGAACTGGGGATTCCCAGGACTCTTCCTTTGGTGTGCATATTGATCGATAGAAAGTTAAACAGATCTAATACGTGTTCTAACCCTTCATAGGCGGAAACTAGGGTTCACGAATTATACCTGCGATGAAAAGAAGACAAGTAATTCCTGGCAATCTCGAACGGACGACCCCAAGATCTTCTGCATGTATTCCTTCCTCGAGTTGGACGTAGTGTGGGCGACGATCTCCCAACTTTTCTTCTCCTTGGCAGCACTCTCTTTCTCTCCTTACGTGAATCACGAATTTAGAGAAAATTTCAGATTTCTGATCAGTAATCTGGCGGCCAGAGAATAGAGGATATATATAGGCTACGGCAGGGACCATGAGGAAAAATTAGGGTTAGGCCTCCTAACGGATCTGGATATCCCGTGTTCAGCCCGAACACACAATCAAGGTCCATTAACAATAGCTCGGTCCACTAATGAGCTATTGTTGCACTACCTTCCTAATCCCAAATTATATTTGTGGGCTCCTTTTATTATATGCTCGTTTGGCTCTCCATGTTAAGATATCGTATGTCCGTCGATCAAATTAAGTTACTGACAACTATATTGATTCGACATCTTTTATCCTTAAGTAGTACCGCTCAACTTTATTTGTCATGTCGGATATAATCTACCTACAGGGTTTACATGACAATCCTTATGAGCTCCTTAAGAGGACATCATCAACCCGATGTATCGGGATATGGATTCCATTTATAATCAACAGTCCATCATACATACAATGTTATTACCCAATTCATAGAGGTTGTTGATCCATAATGAATCTCACTCTTTTATGAGTCAAAGTAATGCACATTGCATATACATGTCCGTTATTATATCCGGATTAAGAGTACAAGCATCCATAATAACAGAGGTGTTTGTTCTCTTATGTAGTCAGTACAAAGAGAACAACCTCAAGTGGTCCTGTTCAATACACACAAAGTGTACTAGTGTAAACCTATAGTCAAGATAGACTAATACCAGATTACACTACAACCTTTCCAATAGATTGTCCAAGTCCATCTAGGTTGTGAACTATTTATATACTCCATAGAAAACTGATAATATGATCTTCTGTGTGACACCACACACCATATTATCTACAATATAGAATATCAGACATTTGTATTAACACTTGCAATAAATACAATATGCAAACATTTGCCCATATGATTCTCATTCAAAATTTAAGGAAATAAGGTTACTACAAAAGTGATGCTTTTAGTATATAATCCTAACATGGACTTCCGCATTCTCCAGGAGGAAATGATGCAATTTGGGTCATTGTTGATCAATTGACCAAATCGGCCTTCTTTTTGCCTTTCAAGGTGGGTTTGTCTACGGAGAATCTAGCCGAGATGTACATGCGGCAGATAGTTCGATTATACGAGGTTCCAGTGAGCATAGTCTCAGATCGGGTAGCTGATTCAATTTCTACTTTTGGAGGAGTTTGCAGTTTAGTTTGGGCACATCGCTCAAGTTCAGTACCGCATACCATCCCTAGACAGACGGACAGTCAGAGAGGACGATTCAGACTCTCAAGGATATGCTTCATACCTGTATCTTGGACTTCAAGGGATCTTGGGAGGACCACCTTCACTTGGTAGAGTTTGCTTACAACAACAGCTACCAAGCCAGTATATAGATGTCACCTTTCGAGGCTCTATACGGACGAAGGTGTCGTACTCCCTTGTCTTGGGATGATATCGGCGAAAGAATTTTGCTTGGCCATGAGATGGTAGTGGATGGAGCAGAGAAGGTCAGATTTATCAGAGATAGACTTCGGGTGGCGCAGGACAGGCAGCGGCATTGGGCCGATAGCCACCGAAGACCGTTGGAGTTTGAGGTGTAGTTTAGATTTTTCTAGTATTTGAGTCTGATTATGATTGTTTTAGATCAAGCTTTAAGTTTTGTGTTTTGTTCTAGGTTGGTGATCTGGTATTTCTGAAAATTTTTCCAACACGTGGCACGATTCGCTTCGGCCGGGGTGGGAAGCTTAGTCCGCGATTCATTGGACCTTTTCGTATCTTGGAGAGGGTCGGTGCAGTGGCATACCGACTGGAGTTACCGCTTGCACTAGAGGGAGTGCACAATGTGTTCTATGTGCCACAGCTGAGGCGGTACGTGGCAGATCCCAATCACGTTTTGGACCACTCTGAGATCGAGGTGGGAACGACTCTCAGTTATCCAGAGCAGCCGGTTAAGATCTTGGATCGTAGGGAGAAGGTGCTCCGGAACCAGGTTACACCCTTAGTTCGTATTGCATGGAGGCACCACTCTCTAAGTGAGTCTACTTGGGAGAGAGAGGACGACATGCGGGAGCGATTTCCATATCTCTTCGAGCCTTGAGGTAGAAATTTTTTTCTTTTTCTTTCCTTGTTCTGTTTTGTTGCTGTGATAGTTTCGCCTTCTATTTCGAGGACAAAATTCTTTTAAGGAGGGTAGATTTGTCACTCCCAATTTTCACCATTGAGGGTATTTTGGTCATTTTTTTCACTTTTCAACATTTTAGAAATTTTATATTTTAATAATGTTTTTATTGGATTTGTTTGATCGGGTTTGAGTTTTATCTCATTTTGACTTGTCTTGGTGACCCAGGTATCTTAGACTCTAGTTGTGACCCAGAGTTTAGCTAGACATGGCACATAAATCCTACTAATTAGTCTAGTGCTTTTAGACTAATCCCACATGACTTAATTGGTCTATTTGTAGATTTTAACTTGGCCCTTTTAACCCCAAATTTTCACATAAGACAAATTGGACCAAAAGGAGGCTTGGAGGGCATTTTAGATAATTGCCAAATGCCTCCAAACTCCCTTACATGGTCGGTCATGGGAAGTGCCATCTCTCTCCACTTCATTTTCTTTTCTACTCTTATTTCTTCCCCATTTTATGTTCTTTCCCAAACCTAAACCTAAACTCTTGATTTCATCTCCTAAATCCTTCCATTTTCCTTCCTTTTCACTCAATCCTTCAAGGAGAGGGTGCTAGCTTGGAGTAGGAAGCAAGGAGGAAGGAGGAGAGTCCAATTTTTAGGAATTCTCGTGTCCGATTCGAGTCCTCTTGGGTTTAACCTTGGGATCTAACTCCCAAGAGGTAATTTCTTCTCTAACTTTCTCATTTTCCTTGCATTTTAGCATTTTTGGAACCCATAGGACCACCCCCTTGCATGAACCCATTTTAGGATGTTGTAGAGGCTCTTGGGAGACCCATATTTTAGTTTGAACTTGTCATTTTGGGTCTTTTCTATTTTTGGACTGATTTGGGGTATTTTTGTAGATGTATATATGTAGTGTGTTTGTGTGTGTGTTCTAGTGTTGTGGTAGTGGTGGTGGTTTGTTATGTGTGAGTGTAATGGGGGACCATAGCCATCCTTTAGATTGGTTAGTTTTTGGTTTGGTATGGTTGAGAGAGTGTGAGTGTGTGTTTGGTTGTGGGAAGTTGAGTGAGAGTGTGTTTATGTTTGTGTTTGTTAGAGTGATTTGAATGAGTTTTTGAGTGGTTTGTTTGAGTGTTTTGAGTGGGTCGAAAGGAGTTAATAGAAGGGTATTAGAGACGGTTTGAGAGGGGTGTAGTGGGGTGTAGATTGGTGGAGTGTGGGGTTGCCAAGTACTGCCCACAGCAGCCCCAAACACTGCCCATAATAGCAGCCACATCAGTAATAAAGGCAGCAGTAGCAGCAATAAATCCCCCATTTTGCCTCTAAATACCCCTATACATCCTCCAATAAACCTCCAAGTATACCCCCTATATCCACCATATGTTCTACTATGTAACCCGTTAATTTGTGAGTGTTAGAGTGGTGTAGGTTGGTTAGAAAACTAGCGGTTAGAGTGGTAGAAAATAAGCTAAGTCACATGTTAGTAAGTAACATGTTAACGTAAATACCATGTTAAGGTATTCACATTAGAGGATAAGATACAAAGATATGATACTTGGATTTGAGTTAGGATTAGAGATAGAGATATAGATTGGTCATGGGCTAGAGTGAGGGTTAGAATCGAGTGGTATCTTGTGATACCAAGATGGTATCATAAGGTAAATAGGTTTTACCCTATGTAAATGGTAAGGTATCGAGATACTTCAAGATACCAAGTTTGAGTGTCAAGATACCATGGTGTGGTATCGAGATACGAGGGTAGAGTGTTAGAACACCTTAGTGGAGTATTAGAGATGAGTAGAGTTTTAGTTGGAGGCTAAGGTAATGAGATTACCTTGGAAATGTAAGAAATGGTAAGTTAAGATAATACCTATTTTTTAACATATGAGTTTACGACTTTAAGATATAGTTATAATTAGGATTTTATGGTTGGTAATGGTTAGGAATAGTGGACTTAGACTAGTTTTGACCTTGGTTGACCACAATTGACTATTTTGACCAAAAGTCAACCGGAAGTCAACCGTAGCCTAGAAATGACTAGAACTTGACCGAAGTTGACCAGTTGATCCAAAGTCAACTGTTAGCCAACGTTAGTCAAGTTTGACCTAGAGTTGACCAAGATTTGACCATAGTTGACAAGTTGACCAAAAGTCAAATGTAAGTCAACCTTTGGCTTAGATTAACCTAGTTTGACTTGCTTTGACTTAGATTGACCTAGTTTGACTTATTTTGACTTAGATTGACCTAGTTTAAATTAGTTTGACTTGCTTTTACTTCCAGAAAATTATATTGATACAACTTTCCATCTGTAGGTCCTCGAGGCACTGTATTGGACTCAGTTGACATATTTCATGACAGTTCAGGCGAGTACATTCTCTGATAACTTTTTCAATTTATGATAACTGTTATAATTTATGTACTTAGTGTAGATATACTTGTTCTTAACATATTGGTCACACGGATTGGTATTCATGGATCCCAACATGAGATGTTATTCCTTATTATCTTGGTATATCTAGTGCAAGCCCCTTGTAGTTCTTGTGCAGTATATGGACACCGATTCTCGAGAAGTCTTGCTCCCTTCTCATAGAATCTCGTGTCGTGACGTGTCTTGTTTGGATCCACTCTACCAGTCGGGGACGGGGAGTACTAATGTAGATGTGTGGTCATTATCCACCTTGTTTATTCTTGTAGACCTTTTGAATGTCATTCCTACACTCCACGTATGATTGGCTAGATATTAGACCTTGTTCAGACCCAAGCTGGCCATATATCGAAGCTAGTACTCACATACTTAGATAGATGATTCTTGATTCTTGTACATGCCATGATCAGTTTTACTTTCCTTGTTCTAGCTCTAGATTCACAGCTTACCTTGCTATGATACTTACATGTACATTTATGATTTCTTGTATATACTCTCTATTTACAGTCTCGTAGCGTTTATCCTATCTTGTGAATTATTGTTAGTTCATTGTGCTCGTTCCATCCTGACTGGATATATTGAAAAAATATTATAGATGACGGTGAGGAGGACTGTTGTACTTACTATGGTTCACATGACGTAGTGGGTATTGACTTGGAGACCCTGGTTCAGCAGGGATTAGCCTCGGCTGGGGAGACTTTAGTTATAGCTCAGTTAGAGTAGGTTTTGACTGGACTTTGTCTCCAGCTTGCCACTTATGTTTGTGATATTATTTTGAGATTGTATAACTATATTACTTTGTGACTCGCTTTCTCTCTGTTGAGCTGGATATTGTACTTTGTGGTTTATATCTATCTTGATTTCGTGCCATCATTCTTTCTACTAGATTGTGATTGAGATTATCAGTATTTTATATTATATCTTCCGTACGGAGATGACAGGTTATTATATACTGTTTGTTAGCTAGCAGACCTACAGCGTTCTATGCTATTTTTACGGAGTAGACTGGGCACTGTTATGTACTTATGCCCCTACCTATGGTGCGGGTCGTGACAGTATGCCTGTTCATTGAGGCACACCACAAGTGTTTTGTAGGAGGAGCCGAGTTTGATGTCGTCAGATTGCGACACAGCTTTCTCGTTGGAGGAGAAAGAGGTCTCCAGCAGAGTCGCCAGCTTGTTTGCCATTAAAACTCTTTGGGATTGATGATTTTAATTATAAACAGAACAGAGTACAATGTAGGACTTAGACGTAGTCCTAGGAGTACACTTTTATTTTTATCTGAGCACCATGTCGATGGAGCGAGTGGTAATACGTTGACTCCGTTGACGATCTGACGACGATCTCGAACTCTCTGAAGGTCTGGGTTGCTCTGGATGCCGGAGCATTGCGAGGAGAAGTGGACGTTAAGTGAGCACTGGCCATGCTTGTAATAAATGGTGCAACGGTACCGACAAATTTGGGTGTATATATAAATATGTGAAGCTGCTATCTTTGGTTGAGTGGTAATTGAATGTTGTTGCCTCCTCTAATTGACCTCTTTGATAAAAGTGATAGGATACCTCTCAATAATAACATCAATAATCTAACATAAAGTTAAGCAAGAATAGAGATGACTGGCCTATGTATGTTGCTGCTTACACCTACATATTGGATATGAATGTTCATATGTATTAAGTACATATGTGCTTATGTTTGCTTTCATGCATGGGTACATGTATGTGTTAGACATACATATTGGAAATGTTGGCCAACTATATACAAGGAGACTTACATAGAAGGCTAGCTACTCTAGCCAATGTGGGACTATATATGAATGTCTTATGTATGGTTTCATGTACGGCTGCATGTATGTGTTGGAGATACATTTTGGAAATGTTGATATTGCTCAACATTTTCAGGAGATTTACATAGGAGGCTAGTGTAACACCCACTTTTCTAAAAAGAGGGTAATTTTAAATTTTTGTAAAAGTTTATTATTTAATAATAGGATTTATGATTTATGGGAATTTTTAATTAATTTAATACTATTTAAAATTGGTGAATTATAATTTTGATGTGTTACCTAGTGAACTCTAGAACTATTGAGCCTAGAGACTAACCATTACCATGGGGACCTAACCATGTGATTAGAATGACTATTCACAATTTTTTAGGCTAGGGTATTTTGGTCATTTTGTGACTTTTGAATTATTTAGGATTTTGATAAATTGGTGAATTTTAGATTATTTTAATAATATTTAAATTGATGTATTATAATTTTGGTCATTCTTTATATTTTAATATTTTGGGAAATTTTATATTTTTAATATTATTTTATTGAATTTGTTTAGTCGGGTTTGATTTTCGTCTCGTTCCGACTTGTATTGTGACCCGGGTAGCTTAAACTCTAGATGGGACCCAATATTAAGTTAAGCATAAAAACCCAACATTTAAGTTAATTAATTAAACTAATTTTTATCATGTTAGAATGGTTAAGTTAGAGACTCAAAACTAAATCATTTTGACCCCAAACTTGAACGTAGTCTAGACTTAACCATATGAGACTAGAGAGGGACAATTAGGACATTTCCCATTAGCCCTAATGTACTCTTTATGGCAGCCACCTTTAGGGGAGAATGGTTTATTTCATTTATTACAATCTTGCCTCTTTTATTTTTCTTTTGTTCTTCCCTAATTTTAGAGAGTCTTCCCATTGATTTGATCTCCAAATCAAATCATTCCTTCACCAAACCTTCCCTCAATTATTCCCATTCTTCAAGGGAAGGGTGCTACCAAGAATTGGAAGAGGAGTGCAAGGAGGAGTGTCCACTTTGAGGGATCTTCGTATCGGAGCCGTGTCCTAAAAGATTTTATTGGGATTCCACTCCCAATAGGTAAAACCCATCCTCTAAATCGATTTTCTTTGCATATAAATTAGTTTTGAATCCGTAGGATCCATCCTCATGCATGTGTTCCATTTAGATTCAAATTTGAGGTGACTTGGAGCTCTCTTGAGGATTTTAGATATGTGTCTTGTGTCCTAATTGATAGATCCCAAATTAGGACACCCCATATGTATGTATGTATGATAATAGTTTAAATAGATATTTAAATTCAATTTTAGAATGGTTAAAGAGTGGATTGATCTTAGTTAGAATGGTTAGAATGAGTTTCATTTGGATACCTATGTTTGTATCCAAGTATTTTGGCCTATATGTGTTCTTTTGTCCAAAACAACTCAAATTCGTCATAATATTCATCCACGTTTTTATTAACCAAAGCAACTTAGAAATGTCATAACTTTTAGCTTAGAACTCCGATTTATCTTCCATTTTTTTAAAAGAACCGTATCGAAGTTAGTTTTCCAAATATATATTTTAATAAGCTAAATTCTTTATGTAACTTTCTGTAGAATTATTTGAGTGTCAGCTGTACGAAAGACGAACATGTTTTGGTATTTTTGCAATTTCGAGAGCTTCCGGACACGAAAATGCGATCCGTTTAAAGTTTCGAAAAGCTAACACGAAGGGCTACAACATACTTTAATCCTAGAATTTAGTAGAGGCCCAATTGGTACAGTATTGATTTTAAGTAGAAGAGTGACTATACGATATATGCATTTTGTGTAACCTATGAGTCTATGTAGTATGGATATTAAATGAATATAGAGTATGTAATACATGATATGTTAGATGAATGAAATGATATATATCCTCTTTACATTAATGTATATATATGGTTGAATGCAAGCATGTAGGAATGCAATTAATATAATGTATGTAAGCAATACATAAATGCATGAATGAAAGAATGATATACAATGTATGCATGAAAGTATATAATGAATGCTAGATATGAATGCAAGATATACATGTAATGATAGATACAAATGCATAATATATAAATAATATAATGTAATATATAATGATAGCATGTATGGTAATGTAGAATATATGATGCAAGCATGTATATGTCCACTGTTTTTCCTTTTCCTTACATTTTCCCTCCCTTCTCTTTCCATTTCAGTTTTTTCCCCTTTTTCCCTCTTCTATTTTTACATGTTGTATACAATGTATATAATGTATAGATGCATGTAAGTATGTAATATGCATGAATGACATGTATGTAATAAAAATAAGTATATGTATGCAACTTAATGATATGTGAATGGATATAATGCCTGAACTGAAATATGCATGCATATGGGATATGAATGAAAGTATAAATGCATGAATGAATGTCATATATGAATGAATCAATCAATCAAAGGTATAAGTAAAATATAATGCATTGTAATGAATGTTAACATATATAATGTATAAAAGTATGTATGTAAATGTGCATGAATGTATATATCTATGTAACTATGTAAATATGCATGATGTAACATATGCCTATATATATAAATATGTATGTAATGTGGATATGCATGTATGTATGAAGGTATGTATTTATATATATTATCTATTTTATATTATGCATTGTTATGGTTCACATTGTCTTGTGATTGTGTGAATGCTAGCCTAGGCTTGGTTAGGCCTAGTGAGACTTATTAGACTTGTTTGGGCTAGGACTTGACCTAGTTGACCTAATTTGACTAGTACGATCGACTAGAGAGATCAAGTGTTGACTTTAGTCTAGTTTGACCTAGACAGCATGCAGATGCATTGTACATTTTATTTATCATCTCTCGTATACATCTTGACCGGTGTTGCTCTAAATAGGACTCTGTGGCTTCAGTTTGGACCCCTATACCTATCAGCTATTCAGGTTATCAAGCGAGTACATTCTCTGATCATTTCATATCTTGTTTAGGATTATATTTCCTACTTTAGATTATCTTATTTGATGCTGACACGTTGGTAACACGGATTAGTACTATATGGATCCTGTCACGACTCGCACCCAAATTTTTTTTTAAACGGATACAAGACGTGTCCAAGCCAGCCTACGTCGCAGTGTCGGCAGTAGAACGCTGTCACGGCTATGAAGATCAAAATCACAAATAATCCAATGCTCATTCACAGAAACTAATTTTAACTTACAATGATCACAAGTTTTACATTTGTGGAAGAATATAAACTTATACAATGACTACAACTCATCTATCTAACTAGTCTCTAGGCTTTTCGTCTGCAAATACACCCGTCACTCTCATGCTAAGTGAATCCACGGCTAACCTGAAAAATATTATTTTCCAGTCAGGAATGGAACGAGCACAATTCACTGAATGCAATTTCAAATAAAGAAGATGACTATAAAACAAAGGTTAGACATCAATTATGAGTTTTGAAAATAAACAGGAAATATAGAAAAACCAATAGTAAATAAATAGACACAACAGACTTTCCCCAACTGCTAGAAGTACCTTTGATATGTGATCGGTCTCGGAACAATTATGCGACACTGTCTACACTGTCTAAAGTTACACTGTCTACACTGTCTAAGTTACACTGTCTACACTGTCTACATTGTATAAAGCTACACTGTCTATAGAAAATATTGCAATAAAGGAACACTATCTACAAAATAATAATCACGATCTGCACAATTTACATGCAGTAATAATCATGGTCTACACTGTCTACTTTGTAATAAATAAATCACTGTCTACACTATCTACAAAAAATAAATAAATCACTGTCTACACTGTCTACAAGAAATAATGAATCACTGACTACACTGTCTACACTGTCTAAGGTCAGATCACACATCGTTGGTACTTCTCATTCCCGACTCAACAATTTTAATAAAAAATAATCACATAACCAATGGCCAATCAATGAAATATAGTGAAAATTAATATCAAAATGCAGACAATAAACTGTACTCGCCTGTGGTCCTCTGCTGGTGAAACTGACAGTCTGAACTACTCAATGTGCCACAATAGTCAAAACCCATACAACAGTCCCTGGAGGCTAAAATAGACAATACCAATGATCTTAGAATAGTCAAATTAGCTAGGATTATCTGTCCTTAAGTCCAATTCTGGACACAGGGGCAAAACGGTAATTTTGGGCTAAAACGATGTCTGCCGTTGGACCCGCTTTGCACCGAAAAGTGTGCCAGAGTCAACGGTCTCTAAAGTCATCAAACTATATGTCTACAGATCCAGTTTTTCGATACGAACCCAACCGTATGTCCAGAGTTGGATTTCGGCGGGCCGTGCACAAAATCGTCCGTTGAGTGGGACCGTAGGGCCCACAAAACGACGTCGGATTCAACTATCTCAGAATTGGACCAAACTTGGCATAAAGGACCAGAAAAACGACACGGTTCTGTTGGCATAAGTTTCGTCTCGATCTGACGAGCGTGCACAAAGTAATTGGAGTTTGTGCAAAGTGTCGATACGGTAAATTTCAACGGATACGCATCAAATTCGTCGCGCACACGCGACCAATTTGAATTTCGACAAAGCCCACACGACCACAAAGCCGTTACGCGGCTTTCGATCCCTTCGGTTCGCGACCACGTCGCCCGGATTGGCGGGACGCACGTCGTGTGGAAGAAATTTCTAGTTTTCGAAACAGGTTTTCGTCAAAGTTCGGGATTTGTTTTCTCAACGCTGAGTCGACGAATTTCGATTCTACAAAAAGGGAATCAAAGCCCTATAAGTTGTTTAAAAGTGTCTTCAAATAGTTTTTCTAATATTGTGTTGGATCGATCAGAATCGATCGTCAAACATGGAGGGTTGGACTGCACTAGTGTTCTATTTTCTACAGGTTTTCGACCAACTTCGGGTCGATCTCATGGACTGGTCGTGCCTCCTACATGAAATCTAATTACTAGGGTTTTGAGGCGGTCATGTTGGCTTTCTAAAATAATTTACGGTTTGCGAAAAGATCGAGTATCGAGATCGAAAACTTACCTGGAAATTGGTGGTTGCAACTGCTATTTCTGCTACTTCCGCTCTGTCCTCGCGCACGCACGCACGCCGTGGTCGGCCTCCAGCCGTTGGCGGCACGCGTGGTGGCCGGCGTTGCTCCCGGTGGCCGCACGCCAGGTCAGGGAAGGATGGCGTTAGGGTTTCCTCGCTACATCGATCTCTCTCGATCGCTACCATATATATATATACGTATATATATCAGAATGTTTGCTGAGTACTCGAGCGGGGGGGGAAGAGTCAGTTTCATTGCTGCTGGGGGGGTTTAAGTTTGGGTTTGATGCTGTTGCCCAAACCGAGGGCTCGGCTGGTGAGCTGGGTTTGGGCCCGGCTGAGCCCAAGCTTTGTTTGGCTTCCTTTTTTTTTATTAATCCTATACATATCTTTATACGTACACCCATATATATATATATATATATATATATATATATATATATATATATACATACGCATATATATGCCTATATATACATGAATATACATTCACATATACTCTTATATATATGTATTTATATATATATATATATATATATATATATATATATATATATATATATATATATATACATATATATATATATATAAATATATATATATATTTATATATATAAAAAAAATATATATATATATATATAAATATATATATATATATATATATATATATATATATATATATGATATATATGATATATATAGATGCGCGTTCTTGAAGGAGCAACCGCCCTGTGAAACCCTAGGTCTTCCTCTCCACCAACGCCGGCGTGGCCTTTGGCCGGGTCGGGGTTCCATCTAGGCCACCAAACCACTTGGTTGGTGGTCTCTTTTTGCTTGTCTCTTTAGGGTTATGGCGGCCAAATCCTTTGCGGATGCGGTGAAGGGATCGACCCAGTCGACTCCCACCATCGCGCCGCGGACAATCTCTTCGTTCAAAGGATCTCCTGCAATCTCCTTCACCGAGGAGGAAGAGTCGATCCTCGCCGACCCATTCAAATATGCTTTGATTGGGAAATTTTCTCATAATCGGCCTCCTATCGACTTGATTAGGAAGGCCCTAACTGGCTTTGAGTTTGTTGGATCCTTCTCGGCGGGGGTTATTGATGAGAAACACATCCTCATCCGACCTTCGAGTGAACTTGACTTTCTTCGTCTTCGATCTAAGGAAGTATGGTACGTGGCTAGGGCTCCTATGAGGATCTTCAAGTGGGATCCAGATTTTACTCCTTCTCAGGAATCTCCAAAAATACCAGTCTGGGTTACATTGCCTAATCTTCCTCATCATCTATATGCGAGGGATGCTTTATTTGCCTTTACTGCAGCGTTCGGGACTCCGCTCAAAATTGACAAGGCTACATCTGAGCTATCTTGTCCGAGCATGGCGCGTATATTTATGGAAATTGACGCTTCAAAGCAGCTTCAGCATCGCATCCGTATCAACTTACCCAGTGGTAGTTTCTGGCAGTTGATAGAGTATGAATCAACTCCCCTTTATTGCTCTCACTGCCGTCATCAGGGCCATTTAATTGCCTCATGCAAAATTAAACACAAGGAACGAGGGAAAGAACCACTCATTAAGGACACTATTGTAACTACTAGTGCTCCAATTCCTGTAGCAGGGATTATTCATATTGCTCAAAGAGAAGATGCGGCTCACCCATCGAGGACTATCAATACGCAGCCAATCCATTCTATGGATATTCCACATCAGTCGGTGGTGGATGTCAACTCAGATACGCAGCCAATTACTCCTTCTCCTATTCCCCAACAGATCATAGAGCCGAACCAGGCTACTCAAGCGAATGTGAGCTCGGTTCTCCCCGTTGATGGGACGGCGACCATTATGGCTCCTAATGAAGCTGCAACTATTGTTTCTTCTCAACCACAGTCACCAAGCCAAGTACCCACTTCGAATCTGGTTTCTTCTCAACCACAGTCTGATCTTCCAAATCAGGATGAAGTGGGCGACGAGGACAGTAGTGAAGAGGAGGAGGGTGAACTGCGTAGCTGGGCAGACGAAGTTGAAGCAGAAGAGGCAGGAGAGAAGGAAACAGTGGGGAAACATACTTCGAAGCGTAAGAAACGACTGCCAGAGCCATCTGATAGAGTCCTACGATCCGTATCTGCACACACAAAATCTGGTAACCCCACATTCCCCAATAATGTTTAACGTCATGTGTTGGAATATTCGGGGGGTTGCAAACAAAATGGCTCTTAAAAGACTTAAAAATTTATGTCGGGTGAATAAGATTCAATTGCTGGCTATCCTAGAGCCTAAAGTTGATCACACGAAGCTCAAACACTATCAGTTAAAACTAGGGTTTGAGAAGGGTTTCTCCAATGAGAAGGGAAACATCTGGGTTTTGGCTAAGTCGGGCTGCACCATATCCTTATTGGACTCATTTGATCAATCAGTATCGATTGCATTTAAGAATGAATTTTCTTGAATGATGTTATGTTCTCATTCGTGCATGGACATAATAAGAAAGAGGGACGTCGGGAGATGTGGGATAGGTTGCTCAATCTTAGGGCATTATACACGTTCCCTTGGGCAGTAGGAGGAGATTTCAATGCTATATCAGGTTCTGATGAAAAGGTTGGAGGTCATCCTGCTTGCCAAATATCTATTCAAGAGTTTTTAAATTTTCAGTTAATTGCTGGATTGACTGAGCTTTCTATCATAGGAAGTAAGTTTACTTGGTTTAAAACTAAGTATGGTGAGAAGAGGGGATCGAGACTCGACAGAATGTTGGTTACTCAAGACTTGCTTGCATTAGCTCCATTGTCGAAGGAGGAGCATTTGAATAGAGCGGAGTCCGATCATGCTCCCCTACTAATCAACTTGGCGACCAAGCAGGACGGTGGTAAACGTGCTTTTCGATTTCTTGATTTCTGGACAAAACAGGAGGAGTTTTTGCAAATTGTGCAGACGGCATGGAATTCAACTACCCATGTTAATAGCTTGGTTCGTGTGTGTGTTCGTCTGACTGCTTGTCGAACAGCTCTCTCGAAATAGAGTCATCAGAAGTTTGGGGATATCTTTCAAGAAGTTAAAGTCGCAGAGGATCAGGTTCTCTCTGATGAAATTGCTTTTGAGGAGGACAGGACTACGGCAAATAGAATGAAGTTGGACAAGTCTACTGCAATGCTGAAACAATGTCATTCTTATGTCGACTCCTATTGGAAACAGAAGGCTCGTCTTAGATGGGATATTGAAGGCGACAGGAATACAAAGTACTTTCATGAGTGCGTAAATAGCAAGCAACGTAAATTACACATTTACCACATTATTGATGCGGATGGCAGTGTTAAAACTGATCTCCAGGAGATCCAATCTGTTGCTAACACTTACTATGAGGAGCAGTACAAAGGTATGCGACTTGAAGAGGATGCCATGTTACTTGAAGCTATTCCTGAGTTACTATCAGATGACGACAATGCCACTCTTACTGCTGAACCATCTAGGGAGGAAGTATATAACACTATCAAAAGCATGGACACCAATAGCGCGGGGGCCCCAGATGGATTCACGGTTGGCTTCTTCCTAACGTGTTGGTCGATTATTGCGGATGATTTGGTTGAGGCTATTTCATTATTTATGGCTGGGTTCGAGTTGCCGAAGGCTATCACAAGTACTGCATTGGACTTGATCCCAAAGAACAAAAATCTAAGGTACATGCATGAATTTCGTCCAATTAGCTTATGCACTGTTTTTAACAAGATTATTTCGAAGTTGATGGCCACTCGACTTGCTCCTATTCTCCCTAGACTTATCTCTCCTGAACAAAGTGGGTTTGTTAAGGGTAGAGAAATTGTTGACAACATATTGCTTGCTCAAGAAATGTTAAGTTTGATGAACAAAAATAATAGAGGAGGTAATATTGCGATCAAACTAGATATGAAAAAGGCATATGATCGCCTAGATTGGACATTTTTGATGCAGGTCATGAGGCGATTCGGGTTTTCTGAAATCTGGATTAGCATGGTCTTTCGTTTGATCAACAATGTTTGGTACTCTACTATTATCAATGGCATATCCTCTGGATTTTTCAAAGCATATTGAGGAGTTCGACAAGGTGATCCTTTATCACTAGCTTTATTTATCATTGCAGCTGAAGTTTTATCCAGGAATTTAAAGAAGAATCTAGAGATTGCATCTTTCAAGCACTATTATGCTCCAAGTGGTTGCCCCGCCATTACGCATTTGGCATTTGCAGATGACGTTTTATTATTTTCTGCGGGGGATATACGCTCGATACAGTTGGTGCAGGCAGTATTACAGAGGTATGAGCGCGCTTCTGGCCAAGCTATCAATATCTCAAAATCATCTATATATACATCGCCAGAGTTTGATAGGAAGGAGGAGCTTCAGGGCATCACTGGCTTTGCGATCAAACACCCTCCCTTCACGTACTTGGGGTGTCCTATGGCTGTCGGGGTTCGTAACACTGCTCTATATGAAGACCTAATTGATAAGATAAGAGGAAGATTGGATGGTTGGCAACAAAAAGTATTATCGTATGGAGGTAAACTTACTCTTCTAAAGTCGGTATTGCTGTCTATACCGATGTACACCATCGCAGCTTGCAATCCTCCTATGGCAGTTCTTAATAGATTGGAGAGTTTGTTTGTTCGTTTCTTCTGGGGTACTCAGGACGGCTTGCAAAAACATATTTGGGCAAGCTGGAACACAATGGCAAGACCAGTTGATGAAGCGGGCTTGGGAGTGAGATCATTGAAAGATACAATGGACGCTTTCACCGTTAAATTATGGTGGAAATTGAAGACCCAAGAAGGCTTGTGGCAGAGCTTCATCAAAGCTCGCTACTGCAAGTTTCATGATCTAGATTCTGCTGGAGCTCCTCAAAAGTGTTCTCATGTCTGGAAGCGTCTCTTATATGGTAGGGATCTTGCTAATCACCTTATTATTCAATCAGATCAAGGAGACTGGAACTGGTCGTCTACTTCGACAGGGAAATTTTCAGTAGGAGCTGCTTGGAAGATTACACGTGTTCCTTTCCAAACTCGTCCTGAATTTAAGCATATCTGGAGTACGTGCATTCCCTACAAATGGTCGGTGCTACTCTGGAGATTACTCCATAATAAGTTACCTACTGATGATAATGTTCAAGCCATGGGATTTCATATTGTGTCGAAGTGTCATTGTTGCGTAAACCCGTGTGTGGAGACTGCCCAACATTTATTTCATGAGGGTGATCTAGTAACTCAAGTTTGGCGCCAGTTTCAAATAGACCTTCAAATCAATACTAGAAGGTCGACGTTCTCTGCATGGTGGAGGAGGCCGAATATGCATCTAAAAGAGATCGTCGTTGCTGCGGTGTGTTGGGTAACATGGAAAAATATGAACAAATGGCGTTATGAAGAGTATACTTATTCAGTGAATCAACTAGTTCATGAGGTCCGTCGACAGATTGGCAAGGCGTTGAAGCGGTGCAAGCATAATACTACACTTCCGGATACTTGGCAGCAGTTAGGCTTTGGATAGCTTTCATTTTAGAGGTCTCTATAATTTTGTACTTTCATGTTTGAACTTTCAATAAAGCTTTCTGGTTGAAAAAAAAAAAAAAAATATATATATATATATATATATATATATATATATATATATATATATATATATATATATATATATATATATATATATATATATATATATATATATATAATCCCATATTCACCTATATATAGATACGTACACCTATACAATTATACTTAATATACATTCACACCTACATATATATTTGTATTACACGTATACACGTATATAATATATATATATATATACACACACATATATAAAAATATGTTATATATGAATACACATACTCAACGATAATATATTTATATATTCACGCCCATGTACCTGTAGATTTATCTACACACCCACACACATATATATATATATGTATATATATATATATAATATTTATGTATACACATATTTCTTTTGATAATCAATAAAATGATAATAATTAATAATAATAAATAATTTATATTTAATAACCACAAAATAATATTAACAGTAATAGCAATCTTAATAATACTGAAATTATCCAGTAATATATTTCGGTGAACTAATCAAACACATTTATTAGGCTCCAGACATTCATACAATTATTCTAAAACAAAATAAACTATTAAATATTTTAGAAAGTATTTGTCAAGTCATAAAATAAATAAGAACTATTTGTACACACATAAAATGTCTACATGGTCGTCCATGGTTTCACCGTATGCCTACATAGGCTTGAATTCGGTTCGGGCTAATTTGGTACATTCGGGTCATCAAAATCAATATATTTAATTAATAAATAAATAAATCATCGGTAAGGGTTAAGTCGCAACTTTGCCTGATTTTCTTAGTTATGACGTCACTATGGCTCGGCATTTCCTACCAGGGCTAATACACTAGTCAAAGCACGTCATTGCACAATCCGTGCCATGATTCCTAGTCATCTTATACTCCAAATTTCAACCATGGCTAAAATCATCTACCGTAATAATTAACTATTTAATTATTTATAAAATTATAAAAATCACTATTCAAATAAAATAAATAAAATAAAAATATTTCAAAATTTTCGGGAAGGGGAGCTACAAATCTACCCACCTTAAAAATAATTTCGTCCTCGAAATTCTAACTCGTAAACATGCTAAAAATTCAAACATAAATAAATAATAAATAAAATAACTAAATAAAATAACTAAATAAATTCACTATTACCATAATATCCTCGAATTTTAATTTCTCAAAAATATTTATATCTTCCTCTTTGCCATTTCGTAATCCCGAATACTGGAGGTCTTCTACCCACCTTTGGTCGTACTACTCCTCAAACTAAATTTTATAATCTTCTGACTAGTTGCTAACACTCCTGCCAACAGATATCTAGGCATATGGTAGCTATAATCCCCTCTTATTTATCAAGCAATCCAAAATCTAACAAGCAACAAATTTACACAGGTAGCTAAGAATTATTGGTGGGTTCTATTAGTATGACCTTTCGTCACTCTACAATAGGGAGGGCGGAAAGATAAGGAAAAATAATCGAGAGCGAATATGAAGTCTCAAGAGCGGTAGGGAGTTTCCAATGATGCAGGTAAAGATGTTTACGAACCATTGACTTATTTGCTAAACTGGGTTACTCTGGTCTAGTCACTTGCCCAATCGAAGAACTCTTCGTTTCTTAGAGGGGCTTGCCATCCGTACAATACAGAAGTTCCTTTTTCGAAATTCTGGACAGGTTCTATAATAGAACGGACTTTCAGAATCAAGATTGTGATCTTTTCCGTAGTTATTTAAACGTACGAGCAAGGAATATAAATACAATACAAGATCGTATCGCAACTTCCAGATAAATGGGTTACGAATGAATTCACATTCTAAGAGGTGGGAACTACATAATAGGTATAGAGACCTATTTTAAATAGTTCGGTTTATAGTCCAAATATAGTGGTATGCATGGATGGATTTTACTGGATCTTAATGGATTTTCTAATTTGGACATCAATCGTTGGTTGTATGAACCTTGGATTTCAATCTATAATGACTGGACAATATCCCAATGGTAAACTATTTCTACTAGGCTAGGGTAACCTAAAATAGGTTTCAACCCAAGTGGTTGAGCTAGTTGGACAGTCGGATTGGTTAACTAGGTTCTCTAAGCCCTGAAGGTGCGCCTTCCGTGACTTTTGTGTTTAAGTAGCACAAGAAGACACAATTGAATGGCACACTAGTGACATGTGCGTAGTGGGCTTCGAGTGGATCACAACCATATATTGGGTCAAAAGGTTTGAGTCGAGGTCGAGTCTCTCATTGTAGTCGGGAAGTATACGAGTATTATGGTATGGGTTATAGCTAGTCCTTTTAACCTGAAAGTCTTGGCACAATAAAAATAGAGTATAAGGGGACGGGTTTTAGTGGGACATGATATACCTAGATGAAGGTGGACCCATCTAGATCTTACATACGAAATTTGCTGAAAAGTAACAACTGGTCTCGTGCTCCGATTGTTAGTGACACGGCCGGGGACACAAAATGATCTAAATGGAAAGTGGGAGTCCAAGAGGCACCATTTATCATCCTAATGAAAATTATTCAAATCAATCGGTAATCCTTGTATATCCCAAAATTTTGGAAGGCTTACAGTCTACCCACCTTAGAAGTTAGGGCATGGTCTTAGGAATAATGAGGTTAGAAGGATTTCAATGTCAGGATATCGTACCTCGATTCTCGGTAATAAAGAATAAGGTACGACGTAACGGAATATGGTAGATATAAGTCAAGTCGAAGATCATTCTTCAATAATTGGAAAATGAGTGTGCACAATGACACATGGTCGAGAAAATAGAATGACATGCTTGTCCACAGTATACAAAAGTTGTCGACGGGATAACCAACTCTAAGGCACATCATCTAAAAGATTTCTAACAACTGAGTCGTGAAACTCTAGTTATGTCAAACCTGTCAGACTATGGTCATAAGGGTTCTAGTGGTATGGGCGGTAGGGATCATGCATTGTTGTTGACAACTGGTAGGTCATAATATGACAGGGTATTTAAGCTAGGGTATTGGGTAAGCTAGTGACTGTGGGGTTCCCATACTAGTTACGCTTTAATAATAAAATTTACGTGACTAGGGTAATACTTGTTGGAAACCAATCTTGGGATGAGTGCCTACCATAGTCACGATAAATTATTGTCCTTAGCCTTGTCTATCCATCTCATGTCTAACTGTATGCTTGGTCGAGAAAGGGTTGAGTTAAGGCTTAAGGGTTGCTAGTTAAGGCAAGTCTCAAGCAAATAATTAGAGGCCCACACAATTGGTTTACTGAGAATAGATAGTCTCCTAGGTTGGCATTTTGACTAAGGGTAAAACCCTAATCATTCTCAAATTCAGATGGCTTGAAAGTCCCGATAACAGCTTGGGGTCGAGAGAAGAACAAGTAACTCAATCACATGGCTGGCTGATGATAACTACCCTTGTGTATACAACTACCATAGCCATGGGGATACTCGGTATCTCTCAACCAGTCACGAGTTTTCGTCTTTCCAAATCGGTGAAAGACAAAAAATAATAAAGAATTCAAGGGAGATGTTACCGAATACAATTTCGTGATTCAAGGGCGAACATATAATTCAAGAGGAATTGTCAATACAGTCGCGGATAAGATCTTAGAGATACCTACATCTCAATCCACGTAGGGTAATTAAATAAAGAGCGAACCAAATGCATCATGGTTGATCAGACCATAATACACTGATTCTGATTAGACAATAAGTTAGCAGGCATCCCCACTAAATATATGCCTCGAATCAAGCTCGAGAACAGAGTAAGCTTGCAAAAACTAGGCTGTAATAGCAGCGTTGGTCAAAATAGTCAAGATACAAGTACGCGAGATTTTTGAAAAGAGGCATAAGTAGTTCGAGTTTAGAGAGAATCAAAACTTACCTGGTGTTCTTGCTTCTATAGACATCCCACTATCATCTTACCCTTAAGGCCTTAGTCGACTAATGGTTTATGGACTTCTGAATTCTATATTCTAGGTAACCTATTAGTGTCAGTCAATTTCCTTATCTATAGATCACGAGGATCATACGGAGTGCTAGGTCGGGAGACATACTACCAAACTTACAACTTCTACTACTATTGGCTTTGTATCTTATGGGACGTACATGGCACGGTCCTATCCTCTATACTACCCTAAACTTGTAATCACGTCTGAAATTATTTCACCGAGGATTATGCTTCACCCGTATACTCGGGCTGTGGTAAACCCTTGGTTCTGTGATTCAGATGTGATATGCTATCAGATACTCTACCTTATCTCGACACCCAGGTGACTATGATCAAGGAGGACCACTAGCCATAGTTTTTAGGAATATTCTATAACCTATAATTTCCTTAAAAATTTCAACTCTAGGGTCGTGTCTCGCCAGTGCGCTGCTGGCTGCAGTGAGTCCATAATTCAAATAAACGGCGACAGTGCGCTGCTGTCCTGCCATTATGAGTCAACTAACATTCTTTTAACTATATCTGTAAAACTTCATGGGCTTCTATAGATTCAAACAAGTTGACTATGAAATAAAACATAAGTATCTATCAATCGCAACCTTACAATAAAAGATTGAACAGGGAGGAATGAAGATAAAAGAAATACAACCATTCTAATATCTATTTCATGTGCATCCAAACCATTGAGAAAAAACTTGGTTCGAAACTAACTCGAGTTTCGAATATGGATAACATAATCGAAAGCTATATAAAAATAATAATTCTTAGGGCAAAATAGGAAATACATAGGCAATTCGGACTAAAATGTGATGATGATATCTAAAGAGGCAAAGAGAAGGAATTGAACAATTCATCTAGGTTAGATCATTACTTCTAGGAAGCGCTGCCACTCCAAGTGAATAATCTATCCACATTGGATCATATCGTCCTATCAAGTGGTAATAGTGTACCTATGAAAATCTGACAACTATCAAAATTAATAACTCCTCATCTAAATTGCATGGCCTAGACTACCCCATCGATAAATTTGTATAAGGGACTCCTAGTCCTAGTCATTCTCTTAAATTAAATTAATCCTTAAATGTGAATGAGCATTTCGAAGTCACAGGCTCGCAATAGTACGACTAACTTAAGTACTATCACGAGTTTGTATTATTTGCGAAGACAGACCTGCATGGGCCACCACAGATCCCTTCATGAGATATTATCCCTCTCGGAAGCATCAGATGCTCTTGTCTCGTGTGTTTCACTTACGTCATGTATCTCATGCTTCTATTATCATGAATTTTTGGGAATCAGCTAGTGACTCATGTACTCTCATGATCACCGAGCCTTCATGAATCAATTCATGAATCACCCTTTATGGACAATGTAGTATAATCATGAATCTTAATGTAGCTTGACTGGATCCTTGTGTATTGATTGGGGATGGGGGTGTATAAATGAACATGTGGATAATTCCAAGTAGTGTAATCATGAATCAATTTCGTAGTGTAATCATGAATCAGTCCCTAGTCATTCACATGTTTATCATGTACTCTGAATCACTAGCACTGTCTCTTTTTATATATCATAGATATTTATTTACAGTCTCTCTTTTACATTATGCTATTCTTCAGTTTCTTGTATTTTATTCTCTAGCATAATTATATTTCCTTTCCTGCTATGACTTGTTGAGATGTATTGTGCTCGCTCCTGTCCTGACTGGACTTGTTGAAATATTACAGAGGATGAGGATAAGGCGTGCTGTCCCACTTATTATGGGCCTACCCTAGATGACAGTACAGACTTGGACCAACAGCAGGATCCTTTAGCTGTGGACGACACTCCACTAGACTTATAGGATGTTTTTCTTATATTTTTATTCTGGATGATTGTATTATGATATTTGGATTCTGTAGATTTGTTATATCTTTTAGACACTTAGACTCTCTGGTTGTACTTATGTGGATTCCTTTTCGTTTCAGCAATATCTATCTATCTTCTATTTTATCATTCTGCCTTAGATGTGATTGAGACTGTATCTGCTATGTCACCTCCATTCGGAGATTATATACTGTACAGGTACCTTTGTATTGTTAGATGTTGACCTAGGACAGCATTCTACCGTCGACACTGCGGCGTAGGCTGGACGTACCCACGTCTCGTGCCCTTACTCTAGGGTGCGGGTCGTGACACGTTTTTAGTGGTGGCCCATGCAGGTCGAGTTTATGTATTGGTATTCGAACTAGAGTATCACTACAGCCTGCAGTAGGATTAGGATATATTTTTGAAGGTACTCAATCACAGTTAGGTCTCCTTGAGAGATTCCTGGGACGACCCTTGAGAATCTTATTTAACTTTGATTTGAAATCTATTTTTCTCCTGATTTGATTTACCTTTACTTCCTGTTATTGAACTTGATTTTGATGGATTATTGTTGAATTTT